>WEIU01012649.1:2119-14163 GCA_013389925.1 Aegithalos caudatus | reverse complement strand
AAAAAAAAAAAGCTTAAAAATAACAAAGCAGCTGGAAAATACATATAAAATAAAGCAAGAAATATATACATATATATATTTAACTCATTGGCATCATAACCAAGATGGAGTGCACCCTCAGCAATTTTGCAAACACCAAGCTGAGTGGTGCAGTTGACACACCTGAAGGATAGGATGCCATCCAGAAGGACTTCGACAAATTGAGAAATGGGCCCATGGGAACATCATGAAATTTAACACAGCCAAGTGCAAGGTACTGCACCTGGGTTGAGGCAATCCACACTATCAACACAGGAGATAAACAGATCCAGAGCAGCCCCAATGAGAAGGCCTTGGGGTGATAGTGAATGAGAAGCTGGACATGACCTGGCAATGTGCACTCACATCCCAGAAAGCCAAGTGTGTCCTGGGCTGCACCCAAAGCAGCCTGGTGAGCAGAGTGAGGAAGGGGATTCTGCCCCACTGCTCAGTTTGGTGAGATCCCACTTGAAGATCCGTATCCAGCTCTGGGTCCCAGAACAGGAAGGACATAGGACTGTTGGACCGAGCCAAGCAGAAAGCTGTCGAGACAGTGGTATGACCTCTTCTAGGAAGAAAGGCTGAGAAAGCTGAGGTCGCTCAGCCTGGAGAAGAGGAAGTTCAGGGTGATCTTACTGTAGCCTTCCAGTATCTCAAGGGGCCTGCAAAAAAGCTGGAGAGGGACTTTTTACAGTGGCATAGAAAAAGTGATAATATTTTTAAACTGAGAGTAGGTTTATACTAGATATTAAGAAGATATTATTCACTGGTGGAGCAAAGGTGAGAAGCCTCTTTCCTTTCCCTCCATAACAAAAAAAGGGGTTGATTGCACACAAATAGATGCTTCGCCTGTCTTAAGTCTGTCACTTAGATACAGAAGTGAGAGTCTATAGGCTTAACCTCTCATGTATTTCATTATGTGGAAAAAAATGCCACAACACTTCAGAGCCTTTCATTTTAAGGCATGTTCATTTACTGTGGCAGCAGATAAGCATTTGGTGGGGGGTGTTGCTCTTCATTTTGAGACAGCCAGGCCAAGCATTTGGATCACTCCCTAGAAAAAACAGCTTTCAGAAATAAGTATAAAGATTCTCTGAAAAGCAAAGTGCTTACAAAATGTACCTTGCAATAATCCTGTACCTAACCGCATCCGCAGCCCCCATATATTTCTGTGCATTGGCAGCAGAAAGCACCCGCTCTCCATTCACTCAATTTGGGATGAACACTTAAAAAAAGACTTCTGAATACAGCAGACTCCAGATGTTTCAGATTGCTGTGTGGGCACAGAAGGAGGCTATTCAGTTTCACAGCATGAAAGTAAAATACAGTAAATTACCTAGCCAGGGCATCAAAGTGGCACAGATTACGGCTCTTCTTCTATAATCATCAGATGAATAAAGAGCATTTTCCACATTAAAACCTTTTACAAGGGACGACCATTATCCAACTCTTCATTTACTCATTAAGCTACATCTCGGTTTTTACTTCTCTAATTGCCATTTGATACAAGCTCTTTAGTCCTAAAGTGGGTTTTTTTTTTTAAGAAAGAAAAGAGGTTTTATCACCTACAGAGTAAAAACACCATTTTCATTGAAGAGACCTTGAATTTAAAACTGTATAATTATAATGTGAGTTGTTTTAAAAACAGACCAACAGTTCATAAAAAAATAAAAAAACCAAAACAACAACCTCATCAAAACAAACAAAACTTAAAAGAAACTCCCAAGGGGCAGAAGTGAGGTCTAGAAACCCAAGTACTCTTTGTGTACAGTTCTCAACACAGGTGGTGTCAGGAAACAAGTAAAGAGTTCAACTGCTTCCTCCTCCACTACAGTAAAAGTGCCCCAAAATCATATAACCCAATATCTGAAAGGAGGAAATGTTATCTTCCCTACCAAAAAAAGCCCACATATTAAGACACATGAGTTGGTTTACCCAAAGCAAATGAGACTGGGAATTGTACCTCCAAACCCTGAGGGGAAAGAGTGAGGAAGAGCTCTGGGCATTGGAGTGAAGGCCCCTCTGTTGTCCCTGGATGGTACGAAGTGTGAGGAGAAAGGAGAGACAGAAGAACTGTTCTGGACTGACCCCAATACCCCACACTCTGCACCAGGCCCATGTGAGAATGCATCAAAGAGGAGCTTTGAGTGAAGCTCAGCCCAGGAACAGGTAGGGGGGAAAAAAAAGTGTCGTTCTAAAGCCTTTGTGTCTTACAACTCAGATCTATTTAAAATGCCAATACAACTTCTCTCACAGTCAAATCTGTTTTGCCTGATAGTAACTCATAAGGGATTTATCCCTCTATTTAAACTCAGTCTTCCGCAAAAGGATCTCTCCCAGTGGAGGAGTGAGAGAGCAGCTGGGCAGGCATCTGGTGTCCAGCCAGTTGTCTACCTACCATAGTAGAATATTCAGATTCAGGTCTTCATTACAGTCCAATTCTTTATTTTCTCTCCTCCAGAACCAGAGGACAGAAAAAGATATTCTGATTTATCATCATGCCTTAGACATAGCTAGGAATTCTAAAATTCAAGACTTCTGGTCCATATATAGATAAAAAACAAGTAATACCCCTTCTATTTCTTTTGACTTTGCAGCTAATCCCCTTTCTCAGAAGTATCCAGATGTTTTACCATGGTGTTAACACGTTTAGCTCTCTATATGCAAATTAGACTAAATATGATTGGTGTACAAAATCAAGTATTATAAGCAAACCCACTAAGTTAAGAGGCATTAATTTCCAACAAAAAAGAATGTGAGTGATACAGGTGTGTTAACTTTAACATAAGCAGCAGTGAAAACATACTTGTGGTAGAGCAATGTGAACAACTTCAGTTGAAACCAAACTGAAATACTAACTCTACCAGAACATGTCCCCCTTTTTACTTTTAATAAAAATATTGCTTCAAGATAATTTTTTTAAAAATATTTTTCAAATAGAATTGTAATAAGGAACTAGTGTAAAAGTGCTTGCTAGTCAATTTAAAATATTTTTTCTACTATGCACATGAATGAGGCTATATATGGCTAAAGTTAAGTAAATCAGATCATCTGCATTGCTCCGTGTGGACGCAAGAGTGAAAATTTTGGCCTTGCAGTAATGACCTTTTATTTCATCTTTATTTGACTGTATTCATGTTGCATTTAGTTTTCCAAATGGAAATGGAAACTCTAAATGCACAATTAGCTATAAAGTGCAAAGACCAGAAAAAGAAAAATTGCTCAAACCAGTTATTGTCAAGGGCTTTACTGGAGTGTGGGTTCACCGTGTTTCTACAATAAAATGCTAAGCCTTCCACTGGCAATGTAGATGCTGGCCAATAAAGGCTCCTTTTCTGAAGTATCCCTTATGGATGCACATGATAGTCTTCACATCACTAGTTTAAAACCAGTGACTTGACATCAGAAAAAATTTATCCACAGAAGAAGAGAATTGAAGATTGAGTGGTAATTGAGAAAAGATTGAGAACAAATTGCAGTAACAAACAAAAGAATACTTTAAAAAGTGCTGAAACAAAAATCTGCAGAATAGCCTTACAAAAACACTTAAAATGCTGATGAATAGTGGAGAAAATATTAATGCAGTACCTATTTTTAAATAATGCTGCTAAAAAAGTATCTAAAATTTACAGCCTGGTGAGATTTGTCCCATTACTGAGTAAACTGATAGAGAATCTAATTAAAGATAGGCTGGCAGAACAGTTGGATAAATATAACTTGATAAACTCAAGCCAGCATGGCTCCAGTAAGGGGAAAAAGGCTAGACAAGAAAGAAATCTCACTCTTTTGACCCAGTAGAGGTACTTTTTTGCAAGCACACACAAAACTGGGGGGCAAGGGGGAAGGAAATGGAGTAGATGAAGATGGGCTTAATTAACTTCAGTTTTCAAAAATAATATGATTAGATGTTTCCTAAAGGAGTATTAATTTCTTTGTAATTACACATAAGGATATTAATTATTTAGAGTTATGTCACCAGCTGTGTACTACATAGTTTACTAAGGGGCAAATATCTTGATTTAGAAACTAATTAAGCAATCAGAAAGTATAAAAGTTATTCCTCGAAACAACCACAGCTATTTTTAAATAGAAAAATCTCATGGGTCTATGCAGTCAATGATTTGGAAATGGAAATAGCTAGCAAATGGTGACATTTCCCCAGTGACACCACACTGATTCTGTTACAAAACAAGCAAGATGATAGCATATAAAATGTAACTTGAGTATTACAACTTGTGAAGTTGCTCCCAGTGAACAGAGGAGAAGAAACCTCTGGAATCGTTCTGGAATTTCGTAGTGATTTTTTTTTTTCTTTTTGTTAACGTGAATCTTGGAGTTTGCCATAGACAGGTTGATGAGGTTGGTTATCAGATATTAGGAATGCAAACAGAATGTTTGAGTACATTTGTACAGGCAAATATATAAGCAAAAATGTTTAAACGATGGTCTGATATCTTCAAAAGCATAAATGAAATTTAAGATGACAACTCCTATTGAACATTTAGAAACTAGGCATTCAGAGAAATGGAAGTTTAGCAGGCTCCTTCTTGATATTTGTTCTGTTCACAGATACAGTTATTAAGCAGATACAAAGGTATTTTTCTAAAATTTATAGCAAGATTGGTGAGGGAAAACAAAGGAGAAAAAAGGCTAAAATAACCTGAGAATGTTGTTATTGTTAACCAAACAGCCTGGGTATCAGAGTAATTTCTCCCCTTTACATCCACCAAAGAAAGCAGCAGAGTAATTAGTTTCTGGGGGTAGTGAGAAAGCAGGAAGGGTAACTCTTCAAAGTGTAAAATCACAAGACTAGTCAAATTTGGAGAAATCACTATCCAACAAGTAGAAAGCTCAGGTAGTATTGGGCAGCATATCCTTACAGACAGAGGATCAGCTGGGAGTCACAAACACATTGAACAAGTAAGAATTCCCTGTGTCTCCTGCCAAACGCAGATGACACCTTGCAAGGAGTTTGGCAGCGCAGAGCAGCCCTGAGGGTCAGGCTTGGCTCTGGTACCTGCTGCTTCTCAAGAACTGGATGCAGACACCTCTCTGCAGTGCTCCTGGACATGCAAATTTTGCACAGCACTCACTGGAATGCTGCTCTCCTTTCAGAGCTCAGCAGGATCCTCTTTCATAAATTCATAAATTGCCGCTCAGAAAGACCTCAGCAAGTTAGAGGAGCTCTCTCTCAAACCTTTTCCCTTCTCTGGCCCAGACAGACACAGGCATCTTAAGCAAGAGGAAGGCAAGGTGGAATATGTTCATGTTCTTAGGTCTCTGAGGCTTCATCTGTCTGGATACCTTTGAGTAAGAAGGTATGGCAAAAAAGATCCCCGCAGTTTAATTGCATTTTGCATGATAAATATATATTGCTGTTTGTTCTACAGTTCCTTTTTATGTCATTCATTCTTGCATCATAAGACATGAAAAATGAGTATAAATTAATTAATTCATGGTCATTCATCATTTTATAAGTGATTAACCAATTTGTTTCTTCCTCAAGTTAAAGATTCAGTTACTTAATCTTTCCTTATATTGAAGTCATTCAGAAAAGTCTGATTATCCTGGCTGTTGCTATCAATAGTCAGGCGATAAAGTTATGAGCATGAATGGCAAACATCAGCTTCTTATCTTTTTTGCTCATTGGAGGGAGAAAAGTAGGTTTAAACTCCACTTAAACAAAATCTGACATTCTCAGCCAAACACTTTCTTTGCTCAAATTAGTTAATGTGAGTTCACAGCAAATTATTTTATCATACAGATATTTTCTTGGAAACAAAGTATTCTCTTGCTTCAAAACCCCTTAAAAGAGAGATCCTTTTAAAGGGTAACAGTAGTATTTTTTTAAACAGACGAGAATATTCTATTTCCCAAAACCTAGTTTTTAAACACACCATGTAAAACCCACTTGAACTACACCAATCATGCTTCATACATAAACAGTATAACTCCAAACAATCTATAGCTTACCACAGCTTATCAAGTAACTTCCAAATGGAAGCTCCAATTAGAAACAAGATCGTGAAAAGACTAATGAAAGATGAACTGAATTGATGCATACCACAAGAAACCTCAGCTGAGCTAAAACCACCTACAAGAGTAGTCAGCTCTCATATTTCCTACTCTTTTCTCAATTTCATATATTAAAAAAGTTAAAGTTTACTTCAGTGTATGCAAATAGATTTTTATTTTTCTTAAAAAGCACTGATTTTTCTGTCTGGGAAATATGCATAATTCTATAGCATTTGTGTTGTTTTTTTGTTTTTGTTTTGTTTAGTTGGTTTTTTTTTAATAAACCAGTGAACTGATTTCACTTTAATGATTCAAATCTTCTGCAGACAATAAAACACTCCTAACCATCAGCAAGATATGTTGTTTTCTTAATACTGAAATTTGAATTTTTTAAACAGAAGATTTTATCCTGCATTTCCAAAGACCTGTTACTCTGCTCTGTTTCTATTCAACACTAAGTGACTGGGGTTAGGTGCCTTCTTATCCTCTGAGAGCATAAAAATACAAGAAGCATTTACTACAGAAGACAAACTGAGGAGATGAGTAAAGAGAGAAGCACATGTCAGAAATTTACAAAACTCTGCATGAGATAACTAGACAGAGGAACTAAAAAGAAGAGGCCTGAAGGCCTCCAGTAGTTACTAAAGGCACCCAAGAACAATGCCTTAAGATCCCCCAATGGCAGAAGTAGTATTCAACTCTCTTCCCTATCTACTTTCAAAATATGAAGTTGCTTCACTTTTTAAATTTAATATTTTAAGTTTTGGGGGGCAAAATAAAGGAAGTCTTCATAAGGAAAGTGAAATCTAATCCCCAGCCCCAAAACAAATCCGTAATATCACAGCACTATTGGACAGAAGAAAGTTGGATAGGTCAGAGCCTTCTCTTAGGCTGCACATCCCAGTTTGATAGAGGTGTGGAGAATATCTGTTGTTAACATGACAGCCATCACTCAGTTAGCCTCAAAGGTTTCTACAAGGTTGGCAGGTTCACACAAACTGCTGATTGAATAAAACCAGAGAGAACTGCTTTCTTACATTTCACGTTCATGCACTTAGCCTCCTCTCATCCTGAGTGGGGTAAATNAAAAAAAAAAAAATCAGTATTACTTAGGCACTTTCAATACATACTAGACACTCTTCAAAATTGTTCATATTCATGTTAATAGATCATAAGCTCTATAAAATTTGTTTGATGGAGTGCTTATCACTTATATATGCAACCAGTTAAAAAAAACCACTTTGAATGGAAGGAAAATTCAAGTGTTTTTAATGGGGCTTCAGAATCTGTAGAAAGGATGTCTGCTGTACTCCCTGGAGTGGAATACAGAAGACTGAATGTAGTCATTCAGCAGCAACAATAACGAAAGGCTTGTAGCTGTAGCAGCATCATATTCTCATTATACAACATCACACAGTACAACAGTAATTAAGGATGCAGCTGATCTAACTAGATACTAGGACAGTGAAAATATATAAGTATCAGCATGATCTAAAATTCTTTTATCTTTGAAGTGTTACAAATTATCACAGCATGTTATATATCAAAACCATCTCAAAGAATCTGATTACAGGTGAAACACAGAAAAAAATTAATTGCTCCCCCAACCTCTTGCATTTCTGTAGAATACATTTAAAAAATTCAAATAATTCAAAAGCTTTAAGCACTGCTATAACAACTGATACCAACTTCTAAGGCTGTGGTGTTATAGAAAAGCTGAGACAGAGGAGAAAAAATTTAAACTCTTGCATTATTTAGAAATATAAGCCAAGCACTGTGTACTTTAGCTCTGACAAGAAATTGTGTATAGTCTAAGCTTTAACATTACAGTAAGGTGTAAGTGCAGCAGATTAATATTGGAGCATGTATTGGAATTGCACTACAAGATGCTCGGGAGAAGCTCTTAATGGCTCTCCCTCTGAAAGAGTCAGGTCTTGAACATAGAGGTCAGCCGGAAATGCCACAAAGCCCATGGAAAATGAAGACTGATAGATGTTGTCTAAAATGTACATTAGCCAGCTAGGTGACCAGATTAATTAATAATTAATGATTCACTACATGTGTCTGCTTCTCTGTGTATTCACAAAATATTTGGAATTATGACTTGCTCTTGTTGAAAGCAATATCTCTAGGTTGACAAAACACAAAGCCTGTACTGATTCCATGGACATTTTCCTTTTACATAGAAATGGTGGGGGTGTTTATTAATAAGATGAAAATTTAGGATCTCTAATGAAATTATGTCTCTTATCCTTCCTAACTACTCCTTTATTCTTTTACAGGTATTAATCAACAGGGATGGCATCCAGCAAAGCTTTAACAAACACTTATCTGTTCATGAACAATTCTAAAGCATGGTTCTTATCACATGCTGATTTAGCTGTCTGTATCAAAGCTCAGCTGACTGTATAATTGGATCAGACACTCCAAGGAAAACAAATTCAGTAACAAAACTAAGATATAGCATAAGAGCTTAAAAAATTATTTGGCACAAACAAAGAAATTCTTATACTGTTAATTATCCATCATTACCCAGAAAATGTTATTTCTGAAAGATAAAGAAAAAAGGCAGATGAGGCAGGATGAAGTAAAAAAACCCACAACAGTGGGGAAAAACCCAATCATATTTGATAATATCTGTCTAAACAACTTTTTGTAAGCAAAGAAAGCAATCATTTTAGATCCTTTTTAGTAGTTAAACCACCACTTTGCTCTCAGGAGCTTCTCTGTTGACAAGCAGCAGATCAAGGAGGGCATCTTTCTGTATCGGGTCCCTTAGGTTCTCTTCCATAAAGTTGTCATCCAGGTCTTTTAAGAATCTTGTGGCCTGCTTTGCACCAGCTCTGTGGTACTCCCAGTTGATTTCTGGCAAGTTGAAGTCCCCCAGAAAGGAAAAGGCAATTGCCTTGGAAGAATCCCTTAGTTCCTCATAGGACAATTAATCAGCATCATTGTTCTGGCTGGGAATTCTTTAGTAGACTCCCATAAAGACATCCACATTATTTGTTCATTCCTTGGTTCTTACCTAGGGGCTCTCAACTGTGCCAGCACCAACTGTGAGCTTCCTATACTCTAACCCTTTTATTACATACAATGCTACCCCTCCACCTCTTCCACCCTGTCCATCTCTCCTAATGAGCCTGTAACCATCAAACAGGGCATTCCAGTCACTGGACTCACCCCCACAGGTTCACTTATGTCAGTGATATCAAATCTTGGAGTGGCCAAAGCCACTAATGTGTGTGAATTAGTATACAAATATTTCAGGTATGGTATCTTGTTTGTAGCCAATATGTCTTGAGACATATTGAGGGATATCAAATTAGTCAACAAGAGTTGCACATGATATGTGTACTTATGAACTCAGCAATTTGAGCAATAAGAGAAGCAATAAAAAATGAGAAAATAGTAACATGACTGCATTTTTGTTTATCAGTTGAAATTAAATCATCAAAGTTAAATTAAAGCACATCTATATTGTATTTATATAACAACATTGAACATTATTCAACATAAAGAAGAGAAAAAACAAAATCCCAAAATATTACTGGGTTTGAGATGCTATTGAGGTATTGAGGTCACATAGACACATGAGAGAAAACAAACATGAAATAACTTAAAAGAATCCCTAATGCATTTCTTACTCAGCATGCCAAAGTTTTAGAACAGCAGTTTCTTTTTGTGAGACACTGTGAAGTCTGAATCCAGGCATACAACAGAAGCCTGAATTTTCAGAAGGGACTAAAATCTTTTTCCAGGGTATCCACTAGGCTAACATAAAAACATTTCTCAGAACTAAGCTAAAAAAGCCCAAGAAATTAAGTGAATACTTCATGAATGCAAGAAGCTGTTCACAGATATATTTCTGGATACATACATACATACATGCTTTTCAAAATGTCATGCTATTAATACTGACAAACTACTAATTTTATGAAGTTTTCTTTTTTTCCTTCTTTAATAAAGCTTTAGTCATAAAGCTGTTTCAGCATATGTTTACTTTTGAGATCAATAAAATTTAATCAAACACTTAAAATATCTCATCAGCTTATCATTCATGAAAGGAAATTCATACAGGCTCTTTAGAAGTACAGATATTTGAGTCCTATCCCTTAAGTCTTGGGATTTTAGTCATTATTTTGTTGATATAAGAGTTCAGGGGTTGTTTGGTTTGGGATTTGTTTGTTGTTGCTTTTTAACACAGTGTTTTCCAAAACATCAAACAACTAATGCACTAAACAGTAACACTCTTTAGGACTGTGTGTGGAAAAAATGTGAAAAAATAAAAGGCCAAACAGATCTAAAGTTCATAGTGCTATATTCAATAGTACTAATACAAAAACCAAGAAACATAAGCCTTTGAAATATCATATCCATGGAAATTGTAGTAATTAGCAGAGGCCCACATCTATTATCTTTTCTGCATTTTTAAATCTACAATAATTGCAAAAAGTAGAGAAGAGAACTTGTGGGTAGGAGAATATATAAATAGAATTCATGCCACAACCACAACAACCAGTTGCTATGAACTAATTAACCACTTTGTAAATATTCTTTGTTCATGGACTTCACCTAAAAGATTGAAGAACCAAACTCTCAAGGAAATCCTATGTATGCTCCCCACAAGTATATCAAACAAAACCAACACCTCTCACACTGCTCAGTAATACCATTTTGATTGTTCCAAGTTAGTGCTCCAGTAAGGAACTCTTCAATAAAACCTCAGTCACACAGAAACCAAGCAATCCTAAATTCCCCTACCAGCCCAAATGCTCTGCAACACAAGACTTCAGAAACAATTACATAGAACATACTTCAACCACAACTTACAGTAACATTGCTCAGCAACAGCAAGTATCCCTGGAACACTGATAAATACCCCATCACAATTAAACCCATCCAACCATCTGCCTGCCACTTCCTCATATAGCAGTACCTCTCACATTGCTCCCAGGTGTTTCCACCATGCAGGTTAATGAAGAGATGAGCTAATTGCTTTCCTCTTATCACATAAGGAGTCTTGCTTTCATTCACTAGACTCAGTAGCGAAATTTTCAGCTGTGCTTACTGCACCTACTTTTCAGTAAAAAGAAAGCATTCAAGAAGGAGATTCACCTTAAATTGTCCCTGGGAGCAAAACAATATTCCCTTATTCTCAGTGATGTTGTCTACTTATAAGGACATTAGTTACGATTAAAAAATCAGAGTGAAAATTTTTGGAAAGTAAAAGTAAGCTTTTTTGGAAAGAGGAGATGAAGCAACATTAAGAACAGAAAATTGTTTAAAAGGAAAAATTCAATTGTCTTGATTAGACTTGGGACTATACTAAGGAAAACTGACATTTGATGAACTCAAAATCAGATTTTATTTTGGCTACACAAAGAAAAGGATCTTTTGCAGGAAGATGGAGGTATAGAGAGTGTTAAAATATAGATTAAAAATATTTAGAAAAGAGGATGTGAAAATATAAAGTATGTATGTCAACATCTATTCAAAACAGTTCCTTTTCAATCACCCAAAGGAAAAAAAAGACAGATTTAGCTTAAATAAACATTATGGAATGTCTCTTTGTTGTGTATGAATGCACTTTTAGTACATAACAAAGTACAATATTCCATGCTTACTATGGGTTATAGCTATGCTACATGTAAAATGAATATATTGAGTAAAATGGGATAACGGAAGTATGAAATACAGTCTTTAATCCAAGATCACTATGCATCTTGCCACAGGTATTGTGTCTGATTTGAAGGTATAATACCTTCCACAGTTAAAATAGACTTGGATTGTTCTTACAAGGCCAGTTACCATATTAAAACGTATGTGTGTGTGTGTGTGTAGAAAGAGAAATATTTTAAACACAGTCATATTATAGTGAAGATCTATCAAGTCTGCTTCACTTAAATTTACTCCACTATACTATCTCTAACTTTATTTGTGGCTATTACAGGGGATGAACCAAGAGCATAAATCAATAAACAAAGAGTTTGCTTGTGTGCTGTTTGGGTTTT
>WEIU01012641.1:325-15900 GCA_013389925.1 Aegithalos caudatus | reverse complement strand
TCTAACTTTATATATATATATGTATCTGGAGGTAGTTTTTCATTTTCCAACCTGGTCTTTATAAATTTATTTTTGTTTTATTTTTTTAATGGAAATTGCTTATGTTGTTCCAAGTTAGTATTTACTCTAAAAAGAATTCTAAGACAGAGAAAAATCAAACCCTTTATTAAGTAAATGTCTTTGTATTTATAACATGTGCTACTAATTATTTAATAGATAACATAATATGTTTTAGTCCACAAGAAACCTAATGAGCTTCACACAAAGGGCGTCAGCCTGGGGTTTGCCTAAAGGAAACTTGATTATTTGAACAAGACAGCAGACCAATTGATTTAATGCTCAGGACTCCAGAAATTTCTGTACTGTATGATACTGAAACATTGTGTGCTCAACATTAAACTGAACACTAACTTTAGAATTAACCAGTAGGCAGAGGAAAAAAAAGGCATGATCTTAATTACCTCATCAATTATATAATTCAGTTATTCACTTCAGCAGAAGTCATATATTTAGAAATAGATGGATGACATGGGGCTTTAATTTTCATTTTTCACTGTATGGTTATCTTAATTGTTGAAGTAAGCTTTTGTGAAAAAAGTAGCCTTGACTTAATACTGATGTGTACGACAAAATATTTTGGATGCTTTTACAATGATATGAAAACTTTGGAAAGAAGTGAAATATTTTAAAGGACAGTTTAGACTTGGTTCCATTTCACTACTTGTAATATTTAAGGTAGGACAGGTTCCTTATTTTTCAGAGAGTAGCACAAAATATATGTTCATAACTGTAAGTCTCGTGGTCTCCTAGTTACTCAACAGAATAATCCATTATTACTTTTACCCCCCAGATATTCTTATAGCTGCTGTTGTACAGCTGTAGAACAGACATGGCACTAGCCAAGTTCCAAGTGATAGTGGTCAGGAGCTTTTGCAAATGGGGATGCAACTTCTCTTCTGTTTCTGTTTAGCCCTGAGGTTAGAATGATGAAAGGAAGGAGAATGGGGGTTGTAGTTTTAATAACCCTAATAAGTAGGTAGCTTTATCATGTCACCTTGTGAGGTTACTAGGACAAGACTGTATTTAATTTGGCATTTCAATATAATTTGATTGGCAAACCGTACCTATACATGTTTTGCTTTTTTTCCCCCTGGATCTTGGAGAAAAAAGAATATTCAGATCTAAAATACAGATACTGGTTTCTTTTTTTCAAAAAACAGCCTCAATTATTTGTTCTTTATGAATGGAACTCTACACATGCACAAATGTTTCTTAAATCATTGATTAACACATGCTGCTTTTAGCAACGACTAGTTCACACTGCCACTTGTTAATTCATAAATTGGTTCATTGAGTTTAGTACAATGGGAACCACAGTGGTCATATATTTCTTGAAATAACAGAATGATACACACCATCAATCACAAGAGTTCCTCTCCCCTTTCTGTTGTAATTCAGTGCCCACCAAGCTTCTGTAAAAAAATGATTCAGACCTTTTTCATAGATCTAGGCACTATCATTAGCATCACAGGCAGTAAATTACACTGTCTTCTATCAGATTGACAAATGGAGGTTCTGCTAAAGCATCTGGCATGCTTCTATTAAAAGGGAGATGCTTTTTTCAGATGGAAAAGCCTTTCAAAAAAGTTTATCCATCATAGCTGATCTAATTGCATCTTGAGTTCCTAGGTATTATATACTTACTCTTTTCACTTTCTTATCTATTGATTATTGTTCCCAGACCCCGTTATTTTAACTTTTATATCCTTTGAACACAGTTTGCACATGCTCCTATAGAGTGAAAGTTTTGAGTAAAGGAGAGGGCATTAAGAAATAATATATATATATTCTCCTTTAAAGAATTTTTGACATATATATACAATTTCATGTCGGCAGCTACCACTGAAAATGACATAGTGCAGTTATTTTCCTCTATTGGTGAATGAGTTGAGTCAGTGTGGCCTTAAAATCCTAACACTCTAATGCATGAAGAAGACATAACCATCAGGACACTATTTTGTTCAAACTTTTTTTTTTTTAGATATTTCAGCAGTACCTAATTTTATCAGCACATCCCTTTATGTGTTTTGTTTCTTTTGTTCTTTAAATGTAATAAGACCTCATTTTTCTGATTATCTATGTAACAATATACAACCTCTAGTATTGAAAGCCTCTACATAAATTTTATAGTTGCAGATCTACAAAATTTATCTACCTTCATGTGTTTCACAAAAACATAATTTAATAATTCAGTAGCTGTTTAAAAAACAATTATTTCAGATCAGAAGATCACCCAAGAGTAAGAAGACAAGGAAAGTTTGTTTCTTATAAACTATGCCTCCAAGCATGGACTTTATATAAAAGCTTCTAAACCTGAGATAACACATGTGTTGGTGCTTCTGTTGCTCTGAAGATCCAAAGAGACATAAATCTATATGAGGAACTAAAATTTTCAAAGCCATGAGGAGGCAAGACACATTGGATTTAACATGACAGAACTCCCTAAAGCTTGGATTTTCATTTACTAGATTAGTATGCATTAATGAATACAACACCTTGGCTATGCCATACAGTTTAACTATGCTATTTGTGAGCTATTACAAAATAGCTTCTTTCTTAGCTTTCATGACATCTCTCAGAGCAGCAGAAGACAGTGTTGAAGCATTTCAGAATTCATCTATATGAATTAGCATCCTTGTGCTTCCTGACTTCACAAATGCAATTATAGCTAAAAGTGCTACGAAATTTTTTGAGGTAATTATTAAAATAGTTATCTCAGCCGGACATTCCTACATTACCTTTACATTTGAATGCTAGCACTTTTTGGGATATCCTGTTAGAGATTACTCAGGAATGGATGTTACTGGAAGAGGTTAGGAATGACTTTTCACCTCTGTATATGAGCTGAGTGATAGCTGCTGTGACAGTGCACCTATATATGCACAAGATATCTTCAAAACATAGTTTTATATTGCCTAGAACTACCAAACTCTTCTGTTGTTGGGAATCCCTTTTTTGGGAACCCCCCTAACTAGGGGGATTCTTCTCACAAAGTCCGGTGCCAATGTTGAAAATGAGCAAAGCCTGCAGCCTTTTCTTCAAGGTTATTTATTTCATCTTGAAGTTCAGCATGCTGCCTAACACCAGGCTTAGCACATTGGAAAGCAGGAATGGCAGATTCCACACAGTAAGAATTCAAGGCCTTTTAAGGACATTTGAACCAATTAACTGTTAAAACCTGCTATATTTATCATTTTACACCAACAATTACCGTTTATTTTAACACGTAATTTTTACATCAAATCTATCTTACCAAGCCCCTTGTGCTACTATCACAGCATAAGATGAGTAAGAAGAAGGAGAACAATATGTGTCACTGCCCAGAATCCTCCATCTTGCCTTCAACTACCTTCATTCTAAAAACCCAAAACTACGTTTCACCATGTGACAAACTGAACTACTACTACTTTCTAATTTTTTTGCTTTTAATTCATCCTCAGTGTGATTTTTTCCCATGGATTAAAATCCAAGACAGTGCTTTCCTGGGGTCTCAGCCAGGGTCTCAGACCCCCCAGGGCAGTTTGAGGGATTTTCCCCGTGCCCTGGACTCCAGCACTCTGTGTTTATGCTCACTTGAAAAAGCCTGCCAGAAGTTTGACAAGAACTAGTAACTTCCCTTAGTGGCAGGTTTTCAGAAGTAATTCTAAAAATGGGTATTAGAGCATTAGGAAGCCATCAAGTCCAAAGCACGGAATTCTAAACACACAGATGAATTCTTCACAGTAAGTTCTGTATTTTGTGCTAAGAATGTTCTACTGGCTGAAAAACTTTGGGTAGCTCTATGCTACCACACAGTTACAAATAATAACACATGAAATTGCCAGTAATTGTACACAGTAGGTGACTTTACAGATTGAACATATACCACAGAATAGAAAAATACATTTTGTTTACATTTTGAGTATAGAAAATGAAGCCAAAACTTCTGTAAGAAGGAAACGCAAGGATGAATAGGCATTTCTAAGAACAATACATCCTGTCCCCTTCTTGTGTAATGCAGAGGGGTTATAGCGCTATATTTCTTGTGGAATAGATATTTTCATAGGAGTTCTTGGAACCTACACTCATTATTTTGGCAATGCAAACACCATCTGGTTCCAAAAGCTTCTTTAATTGCCTCCTCTGTGCCATTGTATTCACTGCTTCTTTCTCTACACATTACTTAAATATTCTTTGAATTATGTTAAGGCAAAGTCTCTTAAAAATTAAAATAAAACTCACACTTCCCAAGATATATTTATAACTTCTAAAAAATGCATAATTTCATATGCTGAGCACAAAAGGGGGGAAATACTGTTTCAGTCTAGAAAAACAATTTTTAAACCTCCCATTTCTGCAGTACAGCACTGTATTCCCTTTAGACACAGAATACATAGGTTTTAAAATAGATTAGCTGTGGGGTACCACAATTTCATGTATGCCTGTGCTGTGAATTTTACTAGCAGTTAGAGGGGTTTTGTATTTATGAGATAATAATAAGAAAAGTAAGAGGATATGTTGGG
Organism: Aegithalos caudatus; assembly: GCA_013389925.1. NCBI lineage: Eukaryota > Metazoa > Chordata > Aves > Passeriformes > Aegithalidae > Aegithalos > Aegithalos caudatus. The sequence continues at coordinate 11,338 of WEIU01012641.1, read as the reverse complement.
TCAAGTGGAAAGAGTGAGAAATTTCATGACTTTCATGCTTGGAAAGGAAAGGTTCAAAATATGGGTAGGTATGAGTATGGCACAGTACAGAACTGGAATCCCTAAATTTGTGCAGCATCATTGCAGTGACAAGAATACAGTAGAGATATGGGCCTCAGTTATGATGGAAAGAAAAGTGCCTAGGAAAGAGAATTCCGAGAAGTTTTCTGAAATTCAGAAAGTCAAAAAATTAACCAAATGCAGGCCTTGATAAAAAAGGATCTCCTTGGAAGGATAGAAGTCTAAACACTCTTACCTGTTCTGTCCTGTGAATTTTTTTCAAATTAACTTGTGAAACACATGGAATATTCTCATTTATATTTAAGTATCTGCTGGTTTTTCAGGTGTAAAATCCTCTCAAGTTTTCTTTAAAATGTTCAATATGGAGAAAAGCTGTTATAGCTTTGACTCCTTTCTTTACTTAAAAGAGTGGTTTCTCTGTGGAAATTTATGGTGTTTTGTCTTGCCTTATTTGCAAATCAGTACTGAGCAACAGGTACATTTCTTGTGTTTGCTTGAAGTATGGTTGGCATTTCTGTGTATCTAAAATTAAAACTTATTATAGGGAAAATTTTCTTACTGTTATCTTAATAGTTACGGAGTTATATTGCAGTTTGGTTAGATTAACAACATAGTATTTGAATAACTCTCAAGAGATATCTTCACATATCTGGATACACCCTATTAGTAATTGTAATAATATCTTGACCAAGAAGAAAAGGCCAAAACTGCTTCTTGAGTAAGTTAGGACTAGTGATTCTGGAGGGAGGTGTTTGCATTTGAGTAACTTACTAGGAACCATTACACAAATGTATATTTATATATATACAAAAGCAACATATATAATAGGAAAATAATGAAACTTACAATGACTTATAGTCTTCAGCCCAAAATTATCTTTAAGATTTTCAAATGTAAGGAGATCAAGTATATTTTGATGTAGGTTTTTTTTTTTTTTTTTTTTTTTTTTTTTTTTTTTTTTTTTTTCTTTTTTTTTTTTTTGTTTCCCCCNTTTCCTGACTTTGTTCTGGCTAACCAGTGTTTTGCCCCTTTTTCCTTACTGGTAATTGTTTTCAGAATACATACTTAAGAGAGAACGTCATTGCTTTGGTGTGACATTCTTAAGGTTGAATGTCAGAACATTTTCCAAACACTGTTATTGTGTGTTACCCCAGAAGGGTGTAAAAGGCAGCATGGTAAATCTCATCTTAGAGGCATGGGTAAATGTGAGGCTATACCCCTAAGGTATGTGAGAAATGTAAAGTATTGAGTACTAAAGGAATCTACAAAAAAGTTGTTGGTACAGTTTAGGCTTTTAAAAAGAACCTAGTTTCTGTAGATATAAGAGTAAGAGCTAAATTAGGCAGCATCAGTTATTCTCTAATTCATTTTATGATTTCTTTTTCTCTCTTTTAACCTTTATTCAATAAATGTCTTTTTCTTTTTATATAGCTCTGTACCCCTGTATGAATATGCATCTATTCAGCAATACTAATGTATGTTATTTCTTATGAAAGTAAAAATGTATGTTTCACAAGCACTTAGCAGTATGGAAACACTCTTGCAGGAAACACTCCTAAATTAATTCCCTTGTTGCAATAAATTCTGAAAGCATGATAGGACAAACAATATAGTAGTTCATTTTGTTTATTTTCTCCTCCCAAAAGCACATTTTTAACTTACATTCTGTTGCTTTTGGAATACTTAAGTACCTTAGCAAAACATAAAACACTGAGTAGACTCTGGAAAAAAGTGACAAAATCACCTTGTGATTTGAAAGTACAGCATTTAAATCATTACTAAATCAAACATTTCTCTCTAATGTAAACCTGATAGTCAGAGGAAAGTGAAACTCTACTGATAAATTCATCTATCTATAAATAATAGATGGGATGTCTATTAAAATATCATGTAATAGAGTTAACTTTAAAATGTTTTTAGTATAAATAAATACAGTGTCTCATTGAAGAGAAGAAGAAGAAGAAAACAAGTGGAAATATTTCCAAGGAAATAAAGAAGCCCAAATTTTGCAAAGAAAGAAATAATCTAATATAGGCATCCAGCAAAAAATTCTAATTTTAATAATTTTAATTTAAAATACTTGATGCTTTTAAGTTCAGCACTGTATCAGCTAGGTCTCAGTTATCCATTTTCCAAAAAGGAATTACTACACTCTGGTTAGTTTTCCAAATATACTGGACCATTCGTGCAGAGAGCTGTGAGTCTTCACAATGCAATTCATATTCAGAGCCATTGCATTAAATGTCTAAACTATCTTATCTGGACACATGAACAGGTGTTAGGTAGAGGAGGCATTCAGTTTCCCTTGCCTGAGGCTGACTTTATTGCCTTTCAAGACCTTGAAGGATTTGTTAGATTACTTCAGCATTCAGAAAACTTCATGTGGCTTGATGTATATTTATTCCTTCTACAAGAAAGCAGAAAGTTTCCATTTTCTTTTTAAAAAATTGAGGAATGGAAGTGCAGTTTTGCAGAATGAGATGGTGCATTCTCACATGCACTTCAGTGCTCTTCTTTGTGTTAGTATGTTAAATAAAGTCTGTCATTTCCTAGAACACCTAATGATTAGACCTCAGATAATTTTCCTCTCAAATATGTGCCCCTGTGCAGAAATAATTTAAGGCTCATCAGACCATAGCTTTCTAGCTCAGTGAGTAGAGCACTTACCTGAGGGAAGGATAGACTCAGATTTGAACTTCTTCCCCAAGCTAGTTGTGAAGTTTTTCTTCAAATAAATATTCAATAAAAGATTGAAATGCACTTATTCAATGGATGAAAAGCTAAGACTCTTACAATGAAGCCAAGAGCCCCCCGTCAGACTAAAGCAGGTTACTTAGGCTCCATATTTCTAAGCAGCTGAAGGTGTTACAGCTGGGTAGATGGTAGCTGTTGGTGTGTGCTATCTAAAGCTGAGGAAAAGAATGACTCTCAGTTTTCTTCTACCAGGTCAAATTCTCCAGACAGAATTATTTTTCAAATGAAGACAGTGGCACCCTTATAGTTCCTCCTAGTTTGGTTTTTTGAATACAATGTATTGGGTTTGCATGGCCAGGTTTTGGTAGCTGGGGGTCTTACAGGAGTGGCTTCTGTGAGAAGGTGCTGGAAGCTTCCTCCATGTCCAGCAGAGCCAACACCAGCAGGCTCTAACATGGATGTGCCACAGGCCAAGGCTGGTTGCATCAGAAATGGTGATGACAAGTCTGGAATAACATATTTAAGAAGATAAAACAACAACAACAACAACAACAACAACAACAACAACAACAAAAGTTATGTAATCGCAGCCAGAGAAGAGCAGGGTAAAATCATGTGGGAGGAAGGACTCTGTAGACACTGAGACAAGTGAGGAAGGAGGAGCAGGATGTGCTCCAGGTGTTGGAACTGATATCCCCCTGCAGCCTGTGGTACAGACTGTGGTGAAGCAGTTGTAATCCTGTAGCTCATGGAGATCCTTAGGGATGCATAGATCGACCCACAGGTCATGGCCAGAGCAGGTGGATGCTTGAGTGGAGGCTGTGACCCTATGGGAGGCCCATGGAGATAGGAGGTGGAGCAGGTGTCTTGGTAATCCTCGTGACCCTGTGGGGCACTGATGCTTCTGATGCCTGTCCTTGAAGTACTCTCTGTTTGTAGAGATATGTTGTTAGTGGGATAGGCTCACTCTGGAGAAGTTAATGAAGAACTGTCTCACATGGATGGAGCAGGGCATGGACTTTTCTGCCTGGGCAGCTGGAGAAGCCATGGGTAATGACCTGACTGTAGCCCACATTCCCTGTATCTCCACACCACTGGTGGGTAGGAGGCAGAACTGGGAAGGAGGAAGCAGTGGGGTGAAGGTGTTTTTAAGGTCTTATTTTACCTCACACTATCCTGTTCTGATTTTGTTAGTAGTAAATTCAGTTAATACCTCTAATTCGAGACCTATGTTGTCTGTAATGGTATTTGGGGAGTGATCTCTCCCAGTCCTTATCTGAACCTGTAACACCTTTGTTATATTTTCTCTCCCTTGGTCATTTGTGGAGGGCAGTGAGAGAGAGGCTTTGGTGGGTCAGCCAGCATCAGCCCACTACATACAAATATCTTTAGCTTCTAGAGCTAAGTGAATATAAGATGTAGATGTTCCCAGACCAGGTTAACTACTCAGTCTTTCAGAGGCAAAGAAAGAAGACTGCCTAATTTGAAAATCACAGTTTTCCAAAAAATGTGCTATTCAGACAGGGAAATGATCATTGTATGCTATCCTTGAGAAAGTGATAAGGGATAAAGCTTGAAAATAAAGAACTTGTGGACTTTTAGACTGTAAAGGTTTTTATTTAAATACTCTTTACATACTTAACTTCTTTCTGCTGGTCTTGGGCTACACACCTAATTCCCTTTGACTTCAACAATATTCAAGGGCACTTAAAAGAGCAAGAATTCGTCAAAACCACACACATATTTCTTCTAATTCAGTGTATCTCCTTAAGATCAGTGTGGTAATCAGTATCAGGGTTATGCTGAGATTTCTTTATAAATTATTTTGTTATTTTTATCTAAATAAGTAATATGACTGCAATTAGGTAGAGTTGCAGAATTCTATTTTCCACTTGTACTCTTCAATAATTATAGGTGCACACAGCTCACATCTGAAGAATGTAATGTCTTCCTTCCAAGATATGCTTGAGTTTCTCAGCAGGAACAATAGATGCAGTGAACAAGCAATGTCTAAAGGCATTAGCACAGAGTTCAGGACATGCTAAAGATACTCTCCAGAAGCAGTAATCTTAGATACCAGTATCTACAAAAAGCTTCTACTAAACCTATTTTGATACATTTTCATAAACTTTGTCATCCACTCTATGGTCTGACCCTTCTCAGAAAATTTGACAAGCTGTCACATAGACAATATTTATGAGATAAAAATTTCTTGCTTGATGATCTAACGTTATTGGGCTTGGGAGATAAAGATCTAGGGGAAAGAAAAATCTGAAAAGCAGGAAGTTTTTCATTCTAAATTGAATTAGAAAAAAATATTTCTTCCTCCATAATAAAGATATGTTTTATGCATAATATTGTCCCAGACATAAATAAATAAAAGTAAAAAATTCTGAAACTGATGTAATTGGAGACTTTATTACCATATACATTTAGATAAGTCCTAATATTTCTTTACCTTTTAGTTGTAACCACCAATAAAAAGTAGATACTATGCTTATTGTATTTAGTCTTTAATTTTGTATTTATGAGTGTTTATGGCCCCAAATTGCCATTTTGATTACTAAGATGAAGTTAATATACACAGCCTTCTTTCATCTGGAGAGCTTTAAAAGTAATGTCCAAATACAAGATGTGAAATCATGGTTCAAGAAATGGGAGATCCCCTTGTGTGAACCAGATCTTACAGGAGGAATTAAAATGCTGTACTTTAAAATAATATGGTTTCTGTCCCAAGCATAGAAATTAATGTAGCCCATGATTTGGAGACTAAGAAATGGAGTCTGTCTCCAGACTGAGGAAAGAAAACAAAAGACGGGATCTATTTATACTCCAGAAATCTGCCACCACAGTTATTCCAAGGCAAGGCTTCAGACCAGATACCACTAGACACGGTATGGCTCTAAAATATTGATCAATTGTAAAAAAACTTCCTATTTAAATATTGGGGTTTTTTAATGTAAATTATCTAAAGCTGGAATCCCCAAAATAAAAGCATCTGAAATCACCCATGGAAACTCTAAAGGACAGAGCACTATTAAGGACAACAATTTCAAAAAGTAGCTATATATTTTTAAATTTGTTTGGATTTCTAGATGTTAATGTAAGTACTTATCTCCCTCTATCTGTTCAGCTATTAAAGACACACTTCAAGACATAAACCCAATACCAAGGAGCATAGCAGTAATTAGAGCTATTAGCGATGTCTCAGTCTGCCTGTGCATTTCCAAGTGTACACAAAGCTCCTGCTGTGGAGTAGTGTTTGGGTGAAGACCTAAGTAATACATGACTGAATTACATTGGAAAAAAAGTTTCATTTTGCTTAAAACAGCAACTTCTCAATTTCCTATGAAATATCATACCACCGAAGAATCAAGGTATAGGTGGCTAGCTTTTCATAATCTTTTATGATATTGCATGTCATATTATAAGAAGAAGTTGTCAAGTATTATTTCTTGAGATAGGGACATACCTTTTTATTCAGCATCATTTATAAATTCTTTGTAACTTTCTAGACTAATGTGCAATTAGCAGGTTGTGGTGTCCCATCCTTAAGGGAAGGGAGGACTCAAGATTTGTAGGCACTCATAGTCAAAAGGAACGATGGAAGTCAGAGGATGCACAAAATCTCACAGGGTTTTATTAGTAAATTTCACACTTGGCATGGAAATAGATATGTTAGTCCTTATATAAAGTTATATTGATAAAAACAGAATTTTTTAAAAAGTAAAAGAAAAGACAGAAAAGTTAGGCTATAAAATATCCTCTGAGGAATCATTAGCATCATTTCTGGGAAATGAGAGAAAAAATATTAGAAAGCACAAACCTGCTCTTTTTATTACTACTTTGCTTTTCTGTACATCAGATATCTTCAAGGAAATCACAAGATTATTGTTTCTTTCTCCTTTTTTAAATAACAAATAAAAGCAGCTGTCATATATTTACTTGTCAGCCTTCTGTGTTTAGTTTTTCAATTTTATATTTGCACTCAGTTTTGAAAAAAGCTGCAGAATGATTTTTGCCTGAAAAATGAAAGAATCTGCAATAAGCCAAATTTCCCTTTTACCTGCAAATCTTAAGTTAACTGGCCTTTTTTGAAATAAGCATATCTTATTAAGAGAAAAACATTTTTTAAAAGCTGCATTAGAGTAAAATTAAAATGTACACTGGATGTACATTTAATCTCTGTGTACAAAAGAAATTAATTTTTTAGCTTTTTTAACTGGAAATGGCAACTATTATCAATATTAGACTTAGTTTGTTCACACGACTTAAGACCACTATCCACAATTGGTAGTGATAAATGTGTCTAACCCTAGGTGGACAACAGGTGCACAGTGTTATCGTGCACATTAGGTATCAAACCCCAGGTTCAACAGGATGTCAGAGATTCAAACGTTTATTTAGGCATCTAGATTTAAAGGAAAGGCTGTCACAGAGAAATAAGCTGCCTGCTATCACTCCTTATCTTCCATTGTTGTAAAGAGATGATGGCAATTATTAAATTAAGGGAAAGGGAGATTTGTTAGAATGGCTTTTCCTATTTCTTTGGGTTTAAGATCTCATTTTGAGAAGAAGTGATAACACTTAATGAAAAAAATCTGTGATTTTGTAATACTTATTATAATATCCTTCTGGCAGACTTTATTGCTGTTGGCACTGTATCAAATAGGAGCAGTTTGGCTTTACCATTTCTTTGCTCTGTCCTAACAATTTGTTCCTGCTGCTCTTCAAGATATTGCACCACAAAATTCACAAAATCTGTACTGCTACTCACATATCCTTTAAAGCTGGATCTACTGTTCAGACTGAAGTGACAGAGAGTGCTATGTACTTTGAATCTTAATGTAACAAAGCTAATAAAGTCAATTCTATCATTTCAAGACATAAGTAGTGATGTAAAAGGTCACTGTACACATGGAGTTCCTCTTTGGTAGCTGAATATGGAGGAGTACTAATAAGAACTGGGATTGCTGTGTCTCACCACTGCTCTTATAGTCTACCAGAGGGACATTATGTGAAGAAATTCAGCCAAGATAAGATTTTGTGTCCATGCATTGTGTGTGCAGTGGAAAAAAATATAAATTCATTCAAATATACAATATTCAGAGAAGCAATAAACCAGCTAATATTGAAAAGGAAAAGACAATGCTGTACAGTGAACAATACCCTGTGGCAGTTCACCATATGATCATATTACCTATATAATTCAGCCAAGGTCAGTGAGAGCTTAAGATATGTCCTGCATAAATACTGGAAATGCAAGTTAAACTTTCTCCTAGGTAAACTACTATAATTTTTATGCTACTTCTTGAATTTGATCTGTGAATGAATATTGCTATTTTGTGTTCTGCTGAATCTGTGGTTCAGTTTCAGCTTGTACTTTGTCTCACAGCTTGGAGATCTGTCCACACTTCTTGCTCCGTAATAAAGCAAATCCAAGAAAACCCCAAACCTTGCTGTACTGGTGAATGTAAAGTTGATAATAAAAACACAGAGCACATTTTGTACTGTGGTCATTCAGAACAAATTTATGGTTCTGGCTTCTTCTGATCAAGCTGAGAAGGTCACTATGCTTTTCATTTTCCTCTAACAGACCTATATTTTTCCTAAAGAGGGTGCGCAAGTTTACTGGTTTGTAGCCTAGTATCCATTCATTGTTCTTCTGGATACAGAAGTATTCTTGGAATTTTTGGAAGGTTTGACAAATGGAAATATAGCTGCTTTCAGCACTTGGCATCTAAGAAAACAAGATAGTGATTCACTTTCTGAACTCTATCAGTATTTGGTGGCAGGGTCTTGTGCTTCTGTCTGACTTCTGGGTGATGGTTTCTGTCTGCCAGTTGCTTAGAGAGGAAAGAGAAACTTATTCAGCCTAGGGAAACATCTAATTTTCTCCCTTTTTTATTTCCTATATGACTGAGAATTAGAAAAAAAATGGCATCTAGGAATCTGTAGTCTCTGTTATGCAGCTATGAGTGAAATGTCTTGGAAAGCAGCTGCAAATTCAAAGTGATCATCACATTTTGGAGTTTGTGTTTAGTAAGTGTGAAATAATAGTAGTGATCTGCTAATAAATAGGTGATATTCTACTGAAATACATCAGAGTGGCCTTCAGACACAGATATACCAGCAATTTTTTGGGTGGTTGTGGGAGCTGCCTTTGCTGATGCTGACATTTTTCAAAACCAGTTGAGGAATAATGGCCTGTTGGAAAAGTTACATTAACACTTTCTTTTAGTTGCCTGCATCAGCACTGCCATAAAGAAAGGCTGTCAGGCAAAAGACTCTTAAAAAATAATCCAAGTGGCATTAATATTTGCACAGGTGAAATATGAAATGTAAAATAAGCATTATAAAACGGCTTTCAGGTAACAGCTCCTCTATTTACAGGTCCAATGTAAAGAATGTAAACAAATTTTTCAGAATTCCATTTTCAAGCTTTTTTTTTCATATCTCTAAATGCATCAGCAACTCACTGAATATCGCCAAGGCCACTTGCTCAGGTCAATTAACATTTGTTAATATTCCCTTACTATCCTTTTACCTCTCAATGCTGTTATAGACGTTGAGATACTTGATAGAAAGATCATTTGATTTTGAAACTCTGGCGGTTTTTTAGTATACTGAGTGTTCCTATGAATCAAATAATTAATGTGGTCTGTATGCTTAATGTGAATGCAAACTGCAGTGTCCTGGCTTGTTTCTAATCAGCATTAGAGATGTGCCAAACTGTCAACAGCTCATGAGCAATATGAACACTACAGTTCTTCACACCCCTTTGAGTTCATATCAATCATTTGAAAATAACATTTTTTTTTTTCAGGATGAGCTGTCACTATCAATTTGAATAGTAGCTGTTCAGCTGGAATTTGTCCAATTTTTCAGCAAGCCATTTGGTACATTATGTCATGAAGCAAACAACTTGCAAAAGCAGATTCTTTTCATGATGCTTGTAGGACAGATAAGCATGTTTAAGCATTTCAAGCTTCCTTTGCGAGGTGACACTCAACTTTCATCTGTAAAATCTAGATATTAAAGAAAAGAGACTTCTGAGACTTAATCTAGTATATTATGATGCACAGAATTTTAAATTTTTTTTCACTTAATATTTTGATAGAATTAACAAGGTAATAAGCAAATAAGAACTCTCTGAAATTATATATATTTCTTCATCTTGTACAACATATAGTCTGTAAATTATTTTAAAAATCAGTCTACCAGATACTTATAGTGCTCCTCAAGAACTCGTTAGTGGTCATTAAACTTCTATATTGTGTATATATTTCATATTTGAGGAAATTAGATATATTTTAATAAATTTAATACAAAATGGGGCCTTTTCCTACTCTTTGCTTAATATCATGGGCATCTTCCTGTTTTAATTTCCCTGGCTCTAGTACACGTTACCAGTTACTGACAATAAAACAAACCAATGTGGAAAGAATCAAAATATTTATCCTTGACACATACCAGGACAGATATTTTATACCTTTCCAAGAGACATATGAAGAAAAAATATTAAAATGATTAATTTTCTTGCAAAAATTATGTTTGTGTCTCTGTGTCTTAGAGAATAATCTTCTAAACTTTTCTAACAAAATGTTTTCATGGCTTCTGTTACGTGTCTGACAGACCACAGTAACAAACCATAAGCATCACAGTTTTTCCTTCTTTATCAACAGTGGAACAGGGATTTGGACAAAATAAGAAAGCTTTTGAGGTTTTATATCCATGCTCATTTCATTTTTTTTTCCAGCTAACTAATCTAAGAAGCCTGAAGAACCTTGAAAATAGTTTAAGGACATGAAAAGTACAACTTGTTTTTCCCTGGATACCTCATGAATATGTGGGGTAACCATTAATTAATTAATTTGATTTTTTAATGAAGTCAATTTTATCAAAATTTGAGAAAAAAATCAGTACTAAGAATTATAGCTCTATCTATTATGCTTTTTTAAAAAGGAAAGGGAAAGGAGAAAAATAAAAAAGAAAATAAAAGATACCCATTTAAACTACTAAACTTCAATGAACTACAGAATCTGATAGTCTGTTGCTTGATTATAAAAATTATTTATTTTATATTGATAATAAAAATTATTTTAAAAAATTACTTATGAAAATTGGATTCTACTTGGGCGCCATCTTTTAATAAGCAGTCTAGTGCTTGATTATGCAATACTTTTGAATTGCAGTCTCTGATTTACCCAATGAGAATAAATGCAGAATGAAGCACAGAATCAGAACTGAGGTTTAATT
>WEIU01012640.1:34133-51205 GCA_013389925.1 Aegithalos caudatus | reverse complement strand
GAAAAAAAAGACACCAATTCCTTTAAAGTGATGTTTTGCTTTATCTTAGGAATTCTTCAATGACTCCAGCAGTGTAAGCTGGTCCAAAATATTTTGCCTCTGATTTTGCCCAAACGGCTTGCTGTTTGTTGTTCTTCTCCTTTGTTATTGTGGATTCCCAGCTGGTTTAAATTTGATGACAAGTGACCAAACTGCGACCCTGATCCTTTTCAAATGAGGCAGTGCCCAGGTTTCTTTTCAGGCATCCATGACATAGTACCTTGCATTAAAAATGTGAATAACACAAGGTGGTGAATATTACATGATACTGCTAGGATGAAACCTGTCCAACAGCTGCATAACTTCCATTTCACTTTTTTCTCACCTAGAATTAACATAACTGTGTGATCTCTGGATAAAATCCAGACTAGCAACAGATGTTAATTACGTGTTTCCAAGGAACACTACAGATGTAGAGAATTTAACACTGAATAGGACATGCAAAATACAGAAACATAAAAATTGTATTTATATATGTGTAATTAATGCCTGGTTTTAGTCTACAGCTTCTAACATGAGATTTGAAGACACATTTCATGGAACAGACATTATCTTGGCTGAGAAGAAAAGGCAGAGAGTATTGAGTTCCCGCTTTAAGAATGAATATGTGAATGATCCAGGATACCGCACCTTCTTAAAAAGCACATTCCAGAAGAAATGCCAGAAGAGACTGTAAAGGAAGCAAGAGAAGATAGAGGGTTCTTGATAAAAAGCATACAGCTTTATTTGCAATTGAGTTTAATTTAATTGAACACTCTGTTTTACAGTGAACTAATTCGTACACCAGCCTTGTAATCTGAAGTACCCGAGTTCTGATTTAATCAGTTAATGTATTTAAGAATTTGTAGTATTTTATAAAACCAGGGGGAAACCAAGAGAGATTATTAAATGATATGCTGAAGAAAAGTTCCAGTCCTGCTCTCATTGGAATGAGTGTAAAATTCCCTTTGAATTATTTGATTCACAATTCTGAGAAGGATACATTTTAGTAAGAGATAATGTCAGCTTGCTTTTTTCTGCATATATGAAAGGACATTAAGTTCGAGAAATGCAGTTTTTATAAAACATTTTTAAAACAAAACCAGATTTGTACAGTACGGAGACCAAAAAGGCTGTACTTTGTACAGTGCTTTTACATTTTTATGTCACTACTGTTTTCACTAGGATTTGATGTGGACTCAGCTATTGTCTTAGATATTTTTGGCTTTTAAGACAGGTATCTTCAGCATGGCAAGGATATTTTGTATATTTTAAAAAACAGATTTTGGCAGTTATTTTTAAACATGTTTTTCATAAAGTCTACTAAAACCAGCTACTTGTAAAATATAAATTTCTTTCACTGTGTATATGAAAATTAGAGTTTAAATATATATGCTTAACAGCCTAGTTTTGAATGAATATATTATGGCTTTTATTTTGAAATGATGTTCTAGCAATGTAATAATGTTTTAAAATAAATAAATACTTTACTACAATTGCAACATTTTTTCTTGTTGATGTGATTTTGAACCCTATTGTTTGATACCTGTAGGAATCAAGAATATATGCTGTATTTTCCTGAACACAATAGAATATACACAGAGATGCTCACATAGCTCTTAGTGTTAAAATGCAGACTTGATAAGCACTGTACTTTAATTTCTTGTCTTTCTATTTCTCTTCAGTCTTTGGGATCTTGACCTTTTTGGATGTTTCACATTGTTGGAGGTTGGGTGTTGTTTCCTTTGTGTTGATTTTTTTCTGTTAGGTTGCTAGGAAGCTAATTGCTGGGTGCTTAATCAAAACAACAGGGTGGCCAAGCACAAGTTTTTGAGCTGATATTTNAACTGTGTCTGTTACTCCAGGAGGATTCGTCTGGGCTGCTTCTAACAGCCTGACCAACAGGGTGTCAGGTCACATCCCTGACTCTGTCAGGGTTTTATGGGGTTTTTGATTGTTTTATTTGCATGTTTATTTTATTTTCTGTCCTGCTACATTTGCATTTTTAATATTCCTATTAAAGGACAGTTTTTCCTATTCCCATAACTTTGCCTGAGAGCCCCTAATTGCAAAATTATAATAATTTGAGGTGAGGGGTTTACACTCTCTATTCAAAGGGAACTTCCAGCCTTTGCTGGCAGATACCTGTCTTTCAAAACCAGGACACACAGAAAGCAGAAAGTCTGAATTTGTCTGAAAACTTGGGTATGTGAACCTAGAAGGGACCGTTATCAAAATTACATCATCTGTTTCTTGTAAATTGGACAGTCAGCAGGATTTCTGACTGTCTGCCACAGGAAAAAGAGCCCTCCATAATCCAATTTAAATCCAAGCACTGATGTTTCTAGGGTTCTGCTTTTCGTAAACCTGAATATATAGACGTAAAGATTTTTTCTGTACAAAACCCCAGTCCTTTATATGCTGAGGCATACAGATCTTTTTTTCACTGAAACCCTTCCATGATGATTCATATTTTTTCAAGTGGACAGTAAAATCTTTTCAATTGCTATGTGACACCTCAAGTGACAGTGTAAGTTTTCTGTGTTACATTAACTGTCTTTTCTTGTACCATGAAATCACTCAGAATCCCTTTAGCCTAAGAAATTGCTTAGCTGTGACAATTGGAATGTATATCTAATTGATAACATTTTCTCTAAAGGCACTGGGTTGTGGTGGATGCTGTCTGGCATATTTCAGAGTATCAGGGCTCTCTTTTTGGTATCATAAAGAAAAGATAAAATCTAATGGTAGATTTGCAAAATGCAAGATTGCTGCTGCCTTCTACAGTTATGTGCAGCTATATGTGCATGTTGTATGGGGTTTGTGTGACTGGGTTTTTGTAGAGGGGTCTACAGGGGTAGCTTCTGTGAGAAGCTGCTGGAAGCTTCCAGCAGAACCAATTCCAGCTGGCTCCAAGACAGACCCACGCTGGAGCAGGGTGTGCCTGAAGGACTGTATCCTGTGGAAGAGTGACACATATTGCAGCAGTTCATGGGGAACTGTTGTTGCCCATGGGATGAGCTCACACTGTAGAAGTTCATTGATAGCTGTCTCCTGTGGGAGTGACCTCGTGTTGGAATAGACTGCTCTCCGTGAGCAGTGGTAGGAACAATGTGTGATGAACTGACCATTAGCCTGATTCACTGTCATCCTGTACCTCTGGGGGGAAGGAAGAAGAGCTCAAGAAAAGAGACAGATGGGAGGAAGGTGATTTTAGGATTTGATTTTACTTCTCATTATCCTGCTCTGATTTTGTTAGTAATAAATTCAGTTAATAGTCCCAGATTGTCTTGTTTTGCCTGAGATGGTATTTTGTTTGTGATCTCTCCCTGTCCTTAACTCATTAGCTTTTTGTTCACTAACTTCTCCCTGTCTGGCTATGGAGCTGAGTGACAGAGTGCCTTTGGTGGGTGCCTGGCGTTCCACCAGGGTCAACCCACTACACCTAATTATTGATGCTTAATTTCAAAATACTGTGTTCTGTGGTAAGAAAGCTTTTACAATCTTCCATGAGGGTTCAAAACAACCATGACATTATTAGACGGTTAAATAAATATTAAAATACTTTGTAATTGGATTGATGATGCTATGAGGTACAAGAAAGACTAGAAATCAAATGCCTGTTCTTTGCCTGGATCTGATATGACCTGTTATGACCATGAATAAACCCCTCATTTCTACAGAGTGGATCTTTCTCTTCAAAATCCTTGAAATTTGCTGACTAAAGGGTTGCAAGTTTTTTTAAAAGCATGCATGTGTGTGTTGGTTTGAAAGATAGGTATCTTCTAGGAAAGGGTAAGACCCCCCCCCCTAGGAAATGGAGAATTCAGATTCCCTCCCTCCAAATGATTATAATTTAGAAAATTAAATGGGCTTCAGGCAAAGGTATGGGCATAGGAATAACAGTTCTTTACTAATATATATATAACAAGGCAAACAACAACAACTACAGCATTAATAGTAAAGACAACCAGGAAAAAAACCCAAAACCTGGGGGGGGGGCTTTGTTTTCACAAAGCTTGGGGCAGTCTGATATCTCAAGAGCAACAAAGCTGGAATGGTGGAAAAAGTCCTGGGCTGCTGGGTGAGATCAGAAGCTCCGCTGGTGGTAGCAGGAAGGGTGGAGATGTCCCGGCAGGGCAGGGCAATGCGGGGCTACGATGTAGCAAAGAGAGCAGTGCTGAAGAAAATGGCAGTGGCAGGACAGGGTCAGCCCAACAAAGGAGGAGGAGATAAACTCAGCAATTCCTGAGGCACAGGAGCTGATGATGGTAGACTTTTCTCAGGACTGGAGCTGGTAGAGATGACAAATCCTCCCACAGTGGCAGCCAGACCTGCCCTCTCTGATGCCAGGAGCAAGAGAGCCAACTGTCCCCCACCCTGTCCTTTCCCTGCCTTGTTCAAGCACCCATAAGCACCCAGCGATTAGTTCCCTGGCAACCCACCAGGAAAAAATTCCACAAGCAAAATGGAAACAAATCCAATCCCCAACAATGTGAAAAGTTGGCTTGTTTGCCCATATATCTTTCATCAAGAAGATCTTTACTTTGGAAATTCTCAAAGGCACTGAAATTATTTTTGACATTTGTAAGGTACTAGAAAATGCTTCTGAGTAAATGAAAAGTGTAATTGTTGTCATTGCAGTTTTGTGCCTCCTGTTTCAGGACTCAGTCTTTGCAAACTGGATTGGCTAAACAACTGGTCTGGAAAGACAACTGGCTTAGACAGTTCCTGTTCCCTTACTATTCCTGAGAAGCTGCATTTTTTTGTTTCACAACAGATATTGTGGACCTTTCAGGTGTATGAGAGAGAGAATACATTGGTGTGGAATGCTCTGGAATGAGGCGCTTACAACAAACTGAATCAGGTAGATGGACACCAAAACAGCGTTGCTTGTTATCCATGTAACCAATTCTCAGTAGCAAATTTCTCTGGTAAAACATCTGTGTGTTATTTAAAACATCTGTGTTAGAAATAGATACATCTTTTCTACAGAAAAAGCATGCCAGCATTCCTGACAATTCAATTACAATGTCTGTGTGAGGAAGTGTGTAGATTACAAAGACTGGAGCCTTGCTAAAGACAGGATAGCTGAATTGGCGTGGTATTCATAGGAGTAAAAAAGACCCCAAAATCGGAGCCAGCTAGCCCTTCCATGGCACCACGCCGGGAAGTGGGACATTCCTCAGGAGCACGGTGACCCAAGGAGTGGCTTAGAGCTGATGCTCTACAGCATTTGGGCTGTTGTCAGGTGCACAGTGGAGACAAGGACAAGAGGGGGACCTTCAGTATGGGTTCCAAAGGGGTTTATTCCAGTGCAGGGTCCTGGAACTGAAGACAGGGTTTAGCTGTGTGTGAGCTCTTTTTAAATGAGGGAGGTTTCAGGGGAGGGAACAAATCTTCAGCCAATGGGAATAAAGCAGGGGAGGAATGAAAGGTGGGCTTTACATTTTGCAAACCAATAGAGAAAGGGAAGAATGTGGGTCACAAGAGCCAATGGGACATTGAGGATCCAGGAACTGATAGGGAACAGTCTGGAAGAAGGGGCAGGATAATGGGAAGATTGACAACCAAGTAACATGTCAGACAGGGAACATTCGGGAACAACGGGTAGGGTTGAAGCAGGATTGACACCTGAGTGGGAGGATGCACACTAGGAACAAANAGCTCAGTGTGCTCCAGGATAGGATGGACCATGTTCTTCCTATTGCCTTATATGTAGAAGATTGAAGTAGCTGTTCTGTATAGTCGTAAATCCTGAAGGTCATGGGTGAGAACACAAAGTTGGGGTTGGTCAGCATACATCAAAATTTTTAAAACAAAACCAGATTTGTACAGTACGGAGACCAAAAAAATATCAAGGAAGAGACTGAAGTAGTTTAATTTGTGCTGGCTTGTGAAGTAGAATGCTTTAATGCTATGACTCAGATTTCCACAGCTATAAGTAAGGTCTGATAAAATCAAATTACTAGAATTAGATAAAAATTAGATTACTTCTTTTGAATCCTATTTACTATTGTATTACTATAGCAAAGCAATTTTGTTGATGCTTAATAGGAGTTCTGCAATATATTGTGTTGTGCTATGGTGGTTTAAAATTTTCAATTAAAAAGAGTAATAGAAAAATTCCTACAAAGTATTTTTGCTTTGAAGCTTGTTTATACTTTCCAACTGTGTTGCAAGTGAACAGCAATGTTTTGTAACAGAGAACTTAATATTATATTCTGATATTTATAAGCAAAATAGAGCCAGGTAAAATCTGTCCCTTCTTATGCAGTTCCACTCTTTCTGATTTTGTGAAATATTTCCCAATGTAGAAGACATTTCAGGGAAAAACAACTGATAACCTACATTCTTCTTGAATGATCAATAATAAGAAAATATTAGTTATTTGTGTTAACTAACAAATATTTATATTTGCTGTTTGTGATCTCAAAATAGCCACATCTCTTTAGTGGCACAATCACAACTAATAAGTTTGATAGTAAGATGAAGGCAAAATAATAATTTCACTTACTAGTATGAAATGCTGCCTTTTCTTCAGTCTCTAAATTTTGTAGTGTTTTTTCTGTTTTTTGTTAGCCAGCTGATGTATTTAATGCCAGTGTTCAACAGCATAGTAGTAGGAAGAAAGCTTATGTAGGGTGGGCAAAAGCAATCTTTCCTGCACATATGCACGAAAGGCATATCCATCTCTTTTAAAAATTGCAGAACTATCTGATAGATTTATCACACACCTTCACATTTCAAAAGCCATCTCTGGGGCTTCTAGTCTTGAATTCCAAATGCCTTAGATAGCATTTTTCTCTGACACATCTAGCAAAAAGAAAATGATGATGTTATGGTAGGGCATAAAAGTTTTACTGGAGTTCATCTCAGCTGTTGTATATACAGTCTACTCAGTTATAACTTCACTGGTACTACCAGATTGAATTGTCCTACAGCCATCCTGCTGTTATTTTCAACACTTAAATGCATTTCCTCTAAACTTAGATTTGTAGGCAGAGCTGCTAGCTGCTAAAACTTTTGTAAGAGCCTGTTTTGAGTTACTAAAAAACTTTGGCAATTTAGATATCCTACAGCTGAAATTTTTCTGTGCGGATTCATATCTGAAAAAGTCAGGAGTCATTACCTCAAGCAGTTTGGTCTTTTGGAATGATTTTGAAGAGGCGGATTAAGTATAAAAAATCATCCTCCTATCTGTCCCAAAGTTTCCCAGGCCTTTATTTGATAGCCTCTCTGTTTTTTGTTTTATACAGTGAAAGTTCAAGTGAGTCCCTTTATACAGGGACCTGCTGGTGAATGGCTGAAGAGTGATTCCCATTAGACTTTAGAGTTAGGTTTGGGAAAAGCGTTTCTTTAGATGTGCTATCATTTGACTGAGCTCATAAACTGGTCTGTGGCTGGGCTCTGAGGTAAAGTCTTGGAGGAACCTCTACCACTTCAGGGCGTGTTCCACCACAGTGCCCTTCTGCATGCATTGCCTCCACAGCTTAGCACCAGCCTTGCAGTGTGGGAGAGCCTTTTGTCCTTTTCTTGTTCACCCTAGTTACTTCAGTGGAACACAGAGGTGAGCTCTTGTTTGTTCTCAATGGCCTGCTATAGTTACTGCTGTATTGAAAAACAGGATGGGGAAAAAACCCCCAAACAAACAAAAACCCCCACCCAAACAAAAATAAAGAACTCCAAACTGCTTCAATACAAAATTGTTAAAATGTTGGAAGCAAATATGGAGAAGAAATAGGGGGACCAGATTCCTAAAAAGAGATTCGATCACAGTCTCTGCAGAATCCAGGATGCCTGAGGGTCAAATTTCTTGTGGTGTAAGCAAATGGCTGGGAAATGTACCAGCAAATTACTGAATGATTGCCTTCAGGAACAACTATTCCTGATGCAAATTACTGCATGAACTCAAGGAGCAGTTATCTCTATTCTCCTAAGGATCTGGTCCTTCTGTACAGATGAGAAGTCAGTTACATGGGATGAGATTTTAATTTTTTTTTCCCCAGATCGGTTACTAGAAAAAAACAGGTTTTGTTTTTGAGTGCTTTTGAATTACTATGCTAGAGTTAAGGATGCAAAATATGAAGCATACAGCCAATGCCAAAATTTTCCCAGAAGATACATAATGCCTTAAACTTCCTCATATGTTCCTTACAGATCCAGTCACTAGAGAAACTGTAGGAAAGAATCACCATAATGACTCTCTGGAATGCACAGGAGTTAAAAGCAAGGAAGAACAGAGATGAACTGCATTCCCAAAGGCATTTTTTTGGCACAGTACTAACGTTTGATGGCAATGTCATGCTACATTACTGATGAGGAAAGGCTCACGGAACAATGTAACAGAACAAAATTATCTTTGAGAAGCTTCCATATCTAAAGGAGTCCATTGCAATCCACCTCTTCTTTTCTGTGTGAGCATATGTAGCTGTCCTGGTTTTGAAAGACAGGTATCTGCCAGCAAAAAGCTGGAAGTTTCCTTTGAATAGAGAGTGTAAACCCCTCACCTCAAATTACTATAATTTTGCAAGTAGGGGCTCTCAGGCAAAGTTATGGGAATAGGAAAAAACTGTCCTTTAATAAGAATATTAAAAAATACAAATGTAATAGTACAGAAAAACATGCAAATAAAACAAAGACCCTAGAAAACCCTGACAGAGTCAGGGACGTAACCTGACACCCTGTTGGTCAGGGTGTTAGAAGCAGTCCAGATGAATCCTCCTGGAGTAACAGACACAGTCCTGTGGGGTAGAGATGGTCCTGAAGAAAGTCCAGTGGTAACAGGATGGGTCCAGTCTTCCTCCAGGAATTCAGTGGAAAAAGGATGTGCTGCTGTTCCTGTCTCCCCTTTTTATCTAGGTAGGAATGCTTGGGTCCCTCCCAGCTGGGCGGAGCATCTCCCAATGGGATGATGTAATGTGTCAGGTCATTGGTGAGTGTTAGTGGCCCATTATCAGAAAATATCAGCTTTAAAACTTGTGCTTGGCCACCCTATTGTTTTGGTTAAGCACCCAGCAATTAGCTTCCTAGCAACCTAACAGAAAAAAATCAACTAACACAAAGGAAACAATACCCAACCTCCAACAGTAGCGTACATAAAGAATTAAAAAAAGCTGCTAACCTCAGTCCAGTCCTGGTGTGGCAACTAAGGGTGAATTGCACAACACTGTTACTTTTCTTTAGGAGTCCTATTAGGAGAGTAAAAGCAGGAACAGGTGGCTTCATTATTTATTATCTTTTAGCTATAAAGAGAAAGGAGCAGATATCAGTTTCCTTTTCCTATTGGCATATTGAAATAGCAGTAAGATAGATTTCTGTGCTGAATATATCTTCATTATTTCAAGTGTTCAGTCCTCTCAAAATAAGAGATGGAGCCATTCTATTCTTTGCTTATCTAGTTTTGTATCTCCCACTTCAAAGTCCCCCACCAAAAAAGCAGTCAAAATGAGCTAAAATTCTTACACCTCCAAACACACAAATAGAAAAAAGGACAACTTCCTATTTTTCTCTGACAACTGTGTGGAGCCAAGATGCAAGGGACAGAGCTCTCTGGAATGGAAAGGAGTTCAGTTCCTCCAGTTTGTCTCCATGCTCCCTCTGTGGACTTCTATCTATCTTAAGTCTTGGTTTGAGACAGGTTGAATGCGTTCTGCTTTACTTGTTCATGTATAACGCCAGTATGGTCTGTAGATGGGGAGCAGTGCTATCTCAGATAACAAAATGGTACTGACTACTGCATTTTGGAGACTACTGAAATGGTGTCATAGACTAAAACCAGAAATCATTAGGTTTTCAATTCTCTCACCCTTGTCATCCCCTGAAAGAAAGCAACACAGAACAGTATATCATAGCAAGAGCTCACAACTTTGATGCCATCTTCCTGTTTGATTTTGGGCATGTCTCCAGAGATCATGTCTTTCCTTAGAGAAGTTAGTGGATGTGAGACCACATAAGCTGGTTCAGTAAGAGTATTTGAAAAATAAATGGAAGCTGCATTGTCAAATAACACAAACTACATGAATGAAATTCTTCAGTAGATCCTTTTGGCCAAGGGAAAGTCAAGCAGAGGCTACATGAGATAGTTGCTGTAACTGGAGGTAAATTTTTGCAAAAAGAACTTTGATCTGTAGGTATCGCAGTCTGGCTGGTTGCGACTCCAGATCCGGTCCAGCGGGGGGAGTGTGGTGAAAATAGAGGGTTGGGTATGATGGAGTTGCCAAAAAAATGAAGAACTTTAACAGTGAAAATAAACACAGAAACCACACATCTGAGGGGCAGCATCCAAACACCAAGAGGCATGGCAAACTTTACAATATACAGGGATGCCTGAGGGCAGGGGTCCCATCCTGAACACAGAACAGGTACATGACCTTATGTGTAATGGATCCAGAACCAACTGCGAACCAGAATTAGAAACATGGAATTCCTAGTATGGAATGATTCCATCAACATAACCTAACCAGATACCTCCTTTGCACTATCCCGCTTCCCACAGTCTCAGCTTGAAGTCTCCTGCATAAGCCACTGAGCCTAATCCACTATTCATCCCAACTAGTTTGGTTCCCACATGCAGGCTACCCCTGAGACAATGGTGTATCACTGTGTACTTAGAGAACAAGCAGGACCAAGACACAACCATGCATGCAGAATTTTTTCCCCAGTATTTTGAAACACTAAAGGAGTATTTAAAACAACCA
Source organism: Aegithalos caudatus (assembly GCA_013389925.1). Taxonomy (NCBI): domain Eukaryota; kingdom Metazoa; phylum Chordata; class Aves; order Passeriformes; family Aegithalidae; genus Aegithalos; species Aegithalos caudatus. The sequence goes on along the minus strand of WEIU01012640.1, from coordinate 40,487 downwards.
TTGAGCTTTCCAAGATCTTTGTTGCCAAAGAAGATGGATGTCTGATATGCAATAATAGTGTTGTGCTACAGCACTCTAAGGTTTTGGAATAATCAAGTAAGATTGTGTTTCAGGAAAATTCACGTGCTGTTTGACTGGGTTTCCACTGCTGGGGACACTGACAAGGGCTGTAGGGGTGCATATGGACCACAACCCCCACTCCACATAAACGTGTGATCTGAGTGCATTGCTCTCAAGTTTCAGCACATTGCTCTCTGGCACTCCCCCAAAGCTATTTAACTATAGGCACTTCATAAAAACTAACCAAAAAAATTCTATTGTAGATATTTCCTTGTTAAGTGCCCATCAAATAAACTGCTGAGATAGTAATGGGAAAATTCATGTCAATTAGTAATGTTTTAAAAAGACAGGAGAAACCAATTGAGAAACCCCAGGAGGGTAATCATTTGCCATCTGAATTATTAATTTCATTATGTGTTTTAAGAGAAAGGACTTGATAGCCACTAAAGGAGTAACACAATGCTGGTATGTCAACACAATTGATTTCTCAGTGATTTAAAGCAAATTATCTTAGTGACAAGTTAAAAAGTTTTCAGTTGAAGAGGAGATACTACTCCTGGGCTAGTGGAGGGTCCTTCATGGCTATGATTGCTGGACAAGGAGTGACCAAAAGGGTTGGTGCATCTGACCAACTCTTTTTGTCATTTTCCCATTTTTTACCAGATGAACTGGGATATATCAGAGGTATACTGACCAGTTCCACAACTTCTCTGTCTTGTCTTCTCCCCTTCCTTGCCAGTCTCATACCTTAGGAATAAAGGATGAAATGATAGTTCAAGTCTGAGACATGCATGTCCGTATTATTTTCATGGTGTTGTAGTGAAAGAGCAAGTCTGACTCCATAGCAAATCTATTGCAGCAATTTATTTGACATGTCTGGCAGTGCTTTAAATGAGGTCAAAAATTTTCATAGAGAGTAATACCAAATTTTTCAAATGGAGAACAAGGACCAAAATTACTTGCTAAATGCTGTGTAGCCCTAATGGGAGAGCTGACTGAGTGAAAGCTGCAAGTTTTTACCCAATAAAAATTATAACAATACAGCAATTATAGCTTAGTTCTGCTACGAGAACAGTCTCTGGCATCCCCTTACTGTTGTCAGGCCATGTAATCCATTTTCTCTAGTGAATTATGTGGTATTCCCTATGGCAAGAATACTGCTTTGCATTTTGCTCCATTTCTTTTTATCTGGATTTTGTGTTTTATGCTTTGCATATAGCCCTTAGCCAATATAATTTCCTTGTAGGATCTCTCTGTTCCTGTCTGGTGCTCCCTTTCCTAGCAGTTTTTAACTGAAAAGGGCAAGGTAGAATGGATGACTGAAAATATTCTTATCTTTTATATAGCTCTGTACATACTCCTATAGTGTCTTGGCAGACACATCCTTAGTTTCTACCATAAGCTTGATTTTCTCCTGCCTTGCTGCATATTAAGTTAAGATTTTAAATGTGCATTGCATGCTGTACTCCGAATCTTTTGGAATTTCTTAGGGTGTAGTTCTGGGGTTAAGGTTCAGATCAGAATGGAAAAATCTCAAGAATCCTTGCTAAATCAGTACAACATATGAATACCCTTCCTGGTTTTTACCCTTTTAGTGTTTCTGTGGTATATACTGCAAGAATATAAATACATAACTCCATTAGAACTCATTCCTTGGCAATTTTTATGTAAAAAAAAAAATCAGTTTTGTAAAAATTTTGTAAAAAACATGTATTATTAAAAGGTAGATTTTTTTCAACATTGATTTTACAGCTTCATATGAAAATATACCCAGAAAAAGCTAGTTTTTCCTTGTTACTTTCTATCACAGAACTTAATGAACTGAATTTTACCAAATTTATTCCCACATATCCATAGAAGGACCTAATTCTAAAGCAAAATTTTTGTAAGAAAAGAATAGCAGAAGAAAACTCAAGTTCTGTACCTGGACACTTGGAGCAGCCTCTGAAGGTAAAATATACTTCTATGTGTATATTTTCAGATAAAATTCAGAACTTCAGAAACTCATCAGTAGTATAATCTTTTGAACTGAAAGTCTTTTAGCAGCTTCCCCAGAAAGTTAATGGAAGTTGTGATGGCATTCCATCTGATAGTGATTTTGTCATTAGCAGTCCTTTCAGATAAAGGATTATGCTTAGTGAAAAATGGTCATGTTTGCAGAAACGGAGAATTAATTTAGTTACAGTTTCTAATTTTTGATTTGTCTATACATGTAAAATGCAGTAGATTATTCTGAGATGTGAGACCTGTGATACAACATCTGAGGTAGCTGAATTTTTAATGAGATGTGTTCTGCAATCTAACACATATAGTTCAACAGTAACCTGCATACCTTTACTCTAACCATGCAAGGCAGCTCTTTGTTTCAGGTGTATTGTTTGTGTTTGGAGGTTTTACTTGATTGGGTTTTTTGTTTGTTTGTTTATTGGAAAAGAGCTGGTTGCTGCAGAAATTAAGAAAACTATTTGCTAATAAAATTCAATGGATTCCTGCAAAATAGGGTATCTCCTTTTGCTCTGAAGCTTTTAAAGCATTGAAATAAGAAAGCAGGAGGAGATCTTACAGTACAGCAGTGGGTCTACTGAAGCATATTGAAGAAATAAAATAATGCATAGATCATAGAAGGGAACCAAAGTATTAGGAATAAATATTCACTGGATTTTAAATAAAATTTATGGATTCATAAAAGACTCTCTGCTCTGCAGCAAAATTAATCCTGATTATCTGAGTTTGAAGTGAAGCAAAACAAGGGAATATGTATGTTTCTTAGTCCTATCTTTTCTAATCATATTTTTGTAGTGCAGAAGTGGGCATTTCAAATGCATAAAAGGAAAGTAATTTTTTCTTGAATGACTGAAAATGCACATTCTAGAAAAGAAACTATAAGGCAAAATAATTCTTAATGGTTCTCTCCTTTTAGATTAGTTGGCAGATGCAATCATTAATTCTTCAGTCATGTAGATTTAGTAAAAAATTTTTTGAGAAAATTTTTGAGAAAATAATTAAGCCCTACAGACCCAAGGAATGTACTTAAANAAAAAATATATAAAAACAACAAAAAAAAAAAAAAAAAAAAAAAAAACCAAAAAAAAAAAACCACAAAAAACCCCAAAACAAAACACAAAAAAACCCCAAAAAAACCACCCCCAAAAAACCAAACACCACCACCACTAAACAACAACAACAACAACAAAAAAAGCAAACAAAAAAACACAAACAAACAACCCAGAAAACAAACCACACTTTCAAAAAGTTGCCTTGCAACAGATAGTTCAATGCACTTCTAATTTTGAATGAAAGCCCATTCCTGTTTTCTTTTTTCCAGGCAATATGGAAACACATGGTTTAGGTAATTTGTGGCTTCAGTTTAAATGCTGAAAAAAAATGGAATGAAAATATCCCACAAAGCTAGAAAAAAAGTTAAATTTCCTCCCTTGTTGACGGGTTTAAAACTGAAACTGTAGTGGCTGGTTCTGGTGACAAATTGGAAGCTGTCTTTCTCCCAGTGGCCAGTCATCACTCTGCTCTCTGTTGTAATGTGATTTAATTGTTGGTTGACTGGTGGCATGAAAAAAAAATCTCCTTAATCTCATTAAGATTTTGTAAGATTGGATGTATTCTTCAATTAAGTATAAGGAACATACTCTTATATGAAAGCTTTTCATCATTTTAAAAAAGAAGTGTCTGAAAATCTAATTTTTAAGCAGACTTTTAGCTTAAACAGTCAGTAGTACTGAGGCAGTAAATGCTTCTTCCCCACCAGACTTGCAGGGATGGCTTTAGTTTTGCATTTGGGAGGAAACTACCAGACCCTGCTCAATAGTTAAGTCCCCAGTTATGGTTATTTTTTAATAGCTTCTTTGGTTTGTAAGCATGTTGGCATCAAATCAAATCGTTCTCATTACACAAGATGTGGCTCTCTACATTTGGATACAAAGTTATTACAAAGACACAGTGAACAGTGGAGGCTGCCTTCACCAAAGAATGCTTCTTCCAAACTTACTTAACATGGAGAAGTACTTGTTCCCTGGGTGAATAGGAATCCTGAGCAGTTAATCATGAATAGTGTGACTGGAATATTACTTTCCAAGGGAGAATCCTGCCTAAGGAAGCCTGGCTGGATGTTAATAGCTGTGGCTTGGCTTTACTGGCAGTTCCTGTGCTAATTAAAGTAACAACATAAAGATTTATAAAACGCACAATAAAGTCCTAAACACAGATGCCAATGGGGATGGAGATGATTTTAGTTGAACTCTCACAGGTTACCAAGACAAGTTATAAATGACCCTGCAGAGATGCAATTTTAGTCCCTTGATTTTCCTGCAGTTGAGGGGCAGTCCTGTTAAGACAAAATACTGTGATATGCACTAAGAAATCTCTGTTGCTGAAGGTCTTTAAGAAAATTTTAGACCAACATCTGTCTAAAATAGCTTAGGAATAGCAAGACCCATTTTGAGGCAGGAGGTGTGTTTCTTTCTGCTGCAGTTTTGTGCTGTAAGAAGAATGGGTGCTTCTAAAAACTCAGACTGAGTAAGACTAGTTGTATGTAAACTTTGATTATAGGTTAAGGACTATGGAGCAAGTTTCCTGTGGTCAGAAATGGAAAATATTCTCAGTAATAACACTAACGAGACATTTACTGTGAAATTCCTCTTTTGGAATACAGATAGGTTTCCCTTTTATCTTCAAATCAAGTCCATTTATGATGACTGCAGTTAACAGTATCAGAAGCTTATTTTGTAAAATTTCATTGTCTTGCTAAAGAAGATGTCTGTATATTAATTCTGTGTAAATAAAACTATTCTTTCAGAGATCAGGAGATATTATATTTCAACTTTAGTATGGCTGTACTACCATCTACTATCTTGAATTTCAAATTCATTTAACTGAGTTCTAACGAATAAAATTAGTTGTCCTAGTGTAATTAAAATCTCAACTGAATGGTTTAACAAATGAATATAATGATAACTGTGGCTGGCTTGATCTTTCTGCAACCAGAGATTCTCAGCTGCATCTGTCCCTTTCCCTTTCCCCATGTAAATGATAGTGAGTAACCCCTGAGAGTGGGTGCTGGAGCCGCTCTTTAGTGCTGCTTACTGTAGCAGTCTCACTGCAGGACAAATTACAATACTAGTGAAATGAAAGACTGAAGAAACTAGCTTTTTACTGGAGGCAGGGTGGAGAAAAGTCAATGTTAATAATTGCACAGTGCTGAAGGCTTTTTCATATCCTAAACAAAAGCAGAGGCAGTATGGTTCATTTGATACCTTAAGAACTGAACCTTCACAGCACTGGCTATGAAATAAATACATGAGCTCAGAGAGCAGTCCTGGTCATCTTTGTGAAAAGCATCTTTGTGATTTAATTTTCACAGAGAATCACAGAATGGTTTGAGTTGAAGGGGCCCTTAAAGATCATCTAGTCCAAGCCCCTGCCATTGTCAGGGACACCTTTCACTAGGACAGGCTGCTCAAAGCCCCATCCAGCTTGACCTGGAATGTTCCTAGGGATGGGGCATTTACAAACCCTCTGGACATCCTGTTCCACACTTTCATTACCATTAATATCATATGATGTAATTTTTCCACCCTAAGCACAGCAATGTAACAATTCCTCTGTTCTTCTCTACTTAGGAACATAAGCTTGGCTGCATTTAATGAAGATGGGTTCTAGAAGTATGAATATGTATTTGATGTATATAATTTCCTAAGTTTTCAAATGTTACCTTCCCATAATTTAATAAATAATTTAATAATTACAAACTCAGGAAGGAATAGCCCTCCTCTGCCACCCAACCCTCTAGCCTGGAAATATTAACAATGCCTGAGAGAGCTATGTAAAAGGATTAGTAAGAGGAAAAGTAGTTTTGAACTCTGCTGTAAATCTCCTGTTCTTTTACTTTTTCTGTTTGGACACATCATACACCCTCTGTATGTAGGTTTTCCTTTATTTATCAGATCCTCTTCCTAGTGTAATGGTTTCATGTTTGCCAATTGGTTCGATTTCCTGGCCAATGCATCAATTAATGAGATGGTTTAGTGTTTGCTATTTTTATTTATGACTAGGAGAGCTCAAAAAAACCAAAACAGGCTTATCTTAAAATTACAAAAGATAATTTATTCACACACATTAAGAATAAGGAATAAGAAAAGAGGAAAAGAAACAAAACCCGCCAAACCAAATGAAACCTTCAAAACATCCTTCCCTTCCCTAAAAAATATTCACTATCCTATACACAACATAAAAAAGACAAAACCTGTAATTTCAAGCAGTGTTACCATTTAAAAATAATCT
>WEIU01012640.1:8604-19274 GCA_013389925.1 Aegithalos caudatus | reverse complement strand
GCGACGGCAGGCCATTAGTTCCCCGAGCCTTTCTTTCCCTTCTTCAATGGGCATAATAAGGGGCTGAATGCAAGGGCCTGTTAGCAGAGCAAAAGTGCTGACTTGTAGCCCTGTAACCATATTCTACAAGGAAATGTTCTAAACTTCATCTCCTGGAAGTCTCCTATCTGTTACATGCCTGGAGCTATTACCCACTAAAGGACTTCACATTTTTGAATACTTAAAACTGAAAGAAACAGATATGGAAGAAACTAAATAAATCCATTATTGCAGCAGGAATATCTTTCTGCTTCAGGCAGAGAAGATAAATTGCCACCAAAGTGATACAAAGTTGGTTTGATTATTTCATTGGATCAAATATATCATGCTGTCTTGAAATCTCTTTGCTTTTAAGTCAAAATTAAAGAATTTCACCATAACCATATTAGACACTATAATTTGCATATTTTTCATCTAAAAAGAGACTTTTGAAGTTATGTAATTCTTAAGTATTTAATTGTTCTTCACATCACTAAAATATCAAATTATACCCAGAAACAGAGAGGATTCTCTTGCTAGATAGGAGTGATTGACTCTCTATCTGACAAGAACAGAATTCTTGTGTCAGGGAAAGAAATAGCATTAAGAAGGTAACTCATTGAGCACCAGCTGCTATTTTCTTCAACACTGGGATTTGAGCATTCTTTCTCTTTGGAACTAAGAAGGCAATATTTTGTGCTTACCCACACACACACAACCCCCCCAACAACAACAACAAACCAACAACAAACAAAACAAAACAAAACAAAACAAAAAACCCAAAACACCCCCACCCCCCAAGAAAACAACAACAAAACAGTCATTGAGTTAAATACTAATTTATTATGTAAGATCACAATGGTGAGGTTCTTGCTCAAAAAAGGGTGAAAGCCTGCTTCTGCATGGATTTCTTTTGCATACCTTATCAGTGACATCTTGATTTACTTGCAAATGCAGATGAAATAATGGCACAGCCTGGGGCCATGGGAACATTCATAAATTAAATTACTCTTATTAAAATTTTCCAAGAATAAGTTTAAGTTTGTTTTAACTACAGAGGATTAAGGAAAAAAAAAAATCCTAAACCAACAGGAAAGTCCAAGAAATCTTTACTGCTTTCCAGATGAATTTATTTCAGCTTAATTGTCCTTTTTCTACCTAATTTTACTTTATGCAGGCCTGATACAATCCAGCAGTCAGAAACTGTAGCTGTTTTGTTTGCAGTTAATCCAGCTCTTTCTCAACATTTTGCCAGTGATGTTATAGATGAGATCATAAATTTTGGTTCCAGGAACTAAGTGAGGTGCAGGTACCAAGAAGATGTTATCTGTTGCCAGTTTGTGAGGAAGAGTTAAATCTTTTTGACAATTCAATGGTTCCCTTTGGGTTTGCACAAATGGCACCTGTTGTTGAAGTCAATAGAGCTTACAATTTAATTTCATCTGCCTGCAAACAATCTCACTCATTAGGGGGTGAAATGATGATAGAATTCACTGAGGCATGCAGTTTCACTTTCTACAGGGCACTACGTAAGTACAGTCATCATTTTCAGTGAAGGGAGGCACAATTATCTTGGAAACTGATTGTAAAGTAGAAGAAAGGACAAAATATCTGGGAAAAATATCATCAAAATTCAGTCTCACTACATTTTTCTACTGATGCCAATTTGCAATCTAATGATTATATTTAACATTATATTTAATGATTATATTTAACATGATAAGGAAATACAGAAATCAGGAAAAAAAGGACTAATATATTTTCCTATATTTTTCCAAATGAACTCACCAATTCTGGACAACATGTACATGTAAATAAATATCTCAGTGGGCTTCAGGGGTTAATTCACCCCAAATTTAATTTGTTTGCATTGAAAATACCTGCTCCTACTTGCTGCAGCTCTTTAGGTGAGTTAACCGGCCAGAAAATGTGTTTCCTATATTTTAGTGCAAAGGGTGTGAACTTAACAGCATATTAAGGTAATGGGGCCCAACATTTCCTACCTCACATTAAATTGATTGACTTTCAGAATGCTTTGCATCTTGCTAGGACTAACTGATCAATTTGTCAATGTGCCTCAATTACTTTTGTGTCAGGCTGCTGTATGTCAGCTCCTTGCTCAAATGTTTGGCTGTGGCAAAATTTGAGTCATTCTCCTGCAGTCAGAATCATCATGATGTAGGAGAGGTCATGCCCACCTCACATGTATCTACCTGGAGAAGAGCTGACATTCTTTGCCAAGGTTCAATGAAGTTTAACAAGGCCCAGTGCCGGGTCCTGCCCTTGGATCACAACAACCCCAGGCAGGGCCACAGGCTGGGGCAGAGTGGCTGGAAAGCTGCCCACAGGAAAAGGACCTGGGGTGCTGGTGACAGTGACTGAACATGAGCCAGGCTGTGCCCAGGTGGCCAAGAAGGCCAATGGCATCCTGGCCTGTGCCAGCAATAGTGTGGCCAGCAGGAGCAGGGCAGGGATTGTGCCCCTGCACTCAGCACTGGGGAGGTCACCAGTGTCCAATGCCCAGTTGAGTCCTGTGTCCAGTTTCAGACCCTCTCACTGCAAGAAAGACATTGAGGTCATCTAGAGTGTATCCAGAGAAGAAGGAAATAAAGCTGATGAAGGGTCTGGAAATAATCTCATGAGGATCTTGGGATTGTTTAGCCTGGAGAAAAGCAGATTCAGGGGATACCTTATCACACTCTACAACTGCTTGAAAGGAGGTTGTAGCTGTGTAGGGGGTCAGTCTCTTCTTCCAGAAAACTAGTGATCAAACAAGAGGAAATGGCCTCAAATTGCATCAGAGGTCTAGGTTTGAGATTAGGGAAAATTTCTTAATTGGTTAAGCTTTGGAACAGGCTGCCCCAGGGAACCGGAGTGTTCAAAAAGCTAGTAATTGCAGCAATTCATAACACGTTTTAGTGGCATAATGGTGTTAGGTCAAAGTTTGGACTTGATAATCTTGGTATTTTCCAACCCTAATGATTCTATGACTCAATGATTAAGGTAATGTTCCATAAGGATTTAGCAGAAAAGAGACACCTGTGAAATTATCACTGAAGAAATCAGGGAATATGCTCAAACCCCAGCTGCATTCCCAGTCAAAAGCAAGATGGTGAAATCAGTGTAGAAGGAGTTAAGGAGAACTACGGCACCTTTGGCAGAGATTGTGTTACCTACCTTTGTCTTTCCAATAAATGAGCAGGATTTTTTTTCTTGGATGCCATTCTTCAGCTGCCATGACCCTGAAAAGGCAAGAGCTTTTAAGGGCCTAACTCAATCTCTTTATAAAAATGCAGAAGTCTGTCTTTGGAGACCTGGTGGGAGGAAGTGGAAACACCCACAAAGACCCAGATTTCTTCCCTAAGTCACTTTGATTCTAAGCAAGAAACATAAAGTGATTAAACTGTGTGTACCTGTGTTCACTTCAGCTGGATTTGGCAAAAAAGTGCACAATCCAGCCAGGAGTTTTTCCAATTGGCTCTCTTCACCTAACCTGTTTATTCAAAAAAGCAGTTGCAATAAAGGAAAGAGATGTTTCTGAAGGGATTACATGGTCTGTGTTCATCTGCATGTCATGAATCATAGAATGGCTTGGGTTGGAAGGGACCTTAGATATCATCTAGTTCTAATCCAGCTGCTGTGGAGAAGGACATACTCCACTAGACCAGGTTACTCAGAGTTTCATCCATCTCCATCTTTCTTTCATTTCTCATTTCCATCACTTTCCTGTTATTAATAACATTGCTAGCCTCTTCTTTGCAGTGTACCTGCTTTATTCCATATGTTCCAGAAGACAAACTTGTTTTTTTTTTATCTCCCATCCCCTTCCTTTGGCACTAACAAATCTTGGAGTGTGAATATGCCTGTGGCATTCTTTGAAACCTAGCCACCACCACAAACAGTTGATGTTTTCACTGCTTTATGACCTGCTTGGGTTACAGTTGTTTTATTGTTATATATCACATCCATCTATTTTCACAGCTTAACAATCTACTTGAATTAATGGGATTTGAGAAAATAAAAACATTATATGCATTTCTTCAAGAACCATTTTGCTGACTTGTCTGTATACATGTTATTCTAGGTCAAGAACAAATTCTTATGTAGAAGAACAGATTTCTAATTGATATAACATGTATCTACAGTCATGATGAGTGATTTATCACTTCTGTAATGCTGAAAATCAGAATAAGTCATACAAAAATTATTAGGTGTTCTTACCACCAAGATGTCAACTGAGCCTTATGTTACATTATACCTTTCCAGGTGATGGATTTCATAGGTGCTATCTAGTGGAAATCTCTTCATTTATTTGAAAGAAAGAGTGTGGAGATGGATGCCTGGGAAAGGCTGAGATATAGATACAAGTCTATATGGGCTAGATGGTGAATTTATATTGTTTACAGAGCAGAGATTTAATGAAGAGAGGCAAAAGCTCTGCTGCAGCTCAGCCATGTCTCCCTTCTCCTTGAATCTCCATGGAAAAGGTTTCAGACCAGTTCCACAATACTTTCTTGTTATCAGCTCCACAAATAATTCAAGAGAAGAAACCTATTTCTCTGCAAGAGATAGGAACCTAGCGTGACAGCATCAAAATCTTTCTGTTTTGTCTCTTGTCCTGTTTCACTATTTTTTTTCTCAGTTCATCATCAGCTCCTAGGTGACAATATGAATGCAAATCTCAAAGAGAATACAAATTTAAAAAGATTCATTTTTACTTCTTTAAACACTTCTTATCACCTCCAAGGAATTGTTCAATATGAAGACTGCTGTAATATGCTGGGTCTGGCTGGGATGGCATTAATTTTCCTCACAGCAGCCCGAATGGTGCTGTGTTTTGGATTTGTGAGTAAACCAATGTTGATAACACACCAGTATCTTGGCAAATGCTCAGCAGTGCTTATACAGCATTAGTTTATCTTTTTCCCATTCTACCCTCTTAGAGTAGGTTGATGGTGCTCAAGAAGTTGGATGGGAACAGAGCCAGGATATCTGAATGAAACTGACAAGGGTTACTCCAAATTATATAATATCATGTTTAGAAAAAAACCAGAGAAGGGGGTTCCTCTGGGGAGAGAAAGATTCTCCAGAGACTGTCTGGACATTGGCCAGCTTGTGGAAGATGGTGACTGATGGCCTCTACATCTCTCTGTTTTTTTCTTGATTTTTTTTTCCTCCTTTTTACTAAACTCCCGTTATTGTAACCCATGAATCTCCTGATATTTGCTCTTCCTAGTCCCTCTCCTGTACCCTCAGAGGTATAAGGGGAGTGAACACAAAGCTGTGGGGTGCTTAGCTACTGGCCAGAGTCAATCTGCCACTCATAATGTGTTCTCACGCAATGACTGTCTCACTATTTCCTATGTTTGTGATGTTCCCATGTTTCAATGTTACAAGTCTCCCTAAAGCTCTGCTGTCTTCTACTGCTATGGTATGTGGCCAAACATCTGTCCAGCTGCTGACCAACTCCCCTACCTTAACATGAAAAATCTGGGTTAAGTCAAGGAAATAATTTACCAACTTCTGTCATGGACAAAAACCAGGCTTGATGTAGGGAAGATTTCTTTGATTTATAGCCAGTTAACAGAGGTTTAGATAGTGAAAACCAAAGCTATCTTCCCAGGCTCAGCTCCAATCCATTGCCAGCTCCTCTCTTCCAATGCTGAACAGTGAGGGGGGATGGAGAACAGGAGTTGTGGTTGGTCCAGAACAGTTCCTCTCGACCACTCCTTCCTCCTGACACCTACTTTGTTTCAGGAGGAAGGAGTCTCTCTTCAGGCTGTACTCATAGTTTAAATCCAGTCCTGTGTCAGCTGTCCATGGACAATGGGGAAATATCTGCTCCACCATGCACCGCCTCCTCCCGTTTATCCTTCCCTGTCCTGAATGTTCCCTCTTTTATTTCTCACTCTTTTTTTCCCCCTCCTCTTCTGACTGTCCAGTGCTTTTGCCCTCTCTTAGTTTTCTTTCCCAGAGGGCCACCATCTTGGTCAATGTTGGATTTGTTGGTGTCACATGAAATCATGTGTTTCCAACAGGAGGCAGCTCCAACCTCTCCTCACACAAGTTGCTCCTGCACCCCCTGCACACCTTACACATATGTGAAGGAGACACATCTCACTCTGCACACTGGGAAAGGGGTCTTTAAATATGGCCTCTAGAAATGGAATGTAAATTTAACTTTTTCATTAATTTGTACCCAAGTTATAGCTGTTACAGGTGTTACAACTATCATGAAAGTTTCTTACATTATCACATTGTGTTCTCCCAAAACAGGACAGATATTTTCTGCATATTAATTTACTTTCAGTTTTCTTTAAGATAGAACTTACAGCAAATTTTAAAAAACCCCAGACTTTTGGCATTTTAGGTCTTAGACTGGGCTTGCTTTAATATGCTAATCATGTAAGTAGAAGTCTGTATTTCTTTTTAAATTTACTATTTTATCATTTAGGGGCATAAGTATTAAGTAAATACAATTAGCTATTGAAACAGCTTACTAACATTAGTACTGAATTATCCTAACTGGCAATTTTTTTCATCAGAATTAGTTGTTTGTAACAGACATGCCTCAGCTTGTACAATAATTAATTTTGTGCCCTGTGTTATTTAAAATAAATCAACACTGTTCTCTTTTGTCCACAGACTATGAAACTTCAACAAAAGCTTGACTCTTGTGAATGCATATATAATTTTTGGTTTTGGTTCTTTTTTTTTGCTTCATGGAAGAAGACAGCAAGAGAGAGTTTTTATCACAGAAATGCTATATTGCTGTAATACTTTGGAGGATCTTCCTGGCGGGTAAGAAGCATAAATACCTCAGAGACTGTCCTGGCTTTGTCTCCTGAATTCAAGAAAAAAATGTTGGGCAATTGTATTTATTACTTTTATATCTATGCTTTAGCATGAAACTTGGTATTAAATTCTGCACAAGAGTGTTTTAAAAAACAATAATCATATATAATGCTCTAGACAATTTTTCTTTAGCTGTGAACAAGTCTACAGTCTTGCATATCAAAGTCCCTACAGAAATGGAAAAAAAACATACTGAAGCTTAGGCTTCAGGGCACATAAATGAAAGAACAGCACATAAAAGTGAAAGTCAGGAGCAGATTTTACTGGAAAGATTACGTTGGATTAATTTTCTTTTAATTTTCTGTCCTTTCTTTTAGATAAAGAAGAAAAAAAATTAAAGTTAATGGAAGAATAAGTACAAATCATTGTGCTGTCTTTTAAAGGCAGCCTACAGTCTTAATCCCACCTCTGTCTGGATATATTTGCATCCTAAGGGGATTGCTGACATGTGGAAGACAACTTTCTGACATAGCTGTTGAGGGAACCAACTAGGGAAAGCATCCCATTGTGAACAGAGAAGGATGTGTGGGTGATGTGATGGTCGGAAGCTGTCTTATGCTTAGTAATAATGTAATGTTAGAGTTTTTGATTCTTGGAGTCATAAGGAGGCAGATCAGCAGAACTGTTGCCTTGGACTTCCAGATGGCAATGTAGGAGACTGGTGGCCAGAGTCCATTGGGAGGCTGTTCTGAAGAGCAAAAGTGTCTAGGAATGTTGGAGGTTTTTCAAGAAGGAAATCCTAGAGGTGCAGGACCAGGCCATCCCCATGTGCTGAAAGACAAGACTGTGGGAAAGAAGACCAGCCTGGCTGAAAAGAGAGCTTTGTCGGGAACTTAGGTTAAAAAGTAGAGTTTATAACTTTGGGAATAAGGGTCATGCAACTCAGGAGAACTCCAAGGATGTTGTGAGGTTATGCATGGAAAAAATTAGTAGGACCAAAGTCCAATTAGAATTTTATTTGGCCACTGCCATAAAACATCATTAAAATGTTTCTATAAACACATTAACAGGAAAAAAAGGACACTCCCCATCCTTTGTTGGATAGTGTGTGGAAGTGTAGTGACAAAAGATGAGGAAAGGGTTGAGTGTAGTGACAAAAGATGAGGAAAGGTTCATTCCTTCTTTGCCTCAGTCTTTAATAACAAGACCAGTATTGTTCTGTGAGAACCCAGGCCCCTGAGCTGGAAGACTGGGATGTGAAGAAGAATGAAGCTCCCACAATCCAAGAAGGAATGGTCAGCAACCTTCTATACCACTTAGAAACACACAAGTCTATGGGAGTCAGACGAGACTCCTCCAGGGCACTGAGGAAGCTGGTGGAATTGCTCACTGAGCCACTCTGCATCATTTACCAGAAGTCCTGTGTGGCTTGGGAGGTCCCAGGTGACTGGTGGCTGGAAAATTTAATGTCCTTCTACAGGATGAGTCAGAAGGAGGACATGGGGAATTACAGGCCCCTCAGTCTGGAGTAGATTATCCTAAGTGCCATCACACGACAGCTAGGGGATCAAGCCCAGCCAGTAGGAGTTTGTGAAAGGCTGATCCTGTTTGACCAACCTGATTTCCATCTATGACAAGATGAGCTGATTAGTGAATAAGGATGTGGACGTTGTCTACCTGGAATTCAGTATTGATTTAGACATAATTTTCTCCATCCTTCTGAACAAACTGGCAACCCACAAATGTAAAGAGTGTGCTGCTCACTGGGTAAAAAACTGGCTGTATGGCCAGGTGCAGAGAGAGGTGGTGGATGGAGGTACACCTAGCTAGCACACAGTCATCTGTGGTGTTCCCCAGGGTTCAGTACTGGGGCCAGTTTTGTTCAATACCTTTTTGATGACCTGTACAAAGAGATCGAGTGCCTCCTCAGTCAGTTTGCAGATGACACCAAGTCGGGCAGGATCGCTGGTCTAAAGGGATCTAGACAGGCTGGATCATGGGCTGAGGCCAATGGTGTGAGGCTCAACAAGGCCCAGTGCCGGGTCCTGCCCTTGGGTCACAACAACCCCAGGCAGGGCCACAGGCTGGGGCAGAGTGGCTGGAAAGCTGCCCACAGGAAAAGGACCTGGGGTGTTGGTGACAGTGACTGAACATGAGCCAGGCTGTGCCCAGGTGGCCAAGAAGGCCAATGGCATCCTGGCCTGTGCCAGCAATAGTGTGGCCAGCAGGAGCAGGGCAGGGATTGTGCCCCTGCACTCAGCACTGGGGAGGCTGCACCTCAAATTCTGTGTTCTGTTCTGGGCCCCTCATTGCAAGAATGACACCAAAGTGCTGGAGTGTGTCCAGAGAAGGGCAGCAGAGCTGGTGAAGGCTCTGGAACATAAGTTCTGGGAAGACCAGGTCAGGGAGCTTGGGATTGTTTAGGCTGGAGGAGAGAAGGTTCAGGAGAGACCTTATTCTGTACATCCACCTGAAAGGAGGCTACTGTCAGCTGACAGTTGGCCTCTATCCCCAGGTAGCAACTGGTAGGACAAGATGTTAAAACTGGAAAAATTTCTCCATTGGAAGGGTTGTCAAGTGTTGGAACAGTGTTGGAATGCCCAGGAAAGTGCGTAAGTCACCATCCCTGGAAATAGTTAAAAATGCTTAGATGTACCACTCAGGAATGTGGTTTGGTGGTGACCTTGGCTGTGCCAGGTTAACAGTTGGACTTGAGGATCCTAAATGTCTTTTCCAACTTAAATGAGTCTGTGATTCTATTCTGTATTATGGGTAAAGCCCATGGGACTGTGATAACCTCAAGCAGGTTTCATGAAGGTGAAGTGATCTGCTTGAAGTCACATGACAGAATTCATAGAAGTAATAGGAGCAGAATTAGGGAACTAGTTGCTCTGGGCATCAATAAATACCTAGAAGAATGGTGAATTAAACGTTTTTGTGCTGTATACTCTTCACTCTCACTATATGTGATATGTGATGAAAAAAGTGTTTGGTTATTGTATATTTATATTAGCATAATATCACCAGATGGTTAAGCTTTTGAAAACAGGTAAGATCCATGGATAAATATGTGGTGCCTAATTGGTAAAAGTTTGTTTTCTTTTCCTTCTTTTTTTTTCCCTCTTTGCTCTTCTAAGATTACTGACATTTGTGGATGTCACGTACTGAAAACAGCAGGCATCTGCATTGCAGATAGGCACTCCTGCAGTGCTAGTCTGGGAAAAAGATTTCCTCCAGTGTTATTACCAACCATCCACAAATTACTAAAAACGTAATAGCATGAGGTGAGAGATGCTCAGTTTTGCTACTAAGCTCAAGGAATGTTTGAATGGAGAGGACACGGAGGGAAGCTTCTCTGGAGGATCATATTTACTAATTGTTTTTTAGTACATTAAACTTGATGGTTTGTAAACTCTACATTTATTGTACTTAATGCCTAGGAAAGAATAGCACATGCAAAGTACAACTTTAAAATTGAGTTAGTCTCTGATACTTTCCTACTTCAACTAAAGTAGAGTATTTGTGCCCCACCTATCCTCTGGGTGCTTTGCTATCCACAGAATTAGTACTGACAGCAGGTGGCCCAAAGAAATTACAAAACAACAGCTGATCCGAGTTGGAGCAGACTGTGGATCCCTGAAACAGAACAGGAGGTACAAACCCTATTCTATTGCCTGCTCAGTCAGGAGCCTCTCCCATCAGCACTCAGATCCACCCTTCAATAGCAGGAGTCTTCTCAGGTCTAACTCAGTGAACATTATAGAGTTTAATTTAACTCCTTCCTTTAAGCACTCTGGTTAAGGAATGACAAGGGGTTGAGGTCTGGTTTCATAGATTATGTGATTTTCACTGTTCTA
>WEIU01012639.1:205849-344650 GCA_013389925.1 Aegithalos caudatus | reverse complement strand
GGGAGGCTGCGCCGCCCCGCTCCGCCTGAGGAGCCCGCCGGCCGCGCTCCGTTGGGCGCTCCCGAGCGGCACTGAGGTGCCTCGGTCCGGAGTGCCCCGGTACCGATGTAGCTCCGTTACCGAGAGGCTTCAGCGGCAGTTTGTAATACGGGCTCTTAACGCCTGCTTCTTTTTTTTTATTTTATTTATTTTTTTTTCTTTCCCTGCCTGGGAAGATTTTGCTATTAGGAATGTCCTTGGAGTAGAGAAGGGAGATAAAGTGTAAAGTTACTTGCTGAATAGATTTCTGAATGACGGTGCGTCTAAAAACCAAGTTTGTGCTTCAGCGAGGGCACTGGGAATTCGAAGGCTTCAGTGTTGGTTACGTTAAAGCTTTGAAACATGAATTTGTGGGAGCAGAATTGTTTAGAAGATGCTAAGACATTGTTTTGAAAATAAATGTTTAAAACTGGAGCGTGATTATGATCTCAACATGCTCCAGTTTCAGTATTTCACTTTTGACTGTGGTTGGGCTGGTTAAATACTGTCATTCTTGGACTTTGTTGCAAAAACGTTTGTTTAGCGTAGTTTAACAACCAGAATTGTTTTATTGTTTATCTTACTGTATGTGCATAACCATGATATCTTTTATACATTATTTTGTATGTATTATGCATGCAGAGACTCTAAATTTCCGGTAGGCTATATTTGCATTGTGTAATGCATACAGATAATTGTTTCACCCTGTGCGTGATGAGCTTAAAATGTGATGCCATATCATATCACTCAGAAAACTGGAAAATTAGATTTGTACCACAGGCTAATGTTATGGAATTTCTGCTTCAAATGCCATTTGAACGGTGGTATGCTTTTTACAGCGTTGTGTGTATTTGTTTTTGATATTGCAGATGCCTTTTGATTGCAAGACTGCTGAAATGCTTTGAGGGCTGCACTCCTTTCCTAACCATGAACAGTTCAAAATCACCAGGGCTGGCTGGATTTGGAGTCTTGAAAAACACAACGTGCCACACGGAGAAAAAGATTTCAGTTTTCTTTTCAATAATCTTCATGACGGTGGGAATTTTGTCCAACAGTCTCGCAATAGTAATTCTCATGAAGGCATACCAGAGGTTCAGACAGAAATCAAAAGCCTCTTTTTTGCTTCTTGCCAGTGGTTTGGTTGTCACAGATCTCTTCGGTCACCTCATCAATGGAGCCATTGCAGTGTTTGTGTACGCATCAGATAAAGACTGGATTCGGTTTAACCAGTCCAACATTCTGTGCAGTGTTTTTGGCATCTGCATGGTTTTCTTTGGTTTGTGCCCACTCTTCCTGGGCAGTGTGATGGCTGTTGAGCGGTGCATTGGAGTCACTAAGCCAATATTTCACTCTACAAAAATGACTTCTAGACATGTGAAAATGATGTTGACTATGGTATGTCTATTTGCTGTTCTTATAGCTTTGCTGCCTATTCTTAGGTTTAGAGCCTACCAAATTCAAGCATCGAGGACCTGGTGCTTCTATAAAACAGAACATGTTGAGGACTGGGAAGACAGATTTTATCTCTTACTTTTTTCTTGCCTTGGGTTCCTGGCTCTTGCTATTTCATTCCTGTGCAATGCTGTCACAGGAATAACCCTCTTAAGAGTCAAATTTAAAAGTCAACAAAGACAAGGCAGATCTCATCATTTTGAAATGATCATTCAGCTCTTGGCTATAATGTGTGTTTCTTGCATTTGCTGGAGCCCATTCCTGGTAAGAGCCTAATATATTTGCCAATGTTTAATGCACATCTCTGTATAAAAGTTATACTTTTTTGTCTCCAGGTTTTAAAGCACTTAAGTTGTGATAACAGCTCCACCCACTCAGTGATACTAATTTAATAACATATTGCCCATAATGTATGTACCTATGCATCTATAAAAAGCTGGTAGTTATTCTCCACTTCTGATCAATAATACACTAAGCTAAATATATAGTGATTGTGAAGACTGTATTTCCAGTGCTGTGAAGCAGACAGTGGTAGAAGAATCATCGCTGGAATAATTCGGAACAAATATTGAGCTCTTCCAAAAATTCAGTGAAATCTAGGATTGGGAAGTCTTTTTACTCTACAGTTGTAAATATTTTTAAAAATTATTTATGGCAATCTCCTTGTTGTTATTTCAACAGTTTACTGCTACTTTTGAGCTTTAGGGCAGATAACAATTAGGAATTTAAAAATCCTCCCCTCCATTATCAGGGTGTTAAAGGCTTTGCTTTAGGGTCGTATTGAAAAACAGTGGTTGGCAGTGGGTAGAAATCAACATTTGGTTTAGACTTAAGCAGGCTGGGTTTGTAATGTGGACAGAGGAGCAGCAGAGCTGCTGTGGGCAGGTGGTGTGGCACTGTCCCTGCTGTGACTCCCAGGGTGTCAGTGCCAGTGCCAGCTCTGTCCATGAGCAGCATCAAAGGAAGAGGGATTGTCATAAGGAAAAGAATTTGACAGCTCCAGTTGTACCATAGCATTATAGAGCTGGTGTTAGCTTTTCCTCCTTTTAGTGTAGCAAATTTGTGTGCAGAAGTTTAGGTTTTTTTGCTAGGTTCAGAGGGTTTAAATCACAAGTCATATGGAATCTTAATTTCTTCCCTAGAAACAGTCCTGTAGTTTTCCAGTGATATAAATGAGGAGCAATTTTGGTTTGAGCTAACAAATATCAACATTTAAGTCTGAGATCTGTATCACATCCAGCTATATTTCATCTGCTCACTGCTCATGGTAGAGTCCAAAGTTAGCTGGGTTAGGAATTAGATACTGACCCTAGCCTAGCTGCAGCAGTTTGGTGAATCTGGCAGGTAGCATTTAAATAAACCAGTCTTGCAGGCTTCAAGGAGAAAGTCTAGGTATGAATGTCTGCAATCACTGAAATGCACAAAAACTTTCACTTTTGTTCAAATCACAGAGATTTTTTTTCTAGTCTTGTTCTGCAGAATAGTTTAAATTCATGTTGGCTTCTGTCAGTGTCATGGCTGTACTGTGTGGAGCATAAACAAAATTGTCAGAGCAGCAGAGCAGGTAGGGGACTTCTTTACTTCAGACACCATCTGAAGTTTGGGGCAAGCCACAGAATGGTTTAAAAAAAAATCATCCCATATGATGAGTTTACTTTCCATGAAAAAGCAGCATTATTATCCTCTGGTGACATTTATTTTCATTTAAAATTATTGTTCTTAAAAGCAGGAATTAATTTGGTTTTGAAAAACCCTTGGGTGTCAGAAGAGCTATAAACTTTTTTAGTTCAAAAGAGATACTTCATTTATTCAACATATCAAGAATCACTAAATTGCAACTGCTATGGTTGATTTTGTTATGCCATTCAATTTTAATTAAGATACATATTAAATATATTAAAATTATAATTTCAGAAATTGTGGCAATCTAATGAAATCACAGCACTACTTTTGTTAAAATATTTAACTTCATCAGAGTTGTAGTTGAAGATGAATTGTTGGTCTAGCAGGAACTTATTTTCATACCCTTTTCATAGTTGGTGTCTGCATCAGCTTAGGATGCAGGCCAGTGAATGACTTCTTGCTTAATTTTGGAGTTGGTATTTTTTCAGGACTGTGTTGCAGAGGGGAGTTGGTACACAAGGAATTCTGGTTCATTGGGTAGCAAATCTGCTGGTGCATGCTGGGCTTGTGATGCTTTGCCTCTGGATCTCTTTTGGAATGAGATGAGCCACACTTATGCCATCATCAGCCTGGTATTATGGAAAATAGTTTTGCAATGTGGACAGAAGGTTAGAAAGGAAGAGCTTAAAAAAAAAAAAAAAAAAAAAGAGTTGGTGTAGTGTGGGATTAGATTCTTGAAACAAAGTTTCAAAGAAGTGAAGAATCAGTGATCAGTGTTTTCAGTGGGAAATGCAGTGGGACAGGGTCCTTTCAGAGTATTTCCTTTCTTAGCTGTTAGGATCATAGAGTTTGTATCAGTTAATTTGCTGATTTATTCACCCATTCCTTGTTTTGATAGCAACAGAATACAAACAGAATTACAAGTGTGGTGTTAATTTAGCAAGATTTTTTGGCCTGCAGTTGAACAAAGTTTTGTCAGGAATGTACTGCTCAAGTGCTACATTAAAATGACCCAGGGTTTATCAAGTTGTATGCTTTATGATTAATTGCTAAAAGGTCTCAGGACTTTTAACTTGTGAAAAGAATGGTTTACATTCTATAATATAATCAGCACATACCAAAATAAGTATTTCTTGACATAAATATGAGTAGGTGTTCATAGGTGAAATTGTCTGGAAAAGAATGTTCTGTGATCATTTGCTTCTTTATTTTTTTTTCTCCAAGCTAAATCTAAAATTCAGAATTTGAAGTCTAGTCTTTGAATTGTGAATTCTACCTATGTTCTCAGTCCCAAAGAGTATACAGAACAAAATGTTTCATGAGAGCCAATTGCCACAAAGTAAACCAAAGTTATTAGAAACCAAATAAACTTCTGGAAGAGAAAGTGGAGGAAGGAAATGTGTTTTATACCACATGTGGCTTGCAGATACAAGAGTTTGGATTCATTTGGTGTTATTCCCAATCTGATGGGGAGGGGGCTGTCTTAATTTATTTATTTCCCTTCTGCTTTCAATCTAGTCTGGTATGTCCATTGACATATGTGTATGGCTACCATAATCAAGTCCAATACTGCAGATTTACTTCATGATTACATTTTAAATTAATTTTATTTTTTCCAAGTGGAGTTAATATTCAGACATTGTTACTGTCTTGTGGTAAAATCATTTTCAGATGTCATTAGAATCACAAGACCCTGGATTATCCTTTATGGCGTCTGGTGTGGAACTGAACTTGACTCCTGCATCTTCTCAGTGATAGTGAAGTTGTTTTGATGCCTATTTATATATGTGTATAAATCTATGTGTAAAAGTATATATAGATAACTCTTAATATTATAAATAAGAATATATAGTACTGTAATCAATCACTACCTCTGTCTTAAGATTCTTGAAGATATGGATGGAGTGTTTTTCAAAAGCAGAGCCCATGGTACGGCTCTTGTGGTGCTCTCCCTGTGACTCTTGGACAGGGTCCTCCTTCTGATTTCCCTTTTTTTTTTTTTTTTTTTTTTTTTTTTTTTTTTTTTTTTTTTTTTTTCCTTTGATTTCTTTCCCAAAGCTCCATCTCATCTGTTTTTCAAAAATAAGCAGCTTTTTCAAGTTTTCTGCCACTGTGAGAGAATGTTCCCTTAATGAAGTAAAAGAATGAGAGGTGCTCCTGCTTCTTCCCTTATGGGAGAACACTGATGCCTTTTGAGGAGTTGAGAGCAGGAGAAAACTCACAAAAAAAAAAAACCCCAAAGAAGTAAAATTAATGAGTTTTATAATAATATAGGTAGTCAATGATTTGCAGAGGCACATTTGTTCTAACAGTCCAAATAATTTTCCTTTGGTTTGGGTAATTTCAGGTAAATATGTTCTGAAGGCTTCAACTCCTCTGTAGAGTGTCAGCTTTCCTCATCCTTCTCAGAGCCTTAGCCCTTTGCTATGGGTATGCCAATTTTGCTGGATGAATTTGGTCTCTAGGGGTTGGATTCCCAAAGCAAATATTTGGAATTTGTGACAAGCACCTCTGATGAAATACATTGTTATATAAAGCTGTTTTCTGGCTGTGACTTGACATCTGGCATGTCATGAAACAGCTTGGTTTGGAGCCGTGTTTGTATGAGCAACTTCTGACATCGGTATGTCGTGTTCTGTAGGGCTCAAGGGATAACCTTATTATAAAATTTGTTTTTTTTGAAATAGCAAAGAGAACTGCCTGTAACTATGGACAGCAGAGATTTATTTCAGAGTGAATTTATTTACAGGAACAAACCATGATATGGAGAAATTTCTAATCTTTTTCATGTGTGAAACACAGCCTGAGAAAAATACTTCTACATTCAAATTATTCTTGTTAAGATCTTTTTCCATGCAGTTAACTGATTAATTTCATTCCAGTTTTACCTCCCCTCTACTGCAAAAAATAGCTAATCCTGTTTTTTTTGGAAAGAGCTCTGTTTATTTCATATGCATAAATCAACTGTTATTCCATTGCTTTTTTTTTTCACTTCTTAGAATAATTTTTATCAGTCCCTTCTCATGTAATCTCTTTCCTTCCAATTTGTTATGCCAATTGTGTCTCCCTGGACTTGTTCTGACTTTTTCTTGTCCTCAGACTGTCTCATGCAGTGAGGCTTGATGGCTGTTTTTTGTGTACCTAGGGCTGTGGTCAGCTTGTGATTTACTGAACCACTTCAACTCAGAAGCTGCTGGTGCTGGTCTGAGTGGTCCTTTCAGAGAATGTGCTCTGGAGCTGGTGAGAAGCTGATGTACTAACAGGGGGGCTTTTGTTGGAATGCCCTTACCCCATCCCACCCTGAGTGCTCCACCAGCTCTTTTGGGTGCAGAGACAGGCTCATGGTTGGTATGTGCTGAAGGAGTTCAGCTTGTTGCAGGTTTTACACTAAGTAAATTCTGAGCCATGTCCTTGTGTACAGTACCAGGTAGTTGGATGTTCAAAGCAATCCTCTACATCTCATCTGAGTGTTTTTGCATGTGTAGCCACTTTGTCATACCTGTGTTACTCTTGAAGTCTCTCCCTCCATTCTTGTTTTCTGTCTTCTTTATTAAGGTGGCAGTTTACATTTCTGTTGCTGCCTTATGCTTATATGTGCAATGGGCATCATATATAGGAGCTTGTTACTTTATTAATGCTGTTATATGCCTTCATTGCTGGTTCTATTGTCCCTGCAACTTAACTAAAAAAATATCCCTTGTGCTCTTGTGACTGCTGATTTCTCATAATCAGAAATTGCAGCTGAGGAGAAGCAGGGAGATGTCCCAAGGTACAGGTCCCTATTCTGCCAGTGAGGACTCAGATCTCATGTGGGGCTGCTCTGCAGAAGTGTGTTGTTATCTCACTATTTATTAGTCAAAGCTGCAGCCACCATGAGCTTGTTGTGCCTGCACAGGCACTGTCAACAGGGAAAGTGATCTTTTCTTTTGAAAAAGAGTAAATTAGGCTTTCAATTTCCACAGGTGTGTTTCTGAAGAATGAAGAAGGAGATACTCTTAAATATGTTCAGCAAACCTTGCAGCTTTTACTGCTGTTGTAAATTTTCAGAGGGGGAAACAACACTTACCTGTCCTTTTCAGGGCTCAGATTTTAAAAAAGATAATCAGTGATAATTACTATGATTGTGCTGGCTTTTGTCATTGAGTTCTTGCTAGAAAGTTTGCTGACACCACATAAAGACAGGGTGCATTGTCAGCAGAAGTTGTTTATGTTGGGTGTGGGA
This sequence comes from Aegithalos caudatus, assembly GCA_013389925.1. Lineage (NCBI taxonomy): Eukaryota > Metazoa > Chordata > Aves > Passeriformes > Aegithalidae > Aegithalos > Aegithalos caudatus. The sequence goes on along the minus strand of WEIU01012639.1, from coordinate 337,335 downwards.
ACTCTTTCCTGCCCGTGATAGAGGAGGTGTCCTGCGGGCAGGTCTCCTGTGGGAGAACTCCTTGGACACTGTCAGTGCATCTCTGAGGCCAGGTTCCAGCCATGTAAGGAGCCCACTGCTGTCACAGTGGTTTTAATAAATTAACCAGTTTCATGGGGAAAGGGAAAAAAAATGCTTTTTGCCAGCAGCAGACCTGCTAGATAACACCTCTTTATCTCTAAGTCTGCAGCATCAGTACAATGATAGTTATTGTTGACTGTAGGTGGTTATTTCTCTTCCAGACCTTGCTGTGTCAGAGGAAATCAGGAGTGTCATCTTGAATGAATAAAATGCTCCCTAAGTTCCTCAAAAAAAAAAAAAAAAAAAAAAAAAAAGAAATCTCGGGTTTGATTGTCTTTTTGAGCTACATTAGAGAAAGGGCTCTCACTCCTATCATGGTCCTTTGATTGATTGCTGAGTTTCCCAATACATCCATTAACTCTCTGCAAATTCAATTGCTGTTCTTGCTTGAGTTTCTCCTAGTGTCTGATAACTAACTCATGGTTAAATTGCTGTAAGATTACTGTCTTTGCTAAAAGGTATTTTGAAATACATAACTCATTTTACAGGTTAAAACGAAAGAGAACATTTATTTTGATTTAAGATTTTGTTAGTCTCAAGGCAGAAGTTTCTTTCCAGCTTAGTTTCCCATGGAATAAGGTTTGTGCAGCAGCTCGCATAAATTAAGTCTTCTTTTGTTTGTCCCCATGAAAATACTCCTGGAAAGAATATTCATGTGTTGGCAGAGAGAGTAACAAAGTTTAATACCATGCATTTAAAAGTCCAATCCACTTCAGATGTGTGTTTCTATGACACTAGAAATCTTTGCATAAATTGTTCATACCTTCTTTAGTATTGGTTATAGAGAACTTTCTTAGTTTTGTATTTTTAAATGGTACACTGCCTAATTCTGCCAGGTTAGATGAGAACTGAAATGACATTAACTTTAGCCCATACCTACCTAAAACGATACTGAATTTTAAAGGTACTGTTTCAGTTCTAAGAATTGGTCTTCTCCTATTTTCATCTTTTACAGTACATAGAGATCTTACAGGCCTTATCCTTTCTGAGAAACGTGAATCATTTTAACAAAAATGTTTATAAGCCTGGGCCAGGGCATAGTTTATCATAGAGGGCTTAGAAACTCCATAGTAATTGTGATTATATTTGTAATTCAAGTGTTTACCTCCCCCTCACAGAAGTCAGGGAGCTGAGATATTCTCAACAGGAAAGTGCTGGAGAAGAAACGGGCAGTGGTAATGATATGAACCAGGGAAGGAAGGAGGGCTGAGATTGACATATTTTCCTTTACCAGAGACTTCTGGGGAAGCATAAATATAGTTTTTGTTATCTATGTTTACTTGTGCTGTTTGGAAAAATTTGCGTAAAGCCTTTGCAGTTAATGCAGTGCCATCAGAATACAATGGTTGTTGGTTGTTTTGGAGAGAAAAAGTAGGGAAGGCAGGTTTCCAGTCATGTGTGAACATGGGATTTTCAGAATACCATATCTCTGATTATCTTTCATAATTGTTTGCTTCTTGATTTTGAAATTTAGATGTTATATACAGAATTAAACTATGAAACTCAATATTTTGTTTCAAATAGACATCAGTGACTTTCACAGAAAATGTGGGTAGGTTTATTTTTTTCAGTTTTGAAGTTGCCATCTCAAGAAATCAAATCCTGAAAACTTCACCAAAATAAATTTGCCATCCATAATCTTTCCTTGTTTATTTCACTTGGTTAAGTTTTCTGTAAGTAAAAAGTAAGTCAGTTTGATATTCATTCCATTGTTTAAGAGAATTCTTCCTATTTCCTAGATATTACACTTATTCAGGCATTTCTTACTTGAAAATGTCATACACTGCATAACCGTCTTTGGAAAATGTCATACATGGCATAACCATTTTTGGATGGTTATTTTAGGAAAGTTGTCTTTCCTGACTATCTAAACACTTTAAATGGTAAAGTTGTTGCTGAAAAATCTCAGGGAGTAATACACTCACATGGAAAAACTCCAGAAAGTCCTTCATCCCTATCACTTTTAATGACAGACATCAGGGTGTAATATACATTCTGTGAGAGAATATTTATTGTTATCATTATCATGGTGTTAATTCACAGTCTGGAGTGTGGCATGGTGCTTTCTAGTGCAGGTTACTTGTGTCTCTAGTGCTGTAGGATTGGTTCATGTCTGAGAGGAATTGCTGAGCTGCAGTTTGGGTTGCAGGCTCCCTGAGGACAGAGGTTCCCTGTGTGCCCAATGCCCAGCAGTGCAGAATGTCAGCCCATCACAGCTTCTGTGGGTGTGCTTTTACAAACAGCACTGCTCAGGAGCAGAACACTGCAGAAAGGATTTACACCAGGGGTGACAGTGAAGTTTCAGTAATCGTGACTCATTCTTTAGGATTCATTTTCATATTGGGTGAGGTGAAAGAGATGAACAGTGGAATGAACTGGAGCTGCTTGGTAGGTACTGTACCATCTCCTGCTGTCCTGGACCTGTGTGCTGCCCCTCAGGAGGTTTGGGCTCCCCAAGCTACAGGAGTGGGGAAGGATGGAAAGGATGTAGTGAATCTGCTCCGTCACCTGTGTGATGACTGACATCAGGACATGAGTACATGGGAGGAAGACTCTTGTGCTGGGAGGGATGTGACCAGCTGTATTCCCATCTGCTTCACTGCATGGAAAGAGAGAAAGTGAAGTAGAAAGGAGTAAGTGGTAGCAGTTTGTTTTAGGATTTACTGTTCATTAGTGAACTAGAAATAAAATTGAATCCATCTTTTACCAGAGGCGTGTGTTTGCAGAAGTAATGAGCAATAAATCACTTTTAAATGGAGACTTGATTTTTCTCTTCCATCTTCCTCCTGAAAGGTGGTTGAGCTGCACAGCAGGCCCTTGCAATTTATTTGCCAACATAAAAATAAAGGTAATTGCAAATTGTATATTCCAGCTTGGTAGATATATTGCTAATTCATTAGTCTTGATATTTCTGGTGATAGCTGCTTAGTTTACTCCTTCACAATGATACATAGAATAGGTCACTTTGAGGTGATCTAAAAAGAATGACATGAAAGCAATACATCATGTCTTCTTTAGCCTCCAGTCAGATATTTTCAAACACTGCAAATCAGATAGTACTGAGTGATTAGGTGACTATGACTGCAGTCCATCTTCAACAAGAACAGGATCACCAGTGGAGGTTTAAATAGAAATTAGGAAAGCGTGTCTTCATTGAAAGGGTGAGCAGGCATTGGAATAGGCTGCCCAGGGGAGTGCTGGAATCACCATTCCTGGAAGTGTTCAAAGGGCATGTGGATGTGGTACTTGGGCACATGGAAAGGGCTTGATGGTGAGCGTGGTGGTGCTGGGTTAATGGCTGGACTTGATGACTGTAGAGGTCTCTTCTGACTTTTTCAGCCTGTTCTATAATTATGGACCTCTGCAGCTCCTCTTCTCCCAGGCTGTCTGTATATTGTTGTTTTCTTCTTCATTCAGACAGTTCTCTTCCTCCCCAGTATTGTGTGGTATTTGTGATTCTTTCTTTGGATATTTGTAGGGTATTAGTGGGAGAATTTCTGTCACTCCTAAATAAATTATAATATTTATTTAAGCATTAAAAATATGATTTTTTTTCCCAAATGAGTGTGAAAACCTGGAAAAACAAAGTGATAATAGAGAAGTAATAGGTCATTTCTAGGGTTTGAAGCTTTATTGAACTCATGGAAGAATAAATTAATCCCAAGCATGTATATTCCTTGCCTTCCTAAATAGTTAAGGATGGTCCTTAGTATAGATATTAGACATACTCTATTGTTTTCTGGTCCTTAAAATTGTCCTGTAAAGCTTCTCTCTTGCTTGGTAAAGAATATTTTAATTCTATCTATAATTTTTTTTTTTTTTGTGCAAGAGGCTTTTTTGTTATAAACCTTGTTCTTAGGCAGGAATACATTCCTCACATTGTGGAAACAAGCTTTCCTGTAACTTTAAAACATGTAGCTGAGGAAACAGGTTGTTTACTTGACTTTGGTATGGACACTATGTCTTTTCATTGTGGATGAGTCATCTGCTGTTTCCAATGCTAGAATCTTTTCTATCCATATCCACAATGCTTTCGTTCAAATGAGTTATCAATTAAGCTGTGAGAGTAATTACATTGCTAACTAGTTGAACTGAAGTATTTCTTCTTATGATGGCAGGGCAAGGAAACAAAGATAGAGGACTGTCAATCCAAGATAGAAATATTTGGATTATTTAGGAGAAACAAAGAGGTGACCTCAAATGCCTTATTCGAGCCCAACATGAATTTATCCTACTGCAAAACTGATGCAAGATAGGTAGTGTCTAAAGGAAAAGTTGACAGAAATAAAAACTTCACTTTCATTTAATATTTGCAAGTTCATACACAAAGACCTGCCACTGCCCTCTGGTTATGAAGCTTACTTAATAATTATTTCCTGTCAACTTCAGTGAGAAATTGCCGGGTTACAGACAAAGGAATATGAGAAAATATTTTTATTTGCTTTGTGAAAAATTTTGTGTTTTCCTGGTTTCTCTATACTTTTTGGACTTTTCACACCTCTTTCACACCTCCGTAGCTTAACAATGCCTTCAAAGTGTTTATGCAATTCCTTTTTAAGGGGGAAAATAGTGATCCAGTGAATCCACTCCTAATTTTTAGTGGCGTTATTATTTTATCACAGAAATATACATGAGAGAGAAGGCAACTCCCTTATTCTGCTGGTAATTCTCAAGAGCTGATTCTGCCAAATTGTACATAAGGAATTAGTAGATATGCTCTTAAAAGTACCCTCTGGACTCTAATGGTGCGGAAAGCTGGCTCATATATTTTGAAGTCAAATTCCTTTTTAAATTGGCATTTTTAATGAAATCACTATGCTCAGTTAAAATTTAATTGCTAAGGTAAGTGATCATCTGGTATATAAAAGTTGAAGATATAGTTAATGTTTTTCTTTAGGAGGGGAAAGGAAAGCATTAGGGGAAAAACATTGCAGACCTAGAACATAAAAAGCATTATGTGGCATAAGTAGAACAGTGTGTGTACTAATATTCTGATGGCAGAAGTGGTGTACTGTATATTGTTCTTGGAAGCTCTTGTTTTTAACCTGACTTGCAGAATCACGTACAAATAAAAGGAAGCATGCTCAGCTTTGTTGCAACAAATGCTCGGCTTGTATACTGCAAGATCAATATAGCAATGGTACAGGCAATTTGCTGTCAGTGTTTCTTTATTAACAGCTCTACTTGGGGGATATAAAATGGTACATAAAATGTGAAGATATATGCATTTTTATTTCTTTCTCACGCTATTTTGCAAATTTATTTTCTTAAGGTCTGTGTTTATAGAGTACTAAGAAAATGTCATTTTGCATGATCCCATGCCTGTTAGACTGAAGCTGCCTTCGTAAAATGAAAAGTGAAAGTTCCAAAAAATCTAGAAATTCAAAATAAGTGTATATTTTTTGTTTCAGTGGCTTGGGGCACAATCAGTTATGTTCTGCCTTGAAACCTCTGTGGTTTAAAAGAAGAGGATTTGTACCTCAGGGTTTGACATAGGCAAAATATAGTGACAAAATATAAGTTCTGCAAATGCTGAAAAATCCATGGACTTCCTTCCATTAATGGAAATCCTCAGAACTGCCTGTAAGGAAATCCAAAGGAAGAGGAAGAGGCTTGGGAGGGTCTGCAAGGTTCCCACAGGGAAGTGGATTCTGAAGGCTGAGCTGCAAAAGACAAGAATTTCTGATATTTGTCTATTCTGGTTTCCATGTCAATCTCTTGGTGACTGGGTTTTACCCAGTTTCCTGAAGTCAAGGATAGAATGTGGTTTTAGTGCCTGTGAGGTGAAATGCATCAAAGTCTCATTTTTGTCTTCTTAACTAGCTCTAAAGTCAGCTGCTTGTTTTGTCTGGCTGTCCTTGAGTACTAACTGGAATGTGACTAAGCAGCACAGCCTCTGAGCCTATTGGTTGTTCTCATGTACATCCAATTGGAAGGAAAATTAAATTAGTGCTGTTTTTGTTTGGAAAGTGGCGTGAAGCCTTGGAGCAACTTTTTTGTTTATTGCCCTGAGATTTGTTCCTAAGGGAAATGGTAAATCCCTGATGCTGTCTGCTAGGTGCAGAGTTGAGGAAGCCAACAATTTCAAAATGTCCAAAAAAAATTTCCCATTGGACTTTTCTGGATCTTGCGAAGTGAGCTTTGGTTTTAATGAAGGCTAAGATTGGACAAAAAGTATGTAGAAGTTTAATGTATTGTGTCAAGTCCTTCCTTGACACAAATCTGATTTCTCTCTATATACTTTTAGGGACACAGAATTCTCAGGTCCTTTCTTAAACCAGCAAAGACTAGTATGAGTCAGAGTAAGTTTATATCTTTCAAGCAGATACCCTTGGTTAAAAAAATTACTTTTACAGTTATGCTTTTATAGTACCTTTTCTAAAGAAAGTTTGAATTGTCATAGTTACATCATATGATGCCTTTTTTTTTTTTTTGCAAACCAGGGAGACATACTACAGCTGTCATCATATAAACAGTATATAAATCAGCAGAGTGCTACTTGGATTCTTACATTTCTAAATATTTCAGAAAATGTCATGAGTTACGTTTATTATTTACCAGTTGGGGATTAATTTTTTGAGTCATGCTGCTGAATCTGCATGAATATTAACTTCAGTTGTGGAGATCAAAGGTGATTAGATATGAGGCAATAGTGTTGCCTCTTCCCCACTTTTGTACTGCTGCCTAGAGAGAACAGAATTCCTTTGTCATAAGAACCTGGTGGACCTGCAGGGAAAGGAAAAAAAGGTTTAAATTGGTTCCCTGACTTTGAACCAATTATTGAGCTTTAATACTCAAATAAGAATAAATGAAGTGTTCTTTTTGTGCCTGTGGAGCTGGACCCACTCTCAAAATTCCACTTGGCACTGCACCAAGTTCTGGTGGCGATTTCTGAGCTGAACCATTTCAGTGACACAAATTTCTCACACCCAGGGAGAAAATACAGACTGTCTGCATGTTTTGTTTCAATGAAATCCTTTATTAAACATCTGGGAGTGTATTAGTCCTTTTTATAACTTAGGGTTTCAAACTGAGTTTGGAACAGTATTTTAAGAATTTAAATTTAAATAAAACAAAACGACAATGAAAATGCGATAGAAATAATAATTTATATTAACTTCATTCCCTTCCACCCCTCTTCCGCTGAAGTTTAATTCTTGTTTTAGAAATCAGCAGATGATTTTAGAAAGGCTCCAGAACATAATATCCTCATTGCACAGTTGTTTGCAGTTTTCTTACATGATTTTTCAGAGGATGTGAAGAGCCCCCAGTACTGGGCAGTCTCCTTGGAGGAGTGACAAACTCTCACACTTCAGACTCAATGTGATGGCAACATGTCCTGCTGCTCTGCTCTGAGTGTTTTATGGTAAAAATGCTCATGCTCAGAAGTACAATGAGATTCTCAGATTTATTCCATTTCTGTATAGAAATCTTGGCCTCTCAGAACTTCAAAAAGTGGGGACATTATTTTATATTAGTTTTAGAGATATAAGAAAGACAATATTTTTTAATTTCTGCATCATACTCCCAAATAATGGTAATAATATGGTTAGGAAAATTGTATTTTATAAAACAAAATTTGTAGATAATTAGATTTTATCTTATTTCAAATCCATGGACCTACAGCTGAGTTGCTTAAACATGTGTCTGTGTACATAAACTCTACTTTCTCTGTGTGAGTTTAGATGTATTATTTTTTTGTATGTCCAATGCTTAGAAGAGGCAACTGAAATCTTCTGGGTGAAGCTCCTCCAAGTGTCAGAATTCATAAATTATGTATCAATTTTCCTTGTTGTCCTGATTTACTTCATACAAATCCATAATCAAAGCAGAAGTAATTTATGTTAAGCAGAAAATTAATAGATTCACTTAGCGGTGATTACTTCTAAATGCAAATTACTTCTAGATGCAAACACTTCTCCGAAGTGTTCTAGGTAACATGATAATATAAGTTTTACAAAGTATGGATGGAGCTATGTTTCCTTATTAGCAACATCTACTCTTTGTTTTCCTGGACATGAAATTACTTTGGATTTGGCGTTTATGATCTCCAGAGAATGTGAGAGAGGACCAACAAATGAATTTTTAAGTACATCAAGAGGCAGATTAGTTACCTATGTGAATTAAGTCAAACATGCTGTATGGGATAAGGACATTGGTCTGTGAGCTCTGTTGAGCTGTCATTTGCTGCCCAGTCCTGCCCAGAGTGAGGAGTATTCTGTTTGAGTTTGCCTTGTGGTATTGGGCCTCTAATAAATAAAATGTAGACTGAAAAAAAATCCCATGTGGAGCCAAAGGAGCTGTTCAAGTTTGGGTGGGCTGCTGATGTCAGAGAGGAATGTGCCCAGTGGTTATGGGGTAAAAAGCAGATTCAGGGAACTGGCTTGTGTTTGTCTTGGCTTGGTGCTCAGACATTCCTCCTCCTCCCCACACCAGTTCCCAGCTGTGCCCTTCCAGTCCTACCAGCTTCCTTAGCAATGTTCCTGGGGGCTTCCTTTGCTGCTCCTATAGAAGCCATAGAGAAACAATCAAAAGCTTCATCAAACAAGTTCAGTGTCCTTTTGTGCACTCACTTTGTGCCATTCAAGTTTATACTCAGTTGCAGTGACCTGCAAGCTATAGGTAGGGTCTGGAAATACAGAGAAACATTAAAAGAAAAAAAAAGTAAAATAGGTTTGCTGGCATATTAAACTTTAGTTTTCTTTCTTTTCATTCATTATTATTTTTTAGTTTTTCTGTTGAGTTTCTTTTCAGTGTATCTTTTTGAAACTACAGCCCTGCACTTGGACAGCCTGACCCTACCTCTCGTTGCCCAATAAATCAGTGTACTCCCAGCATCAGTTGTAAAATATCCTGTTTCTTAGTTAAATAACTGCAGTGCTTTAAAGGCTTTGGAACTAAAACCCTTACAGTGTTTCATCTTTCTACCAAAAAAGTCTTCATGTGGTTTTAACACTAATAACAGGGAGAGATAATTTACCATCTTCTGGCAGATTCCTGGCTCAGCAGGTCAGGCTTTCCTCACACAGGACCTTAGGATACAAACTCCCAGCAGCAGCCAGCCTGTAAAGGAGGTATCTGCAGGGCAGGAGTCCCAGTGGCCTGAGCTTCCCTGGGGCTGTCTCACAGCCCAGCTCGTTGCTCTGCAGAGCAGGGGAGAAGAACCACAGCTTGCTGGGCTAGTGTAGCCCTTGGGTATCCTCTGCCAGATGCTGCCCTACTGAGCTGGTCTGGAATTCCCCCATGTGGCATTATTGGCTCTGGGAGTGCTGTTGCTGGTGGAGGTCTGTGCATGTGTAGCACTTCCAGGGGTGAATGAAACCCTCAGCATCTCCACTGACAACTGGCTTTTGCCACCATGGCCTAAATTTTCCTACAGACCTCTAAATCCTCTGGTGTCAATAAATTGTGTTCTGCTACAGCATAAAAAAAGTGAATTTTCTTGTTGAAATCAAGGTACTGTGTTCTTTATACAGCCTTTCATTAATAAAATATGGAAAAACAAATAGCTGTTATAAATACGTGCTGACCTACAAGTGGATTCTGTCCTTGAGAAAAGCCATTTCTGGAACAGTCTTGGCACACCTTGCTAGATCAAATTCTGGATTAAGTTTTTACTTGTTGGTCAGACCAATCCCTCATTTTGGAGGGTATTCCCTGGCTGGTTGCCCTGCTCTGCTTAAAGTTTAGCAGAAGAAATTCAGCACAGGCACACGTATGTCCTTTGTAAAACATTAAAGGATTTCTAGAAAGATAAATGTTGTATGCCTGAATGTATTTACATTGGAATCTGGGATGCACTGATGCTGTGAAGATTAGAGATAATGCTGAAATTATTTTACTCATTTACATGCTCTCTTTGTGTGGTTTTTAATGTACAATTTTAAAATACTCAACTTTCAGGTTTAATTTAAATGCTCTCTTGGTGTATTTTTTGATGAATAATTCTAAAATATTCCCCTTTTCAGGTGACAATGGCCAGAATTGGGATTAGCGAGGGTCGCTCAAAGGAGACCTGTGAAACGATCCTTTTTGCTCTCCGAATGGCCACGTGGAATCAGATCTTAGATCCCTGGGTGTACATTCTTCTCAGGAAGGCTGTTCTTAGAAACCTGTACAAGATCACAAGTGGATGTTGTGGTGTGCATGTCATAAACTTACACATGTGGGAACTCAGCTCCATCAAGAATTCCCTGAAGGTTGCAGCAATATCAGAGTCACCAGGGAGTTCCAAACAGATAAACCTCCAGCCTCTCAGCTCTATGGGACAATGAAGTTTAACTCAGTCTATGAAGAGGTGATGGAGGCAACGCTCCCACATGGGCAGTACCTTAAAAAGGGTTCCAAGGCTCAGTGGTTTGGCATTTGTTTTAAATTGTGAGTGGTTTGCTATTGTTGCTTACCAGTTTGATATTGCTACTCCAAAAGGTGCCCTTGAATGTTTTAATTCACTTTAGAATATATCCCTTCCAAAATTGGTAGTGGAATGTTAAATCTTCTATATTTTTCCCTTCCATGTACTAAAGTGAAGAGGGGTCCTTATAACATTCCCACCAAACCTTTCAGCTTAACAGGCTTCTTACAAGTGCAAAAGTGATCTCCAGGGTGATTTTTAAAAGGGGTAGATTTTTTCTACCAGAGATACCCTCAAATCCTTTGCAGAGTCACTGTTTTCTGGAATAACATCAAGCATCCTTTCCATAAGGGTAGTCTGTGCTTCTAGGAATTGAATTCACCAATTGTATATATAAAAGACATTTTGATTTATGCCCAGTTTAAGTGATCCACTGTGCTTGGTTCATTGACTTGACCTCTTAATTATTTACTGTTCCGTGAATTTTTGGGAGAGCTGCAAGCTCTGCATCAGTGTTAGTGTTCCTTTCAAATCACTGACAAAACCTGAGGTTCCCTATGGGGACACAGAAGCAGACGAGCTCAGCTTCCTTATAGTTATGTTTTGAGGTGTATTGGTGAGCTTTTAGTCCTTTCAACAAATTTTGTTGAAAGCAACAGGCATAAAACAGTGGTTAGCCTGTGAGAACAGTAGTTTTCCCCTCCCTCTGAAACTGAGGGATGATTCTGGAAGCATTCCCCTAGTGCATGTACTGAAATACTCATGTGGTACATCTGCTTCATTTGTAAAAGGTCACACGTGTGTCGTGAAAATGGATGTGACCAAATGAGCACCTCTGCAGGGAACTGCTTTGGGAGCTGGGTTTTGTTTGTGCAAGAAAACAGAAGGCTCAGTTTTTGCAGGGTCTGTGCCTGAAGAGCTGAGACCATTCAATAACTTGAAGGTACCAGAAAATTTTCAGGACAGCTTCACATGGAAGGCCCTTCACCTTTAATGCTGCTAAAAGAAGCTTTGGTTTTTGTGACTATGTTGTTCAGAAGCCAAAAATGAGAGATATTGTTTTAAGATAGGTCTATGTTATTTTTGCCTACAACAATGTTAGTGAAATGTTGGTATATTTGAACAAAGTAGTTAAAAGCAGATTCACTAAGAAGACAGTCTGAGGGACCAAAACTATTCACAAAGTACAAATTCTTGTTGTACGTGATAATAGTTTGTAAGTCAGAAAATAAACATCCAAAAGGTTTAAATATTTCTTTCTTTTTTTTTTTTTTTTTTTCAAAGCTAGTTCCTTTTTGTTTTAAAAAGGTTGAAAAGTAAGTGGGTTAAGTAACCCTGTATGAAATGAAATGGCCTTATTTACCCTAAAGAATTCCTGTATGTGATTTTATTTTCTCAGTCATAGGGCTGATAAATGGTGGACAGATTTGATGCTGGTAAAAGTTCTGCACTATTGCTTCATGTGCGTTCTGCTGAAATCTGGAAGCATTCAGTCAGTGCTCAACTTGGCTTTTTCATTTTGTAGAATGTGATGTCAGTGTATCTGTTGACATAAATTATTTGTTCCTTATGGAAAATTGTTGTTTTAGCAGCTTCAAAATAATGTTGGTCTGTCAATTGTTGAGATATTTGATATTTCAGTGAATGAAGCTTGAAAATGTTCCATTTTATTGTGTGAATAAATGTAGCTTGTGTTGTTCATTCTGTTTGGCTTGTAAAACAACAAAGCAAAGTTTGTATGTATATGTGATTTCTTATATTTTGTGTACTGATACACATTGAATGTAAATTGCAAAGCCTCATTAAAGTTACCAAACTCTGTCCTGAGAGTTAAAGTGTTTTGTGGAACAAAAAAGATCCTAAGCTGTTAAAAATAATCCTTATGACAAAAAAAATCACACTGGATTCAAGACAACCACTACCATTCTCACATGTGTGAAGGAAGGGAGGAAGCCAGTGAGAATTCAGGTAAGAGGTATCAGTGTTTGTCACAGGAGCAGCCCAGGACAGTGCTGGTCTGAGGCAGGCAAGGTCATGTTCTGATGACTCATGCTTAGAAAATGCAAATAAAAGTGGAACTGAGGCAGTTTAGTGCTTGGGATGAAAGCATTTTTATCCAAGTATCTGCCCGTGTTTCACGCACACTTTGAATCCCCCCCAAAAAAAAAAAGAGTTTTGCTGTTGATATTTTGCCTTGCTCAGTGATGTGATAGCCTGCAGAGGCAGCTCAGGATACAGTCACCCAAGGACCTGTTACCACTGAAAGTGATTGGATCATCACTTCATTTCATTTCATCTCACAGAAGAGCCAGCAACGTGCTGTGTTGTATGATTAGCAAGTTATATGTTTTATGGAATATGAGATTATTAAAAAAACAGTGGGATGGCTTCACATTAGGATCTGAGTATTGCCCAGGCAGGGAGCAAAGGACAGCCTGCTTAGTGATGTGCTGATGATCTCTTTGCAGGTTGGCTAACGATGAGAGCAGTCATGAACTGCCTATTTACTGCTGGCAATAATTAGTGCCTCCAGAGCAGGCAGGGGCAATAAGTGAATCTCATTTCTGACTAATGACTGAGGAAATCCTCAGGGTGGGAGAATATTTTAATCTAATTGGGATTTTAACCAACGGCAGGCTTTATAAGAAGCACATTATCCTAGAATGAGGTCCTAGCCTGGGCTGAATCAACGTGCTGAGGAAAGAAACCATCAGTAACCAGTTGCTCATCACAGGGATTATGCACATATCTGTAGTTTGTTACCTGGATACAAAGATGGAGAGCAAGGTTCAAGGTCTTTTAGATATGATTCTGGAGCAAAGTGTCCACCTTGTATGTTTATTTTCAGATTTCTGTATATTAAATATTTTTTTATTAATGTAGTCTGATATGTTAGCTACAATTTCAGGAATAGCAATATGTACCAGTTCTGTAGCCATGGTGATCCTTTAGGACAAGATGTTGGGACCTTTCAGACGTGCCTTACCTGCCAAAGCACTGCTCCAGGATGTTACAGGTAACTCAGCACTTCAATGAATAACAGGATAGATTGGATCCCCCCCAAATTTTCTTGGGAAAAGTGCTCAAATGCCAAGGGAATTTACAATGACTTTTATTGCTTCCTTGAAAAACCTCAGATGCTTTTCAGTTTTAACTTCTTCCATCTGTCACCATTAAAAATCGCAAAACTGGTCTTTAATTTCAGCAAAAAAATTACTTCCTATTAAGGATTGTTGCATTATATTGAGGGAAGTATTTACTGTTTGAACAGACAATGTTTTACTGCTAATTTTGATGCTTACAAGGAAAATTTTAAATACTAACAGTGCAATGTTGTTTCAAAAGTGAGACAAAAGAGGGGCTGTTTAAAATGCATTTTGTGTTCTTGAGATAACCCAGAGTTTACTATTACAGTGAGGAATAGCTGCAAGGAAAAAAATCAATCATGAGTTCCAGTACCTCTTGGTTCATGTTGAGGGAGTATCTCAGGTGGAAAATATGGCCCATTAAAGCTGCGTTGATTGGTTCAGTAACAACGTGCTTTGTAGTCTCATAAAAATGACTTTTAAAAGGTGTGCTGCTCCTTACCAGTGGCTGCAGCAATGTGAGCAGTGGTGGTGACAGGTACTGTGTGTCTCACAGGTTCTTGTCTTGGCCACTGGAGCTGAGCAAACTGGGTAAAATATCCTGTTTGATTCTCTGCATGGAAGAGCCACTATTACAGCTTACTTTCTGGTGACCATTTATGCATCCAGTTGGGTAATTTAGAGGGAGAGCTTTTTGTGTTCTAAACAGAACAATTCAGATTATAAGTAAACTGCTCTCTCTACACCAAAATGTTTGCTGTTGATTTTACTCAGTTATTTTGGGAGCCCATGCCCTTGATGGGAGGAGGTCGGGCCAGTGAGCAGGACCTACACTTGTTTATCATTAGAGATCCTTAAATGTAACTGACAGATTCTTTAACTCATACTTTCTTCAGGCTTTTGCAAGTTTCCTGGTTATTTAATTAGGTGTCATTTTTTTGTGAAGGTTGAAAGGCAGTGACAGTTCCAGGTCTTTATCATCTATTATTGGTTCATCCTTGTTAAATAATAATCCATAATTTTTTTGGTTTTCAGTTTCTATAACAGTGTCTGGGAAATCAAAACAGATTTGTAGTCTGACCCTTTTTTGATGGTGCTCTGCTTTTGTGCAGATGTGTACAATAAACATGTGATCCACAATTTTTGGCTCAAGAATCTTGAATGTTATCTCTGAGTACAAAATATTTTTTCCTTAAGGGATGCCATAGAAAAAGCTCTATCTGGCTCTGGAGAAATGTATAAGAGATTTGTGCTTAGAAGAGGTAGGCAGTGCAATCGAGGAACAGATCTGCTGGGGGAAACAGGGGTTTGAGCAGAGCCTGAAAATTGTGCAAGCCCTAAACCATTAGGTCTTACTCAATACAATTTATTCATAAGAAACAGAAAACAAACAAACATAATATTTTCAGCAAATTACAGGAAGAATTAATAACACAAAAATGCCAAAGGTTGAGTCAATCACAATTGCTTGCTGTAATAGATCTGACCCTCCTCCTGTGGGGAAAAAGGCTTCCTGTAAATACTCCAGGATCTCCAAGTGATGATGCTTTAAGAAGAAACCCACTTGTCCCTTTCTACTGCTCCTTATAAACAAAATGACATCTGGAGTGATTGGACAATGGTTAAAAATTTAAAATATAATTTCAAATGCAATTTTAAAAAATGTTTATGATTAGGATAAGTTAAAGAGTGACACAGATATATGAAAGACTTGGTTTCTTAGCAACACATACATGGAGTCTTTAAAAAAAAGTCCTGTGGCTGCAGGAATATAAACATGTATCTATCTAGCTGTTTAATTTCAGCACCATGGTTGCAAAATAAATACTTTCTACAGAAGTTTACAAAAATAAATCCATTTCAGTTTTTCTAAAAAAAGACAAAACAACTTTACTTTCAGTAGGAGGTTGACAAGTTAAAATATTTGAGGCAAAAAGTTGTTACAGTAAAACATCTCTGTGAAGCATCTATTTTCTTCCCAGCAAAATTTGTATGAATGTATCTACTTTCTTCTGAAGGCAGGAACAAAAAAATACTTTGAGTTCTATTGTAAATTATAAATAACATATTTGTAATCTGAAACAATTTATTCATTTGGTTGCATCTTTCAGTCCTATTTTCACTTCAGACATGGTGAAGGCAGAGCTGTGTGAAGTGAGGGCTCCACCAGGGGAATGTAGCACAGTCTATGCCAAAGCATCCTGGTAGCCTAGAGTGGAATTTTGCAATGACACTTGGACAAGTGAGAAGGTCTAAATTTAATTTCAGGATTCAAGTTTATTTTTATAATTCCTGACAAGCAGTGTCTTCCAATAATTTCTAAGATACCTTAATTTTATGCATGAAGTTCTCCAGGTGCCTGAAACACCGTGTGCTATCTGCTGCTCCTGGTCAATGTAACACAGGCACAAGAGGAAGATGAGACAGAACTTTAATCCATGATTGCCTGAAGCAATTCAACCCCTGGTTTCTAAAATGGTAATTTGACATTTTTCATCTCTGTTGAAGATATTCTGTTTTGTCTTTAAACTAAAAGGTGTCTGAATCTTACATATAGCACCTTACTGGTCCTTTGCTTCCCTTGTTTACAACCACCCTGCAAGGACTTGTGTTGTGCAAAGAGTGAGGATTCTTGAGAGATGGAGCAAAATCTCCAAGAATGGAATGCTATCAGCTTTAAAGTAAAATTTCTTTATTAAAAATAATTATAAACTGCATAAGGTCAATCACAGCTCATTGTTCCTGTTTGAGGAGTGCCAAGTCAGAGCAGCTCTGGTGTGTGCTTGGTGTGGCAGAGCCACAGGCTCCTGGCTTTTTGGGGAACCCATCCAGGGGTTGTGAGTAGGAACTAATGGCCAGAAGGAAGGAAAGTGGTCCAGATGATTTAACCTGAAAAGCTGGATAAACAATTCTCATGTGTCTAAGAATTGCTTATATTTTTGTACAGAAATATCAGTCTCTGTACATTCATCTTCTCTTCCAAGGAATCATTAATCCACTTAAGGGACAGACTAATGCTTGCTGTGGGGTCTTACTGGTTCAGTACCATGGAAGCAATTAAACATTTTAAAGTATTTGCAATGTTAAGTGTTACATTTTGTGTGGTATGCTTACTGTAAGCCTATTCCTCTTGTAACCACAGTCAGACTTCACATTGACATTGATGGAAAGGCTTTCAGTTCTAGAATTGACAGAGCTGTAGCAAAACATTCACTGCTTGAAGATATACTGATCTATTTTGAAATTCCTCGTACCAAATAACTTATACCTTGCCACAAGATAATTCTGCAAAATGTCACTCACAGCTTCATTTCCTTCCCAAATAAATGTTCACATTTCACTACGTATGGTTGGTGGATTTCTGCTTCCATAAGTCTTATCTTGGAAAATTGTTTATTTCCCAAGAAACAGTTTATATTCTTTCAGTGATCTGAAGGGAATGCACTATGAGATTTGCAAATACATAGAGAACTACCAGGTTTCTCCTCGGAGCCTTTGCAAACTATTTCAAAGAGTTCTGATTTCAAAGAAAGTGAAAAAAAATGCTAAATGAAAGTTAACATCATTCATACTTAAAAAGTTACTTTTGTTCTTAAAACACTTCGGGTCATCAAGCATGGGTTCTGCTTTTTGCTGTAATTGAGTAGGGGTGGTCCTTCCAACTTGTGTGCCTCTTTATTAAGATTATCCAACTAACTGTAACTAATTTTAGAAGATGATATTTTTATCAAGAGAAAATGCCTTGTTGTTGCAGGGGTATCCCAATAATATAATCTACTGTGTCAAAAAGCTGTACTCATTTTTGGTCACGCTTGTTTGTGCTATGTATTGTTTGTGCTGAAATGTCAGCAGTTCATTTTAAGTGGTCTGAGTTTAGGCTGGTAATCTTCAGAAAAATAACATCCTGAGTCAAAGCCTTGTTAAGGTTATATATGAGTGCTGGTGGCTCCTGCTAGTGAGTAATTAGTGTGGTAAGGTCATGCATACCATGTTTTGCTTAGTTCATTTTCCTTTCTCAAATATAAAAATTAGAAATGCAACTTTAATTTTAGAGCTACGAATAACAGGAGACTCAACCCAGGATGTCTGTGTCTATGCATGACATGTTTTCCAAAGAAACAGAATTTCAATAAACTTGTAATGTAAAGGTTTAGCAAGGAAATAGATAAGAGTTGCCTGTGATATTCAAAGTTATTATTAGCATGCCTTTCTTATTTTCTTACTTAGAAAAGGCTTAGGAAATGTAAATCAAATGAAGAATCATGTCATACTATTGAAAATACATGTCTAAGTCAGATCTCAGTGCTAGTGTGAGACTTGGGTCCTGGATAGGTTAATTGTAAGTGAGATCACAGAACATCTGGAAAAATCATGGATGACAAAACCAAGCCAATAAGACTTCATAGAAGGTAAAAAAACTCTCAACAGGTGTTGCCTGGTATACTTGTTTTCAGAAAAATTATGCAAAGAACAGATGGAGAAAGTTACATCTGTAGGCGGTTTGGATTTCAAAGCAGCTTTTGACAGTCTGGTGCCCTGGCCTGAATGGATGAGCTTAGCCCATATCTCCATATCTTAACCCATATCTCCAAACAAGGAAAAACTTGGTTGGGGACAAGGACAATTGTCTCAAGCAGGTTAAATGCTGGTGTCAAACACAGGGGAGCCAAGCCCCAGCCAGAGGAGTCCCTGTTTCTGACCGTGCCCCTGCCAGAGGCAAGGCCATGGGGAACAGTTTCCAATCTGTTTCCCACTGCAGGTTGCTTCAGAGAGACCCCAGATAAATCCCACTTGTCAGCACTCCCCACAGGCTTCCCAGTGATGCTGCACTGGTCAGGATGTGATGCTTCAGCAGTGGCAGGAGGCTGAGGAAGCCCTTTGGGTGCAGGGGACATTGCTGAGTGCAGCTGCCCTGGTGTGTGAGCATCCTGGGTGGGGGAGAGAAAATCCTGCCAGCCTCCAGCACCTGTAGGTCCTCTCTGCAACTTCTGTGCTGGCTGAAATCTTGTACTTACACTCAGCCAGTAGGAGAAGCTTTGGCCTAAAGCTGGGAGGGTGAGATGATGGTGAAAAAGGAGGGAAAATAATCAGTTCTGTAGTAGATTGTTTTTAAAATAGTAAAAATTTTCATTTGAAATACAGTTCAGTAAAAACCTGCAACCCAGAGGGCAGCACTACTTATGTACTCATTCCCCAGGGAGACTGAGGCCACTTAAGAGTAATTATTAATTATAAATGTTCCTACTTACCTCAAGTTTCACTGACTATGTGCATTCAGAACAAAGAAATTTCTCAAACAAGCTCATGTGGAAGGTAGGGACAGCTCTTGGAAGCAGATCAGGAATTCCTTATTTACCTGAGGCAGTTGGTTTTCCTGCCAACTTAATAACATCATCCTGCAATGTGGTCAGTAATTTCTTGTCAGACAAAGGCACATGGCAGAGGATGGAGCATAACGATGCCCAGTGCTCTTTGTACTGCACATTCCCAGTTGCTGTCCTCTCAGCCTGTCTGCTGTGCAGATGAAGGAGAGCAAAGACACCTTTTTGAGAATATTTCTGTTTGGAAGGCACATGCTAGACAGAACTAAGTCTCACCTGGGGGGACATGGAAAGTGCCTGTCATCCCATCTCCTCACTAGGAGGGTCTGCTTGGCTGAGGGAATCCCAGCAGCTTTGCTGCATTTCCCCCAGGGAACAACAGTGAGAACATGAGGGGAAATGAGGACTGTGCCACTGATTAAATGGCTTTTATGAGCTGTGCTTGCTAATTCTTTTTTTTTCTTGTCCCCCCCAGTATTAACAAATATTTATTACTGCTTGCAGACAAAACAAGAAATCATAGCGGTCATGCTCTAAAAAAGGGATTCTCCAATGTCTTTTCAAATTGCCATAAACTCTGCTACCAGTTTAGAGTGGTTTGTTCTGATTTGGGGATGAGTTCTATTTACTGGGATGGATTCCACTGCTACTAACCCCTGATGATTCACATCACAGTCTTTCATGAGTGCCTCGTGTCTGCTCGCCTCTTTAATGCCTCAAGTAAACACGACAGTCCACAACTGCAAAGCCTGCCTAAGATAAAAATAAGTGTGTGAGTAGTGTTAAAGCAATGATGATCAGCAATGTCTCTTGTACTGAAGACAGTATGTTCAAGTTTTGTCATCCAGAGGAGAGGAGGGTCTGGGTGAGTTCTTCAATTATGGTTATGGGGAAATTTCTCCTTACCCGGGAAAGATGAATGAGTAGACACCTCATTCCCCCCAGATGTATTAATTTTAATTTATGCTAAAATTATTCAATACTTGCTAATGGCTCTGTATGTATGAGGCAACATGCCAGTATTTTACTCTTCACCAAAAGAATTAGGATGTTGCACGAAAAAAGCAGTCACAGAACACAGACTCCACAGGTTTCTGGATGTTTGTGCACCATTAAAAATGTAAATTTCTGCCCCTTTGTTTGACTCTGCTCAGGTTTTTTTTGACTGGATAAAGTACAATTTATTAATATTTAAAATAATTTTTAATTTAAAAAAATTCCCTACAGTGACAGAGATCTGACAAATATTTATCAAAACCTTTGCAATTACTCTAAAATTATTAATCTCATAGAAAAATCCTATATGCATTAAAAAACTAATCTGACAGGTGTCCTCTTGACACAACATGACAAAACATGAAAACAGATTCTTGGTTCTTTAAAAATATCCCAAGGCTGTAAATGAGCCCGTTAGAAGACTCTATTGTCTTTCATCCAACAACAAAACACAGATGCCCAAACTGGATGTTGTTATGCCAACATCCAAATCCTCAGCCAGCTTCATTCCTCCAGACCGCATGTTTTCCTAATTTATTCAGAACTCTTTGCATGATAATTGTAACTAACTTGAATCTTTCTAGTTAAAAGTGTTGTGGGACTCTAAGCAGAAGGGAAAAGCTGGGATTGTGGAGTGGGTAGAAAAGGCAAGAGAGAATGAAGGTTTTCTTTAGGCAGCTTTGAGAGATTTTGAAAAATAATGAAAATTAACATTTTTTATAAAAAACCCCAAACTTTGTTCATTTTCAAAATGTTGGTAATGAGCACAAAGTGCTACTCCATCCCAACTGAGTAGTATGTAACAAAAATTTCACTAGAAGTTGAAAAATTAAATGTATTACTGTTTTTAATTGTCATATAACCTGTTTGTTGCATCTCTATAGCACTCAGGGTAAAATACCAAATGTAAGATGTTCCCTGACTATCCACATTGTTTTTTACTTGTGAGATCTTGGGATTCTCAGTAAATGTAGAATGAGACACAGTGTTCTGAAGGCACTAGTGAGAATTCCTTTTAATAATACCTAGTTCTCTCTTTTGAAAATGATTTTATTTTTATAGAAAAATGTGTCTTGAAATAACCTGAAAGGTGTAATACAGATTTAAGTGAAGTGCAACTTCTCATTATATTTCAGAATTCAAAATG
This sequence comes from Aegithalos caudatus, assembly GCA_013389925.1. Classification (NCBI taxonomy): domain Eukaryota; kingdom Metazoa; phylum Chordata; class Aves; order Passeriformes; family Aegithalidae; genus Aegithalos; species Aegithalos caudatus. Next base: position 316,311 of record WEIU01012639.1, on the reverse strand, counting down.
CCATTCAAAAAATGGCTGAAACACAATTAATTTTACTTTTTCACTTAGTATTTGCTGTGGAAATTCAAGTACTGTCCTCTGTGTTGATGCCACATTTGTTTTTCTTTATTTTTTTTCTTTATTTTAATGTGCTAGGAAATGTGGCTTTTGATTTTCTTGAATGTTTAGGAGTATATTTGGGCATTGGAAGCCATGGGGATCTTTTTTTAATGATGGTCACTTTATCTTAATGTTATTATTCTCAGTGAGAAGATAAAGGGACTTCCTTTCAGTTATATGTCAGTAAATCTACAGATGCTTCATGATACAGCAGTCAAAATAGGCAAAAAGGCTCACGTGATTTTCATTTTTAAAATATTATTCAAACTCAGCCACAAAAAGCCCTATGAGCTTTTATATGTGAAAAGCAAAACTCCCCAGGAAATGGAGGGCTGTATTTTTAAGTCTCCAAAGACCAGAGAGCTCCTTTCACATCCCTCTTCACTCAAAGTAAGCCCATCTTCCTTGTTACCATCACATGCTGTGGACACTGTGTGCTATATAATAAGTATGTGTGGTGAATAGAGCAGTATTTATCTCTCATGCCTTGAAAGAAAAAACAGCTTGAAATAAAATCCCTGAAAGCAAAGTAAGGGAGACCTTGTCTCCATTGCTTAAATTGTGTTTACTTGGGAGGGACAGCCCCATTTGTGTTAAGAGCAGATTATAAAAGTTCAGAGTCCAAAATGTGAGAACAATAAGGAGCAAGAAGTGAATTCCATATCTGGATGCCATCAGTAAATGCTGACTGCTGCCAGCAGTGTGGACACCTCTGTCACAGCTCCACTTTCTAAAGCATCGACTTGTACTTTTTTTATCTGCCTTGGAATAATTTGCTGAAGGCAAGAAACTACTTATTAGAGCTGGTAAAATAAAAGTAGGTATGTAAATAGGTACTAATATGCTTTTAAACGGCTATTAAAATGAGAGAGGCATGATTAAATCTGCAGAAAGATTCAGTCTTGGATTTGATTCTGTTCTGCCAGAGATAGAAATAAAAAGCATTTAATAGAAAAAGAAAACCACACCATGCAATTTAAGGATATGCCAACACTTCAAGCTCCAGTGTTCAGTGGAGAGATACCTTATCTAAGTTCAAATAATGTAGCAGGAATATCAGGAACAGTGCTCATGCAGCATGAAGCTTTGCAAGGCAGGCAGGCATTTTGTAATGGAATCCAAGAAATGGCCTTGAATTCGTTCAGGAAATTGACTCATAATAAATGTACATGGTTCAAATGAACATAAAAAAAATTAGTATACAGTAAACTTGACTAATTTGGTTCTATTAAAAATTAATTAAATGATGGGGCTTATAGGTAATCTAACTCATATCCTGCAAATAGTACACAATTATATTACTTAGTAGTAGATTTAATAATTACAAGAGAGATAAGATTTTCTTGCAAGTCCTTTTCATGTAATTCAATACAGTCTTCTTGTTAGGTTGAGTTATATGGGGCAGCTCTCCACTGTGGTATCCCAAAGGATCTCGAAGAGCGCACTTGCACTCAGGAGATTGTACAGATAAAAACCCCCAAACCCAAACAACTGAGTGTAATTTTCTTTCCCATCTGCATTTACAATCCCAACAGGACAAAGTTCATAGCTGAACAGATGGAGTCATTAGAAACTATCACGCTATGTGTTAGATTTTGAAATAATGACAGGATGGTTAAAGCCCAGCTCTCAGCAAGAAAGACACAAACACTTATGAGGCCAATGGGTAGCTGTAGTGGTGCCTTGGAGGCTACCTAGAACAGAGACTACACAGTGTTAAAAGTATAAAGCAGGTATTTCTGAGGCAGTGAAAACTTGTTAGCCATGAAGAAAGATGGAATCATGAATAGCTGCTCTTGTGGGACCATCAGTTCATCTTGTTTGTTTTGCATCAGTGACAAAATTCCTCACATGGAGTGGAACACCTGAAGTCTGTCTGGGACAGCTGGAGTTGTACTCTGTGTCTCAGATGGTTAAAAAGAGAAAATCAGCTTTTTTTTTCCAAAGTCCTGAAAAGGTCTAGAACTGAACAAGAAAACAAGCTGTTGGTCATACTTTCCATCTGATCAGCAGGTTTAATGTGTAAGAGAGGAAAATCCATCTTTGTAAAATTATTCGCAAGCGTGCCTGAGGCATATTGTATCATTTTTAGGATGACTTAAAAATTCTGAATTAAAACCAACCAACCCACCAACCACCCACATGTTTGTGTAAAAGAAAACAGAAAAAAATATTTAGGTCTTGTTAATGATCCAGAATATTTTACTGGACCCTGTATCAACAAATCAAATGAAGGGAGGTTTGGAAATTTGACATGATATATAAACAGAGCTGTACCAGGGCACATGGTAAGGAAATACTTTCTTCATCCTTTTTGAAAGAGAATGGGAAAATCCAGCGTGAAGTTACTTTAACCCAATTTTATTTTGGTTTTCTTTTGTGTTGCCTGGAAACAATGTATAATGCTGTCTTTATGTAGTGTCTGTATAATAATGTTCTGACAAATACAAACCAGGTAGGGCCTGGATATTCACGTAACACCTAAAACTTTACTGTGTATGTCTTCAAGTTTCACATTTTAGAAGATAACTCTAGTCACCAATATTATTAACCAAATCTGATTGGGGGATGTCACATGTTTTTCTTATTTCTACCTCTCTGAATTATTGTATGTTTGCTGTGGTATATGAAATATGGGTTTGTTGGTAGGCATTTGGAAATGTTTTGCAGCTGAGTTTGATATCTATAATAATTTGTGAAATAAATTACAAAAGGTTTCTTTTTGTAGCATATTTAGGTATCCCCTAATTGTTGAACATGCAATGGCACATGGAACTGTTATCATCTGGGAGATATCTGCTTGATTTTTTTCACAAATTAGTTAGCTTACATTTTTAAAGGTGAGTTTAAAGACCAAGGAATATATTAGTGAGTATATTTGAAAATGCTATTTGCTGTTTTATGTCTATGATAGTAGTATTAGGTTTAAGTACAGATGCCTATCATATGGATTTTATTTTTGCATTCCTTTTCATCTGTATTTACATTTTCTCAGTAATGTGACCAGATGTCTCAAACAGTATATTTCTGTTTTGGGTTTTTAGTTAAATAAAACTTAGTTACTGACACTGTTTTCTTTGAGATAGAACTTTGTATTTTTTGCAGTTTGTAAAACATTAATAAAGACAATTCATCTACTTCTGTCAGAGAACTGAAGTAACACATTTGCAATGACACTGCTGAGAGCTGCTTACATTCATGCCACTGCATGACAGTGTGCTATCAGATCTGGCAAGAACATTATAGTGTCCTCCAGATTTGAACCTATTTTTTAACTGAGGCTTAAAAAAAAAAGCATCTGCTAAAATGAATTGGTGGGAAACTTAATTGTTTATATTTATTGCCCAGGAAAATATGATAATTTTTTTTTATCCAGATAATGAGAAGAAGTAGAAATGTGCAAAGATCACTTATGATCTGGAAATTTTTTGGCACTTTGGAGTATTCCTTTGGCTTGGCGTCTGAGTCTGCTTATTGCGAAATGAAGAACGTATGCCTTTAAATTTAAATGTTGTACTGCCTTTCAGATTGTAGTCCATTTGTCTTCTGTTCTAATATTATTCACCAGTTACTGAAAAATTCCTTGGAGTTACTGTTACTCTGGTTATCATTTCTGTTTATGCTGTGGAAACTCTGTTGATATTCCCAAATTCTTGCAATGTGATAGAATCCTTTGAAGTTTTTGCATTTCCCCCCAAATACTGCAATTTGTGTAGTGATATTTTACCGTTCTGTTTTGTTTTACAGTCTTGAAGATTGATGTTCAAACTTCTCTCTTTATCTCCCACATTATTTTGAATTCTTTCTTGTTCTTGGTGTCAAGATTCTCTTCAGCCTTCACACTTGACTAACTTTTGCTTGCCAGTAAATAATTCCTAAGAATTCCAGTCCTTCTGAATGTCCCATGGTAGACCCTAAATGCAATACAGTCTGAAGGAGCTCAAAGACTTTAATTTTAAAATAGTCACTGTTTACTTCCATTTTATACTTTGTAAAAAGATACCTTGTAAGTCTGAGTCTGGTGTCATATGTCAGTACACAGAATCACAGTTAGTTGTCTGTCTAACCAGACCAAGGCTTACAGAAAACAGTTTCAGAAATAGAAATATCCAGGCATCAAAGAATCTTCTGCTTGTCTTTTTTGTCACTCACTCCCATTGCTTGCTGAAAGTCTGTGCTTCTGCTGTTCCCACATTTCATGTTACTTTAATGCTGCTGGGACATTTTTTAAAGGAAATGTCTTAGCTTGCTTTAGCCTACTGTGATATGTTTTTCCACAGTTTCACACAGTCTGATGTAGACTTGCTTCAAAGGATTTCTAAGTTGCTATGTCACTTGACACTTGCTCTTTTAGTCTTCTGCTGCTTGCTTTTGTTTTGTTTTCTGCCTGTGATTTTGTTTTTGCTCACTATGCACAGGAGATGGGGTGACATGGGTTGACACAAGGGGAGACAACTTGGCCTTTAAGACACAAATCTATACCAACCTCACAATCTGTGAGTGCTCTGTGCAAAAAGGAGCAAACATTCACCCCAAGTTAGCAATCCCCAGCACAAAGAATCTGCTGCAGACGAGGAATATAATGGAACTAGAGGAGGTGGTCAGACACATGTGGAAGAGTTACGTGATAAAATAAATTAGAAAAACCATAACAAGGCAAACCCAGCAGGAAATCAGAGTCTGTATTTACTTCTTGTCTCTGTCTGGTGTTAGAGGAGGAAGGTGGCCTCTATCAGCTTCAGCCAAGGCACAAAACTCAAATTACAAATTTGTGCCATATGTTTTCTAATGCTTGAATATAACACTTTAACAAATTTTGGTGTGGAGTTTTTTTGGTTAATGAAAGGCTGCCATGGAGATAATCAGGATTCTAGCAAAACTGAATCACAAGGGCGTGATCAGCGAACTGATGAGCAGAACCCAGGTGTTTGGAACAATTGTCCTTTGCTTGCTTTGCTTTGGCAATGTGATTTGCATTTTGTGCAAGAACTTTCACAGATCTCTCTTGAGAGCTTCTCTTTGCCAGCAGTTGAACTGAGTGCCTTTTCACAATAGCACATTTCATGTCTTTGGTGTGGCTGGTTCAATAAACATATTAGCTCCTTTTTGTAAACTAAAACTGTCTGGTCCTTCCAATCAGCTGTGGAGAAACTATCCTCAGCTAGCATCTCTTTTGTGTATGGACCAGAATGAAATGAAACTGCAGTGAGAAAAAAGTCATGACAAACTATTTTTTCCCATCTGTTTAACATTCTCTCTTCTCTCAATCTGTGTTTTCTTCTGTTTCATACTCTCAGCTCTTCCCTGCTTCATTTTAATTTCTCATTCCTAGGTGTTACAGTAGAAGATATGACCACATTGTCCTTCAGAACAAATGAACAGCTACAGAAAAGGAGGAAAAAGATAGTATATCTTTTGAATGCTATATCTTTTGAATGCTATATGTATATAACATATATATGCAAATATATATGTTATATATATATATGCAAAATTTTTAAATTTTTCGCTTTTCCTTTTCCTGAGCACCAGAAAAAAAAAAAAGTAATATATGTATTATATAGATGCAGAAGATAGAATGGTTTTTCAGTAGTTTGATACTGTGTATTTAGTACACAGTGACTGCTGGGATACTGTCTTCCTCGTGGTAAAGGTAAAAGCTTGATGGCCATTTCTCACTTTCACTCAGCCTCATTCAGATACAGATTTCTCCTGGTGTTAGTGTACTCTCTGGGTTTTGGCATAATTCCTATGTATTAAGTATTAGACCTAATAATATGTTGATTATAATTGATTACTTACTGCTGTATTTTTATTTCTAGTGGACATGATTGATAGTTACATGGTAATACTGTAATAGAGAATATGAGGCAATATGGTCCTGTGTCAAAATAATGTCCTGAAACTATGCAAACACCTGCTTTTTTGGTTTTTATACTTTGATTTCAATGCTGTGGCCTGAAGGTGGTTCAATATGTTAGAGTAGATACTTAGAAAATGATTGAAAATTACCTCAGAATGTCTCCAGGTATTCTTTTCTCTTTGCTATGAATTAAAAAGAATTGGGACAAATGGAAGGTTACATAAATAAAAAAAAACACTTTGGAGAAAACTTTTACCACCCTCTGCAATCTGCTTGAGCTGCCAGACATAAGTAGAGACCAAACACAAAAAACCCAGTCTAGTGCATTTGGATGTCTAACTGTTGCAGTAAGAAAAAAGGAAGTAAAATATGAAGAAAAACCTATATATTGCTGAGAATCAGGGAGCGTCAAAGAACTCAGCACAAATGTAATTGCGTGGTTTTACCTTGCTTATTGATAGTTCTGTCCTTAGAAAAGATGAGCTGAGGCAGAGAAAAGCCTGGGGGAGAGAATAAAACTGTGTCAGGGCTGTGTAGGAGGGCAAGGATTGAGAGAGCTCTGCCCTGTGGTGGCTCTGTGCTGACTGACATGGGGAGGTGGGCAAAGAAAAAACATCAGGGGGACCCAGTATTTATTTGGAATTCAAATTTATTTACTCTTCTCAGGCCTGGCTACAATACGCTCATTTGAATATCTCTGGCTTGCTTGAGACTGAAGAAGCAGTTTCTATTAGTCATATACAAATCCTTGTATGAATTATCTCAGTCTGAACAGAAATAAATGATATCTCTTGTTCTTCAAGGTCTGTATATCTTAATACTGTGAGTCATATCTGATATCCACTTAAAAATAGAGAATAATTTCAGAAAGGAAGTTCAGCTGAAGGATTCCATTTTTCATGTTTTATAGTCTCTTTCTTAGGATCGGAGCAGTAGTTTAAAATAATATTTTTGGGGAAAGGGCTATTAATTTATTGGTAAAATATCAGTTTCTGTACCTTAGAGGTGTTTTCTACTGCATATTGTGAAAGAAATTCCTACATCTTTGCATAACAATGATTTAGGATCACTTATGCAGGAGGAAAATTTTAGAGCAGAAGAGTTTCAGCAAGGATTCAGAGGACACACATTAAAGAAACTGGGCTCATTTACTGAATTTTATGCATTATTACTGGCTTGAGAAATAAAAGATAGGTTTTGTCATGGGTGGAGAAACCACTCTGTCAGTGAATTAAGATAACAGGGTTTCACACATCTCATCTCTGAAAGAACTAAGAGGATGCAGATTAAATTTGCCTTTCTAGTACTCCATACTATGTTCACAAAGCCTGTGTTATACAGCCATACACACATGCTTTACATGGCTGTAGGAAAGCAGTGTGAGTATTGTACATTGATAGGAAATTAATCTCGTGGAAGTGCTCTATTCAATAAAGCCATCAGGATTAACCAATTAACACATCAAGACCTAATGAGCAACAAGACCAAACCAATTATTATGTCATTAATTAGTAAGAATTAGACTAAGAGGTGATAAAGCTTTTTTTCACCTGCTTATCACAAAGCCCTTTGCAAGTCAGTATCCCTTTTCCTCAGAGATCAGTGCTGAAGGTCAATTATGTTAAATGGGAAATAGAACATGATTCTACTGGGGCCCAGTTCTGTGCCCTGGGCAGAACTAGTTCAATTACACTGACTAACCTTTTCTAGGAACATTACTAAAACTAATATTATGGATTGCTGCTGAAAAACATTTTGACTTTATAAGCCAATTCAATTTCAAATTCTTTTTTTACTGTCAATAATGTTTGGTTTCCAATTACCATGAAATTACTCCAGCTTTGGTCAGAATATTCAGCAGTGGAAAAATGATCTTTCATTTATTTTCAGAGGAGTTTCAAGATGTCACAAGTTGACGTGGAAAACCCAGATGTTTTTAATTCTGAAAATTGAGAAATAGATTTTGAACAGGAAAGTTATCTTGTTTGGTGTGCATCCTCAGGAAGAAGGAAAGCAGAACATTCCCCAGTTCTCTGCCAGGCTGTCATTTATATAAAAATATGAGCGGAAACAGTTTTGGGGCATCTGTGCAGAGCTTTAGGAAGATCTTGAAGAAATCAGAAGAAAATACATAGCTTCCACAACTCTTGCATCTTTATCAACTATTAAATCCTCTATCAAACCACTCAGAGTAAATCAGGTAATTTATATTCTTCATAACCTTTCTTAAATAGACGTAAGAGGAACTACAAATATAACCTACCAAAATACAACCTCAAAAATTAACATAGAAGTCAGGAAATGGTAATTTTAATTTCTGCAAAGATGTCTTTTTTAAAAATTTTATTTTATTTTTTTAATTTTTTTTTAAATTTTTTTTTAAACCCCACTATATGCTGTGAGGTATTTGCATGCCATGCTCAGCAAACCACATCCTGGGATTTCCATAGAAGTGTGGAGGAGAGCACAAAACCTTCAGCTTTGGTGGTAGTTGGCATAATGATCCACTCGAGATTTGAAGCAGAAAACTTCCTTGGAGGATGGGCTTCATATTGCAACAAGGTATGTGATATTTCCCTCAAAAATTGGAGTGAGAATCTGCTATTTATGACTATGCAAAGATGCGGTAAAGGGGGTGAGGGACCAAGAGTAAACAAACATATTGCCATGAACTCTGACCTTAGGATTCTAATGGAATGGATTTAATCTGAATTTTATGTGGGAATATTATCTCTTTTGGGTGATGTTGCCAAACTTGATGTTTAGAAAGAGCATATGTCATTTTCCTGCTTCCTAACATATGAATGTCTAGCAAACTCATAAACCAGTGTTACTTGGGTAGGGAATTTCCTTTTAACCTGAACATATTTTTAGAAATCTGCTTGAAATGCATGATTAAAAGTGGTGTATTATCAGATGATAATTTTATTTAATAGTGATGTTTTATCCTTAGATAAATCCTTTGTCCTTGGATTTCCTCCAGTACTCTGTGGTTTTCTTCTCATTCTGAAGGGCTCTAGAGTCATCAAAGTCATAACATATGACTGTAATTTGCTATAATTAAGTAGGACTTCTGGATATTCACTGGGCAAATAGTTGGCATGATTGAGATGCTACTGTTCCTCTCTCTAAGAGAGCAGGAGTTCTGGGCTACAATCTGGCAAGCAAGTCGATCAGGAGTTTCAGCTGATGAGGCATGGGTGGGAGTGAGGGGAGAGAAGGAATTTTTTTCTCTGGCTGCAGTGAGAGGGGCATGCAAGGGGGCTGCAGAGGGGGAGCACCCAGCCCCTCCCTCCCACAGGTGAGTGTGGATCTGCTGGGAGGCTCTGTCCTGCCTCAGTCACATGTGCTTCTTTCTGTGTGTTTCATTTTCCATTCTGCTCACAGAAGTCACAAGTCATGGAGTTGCTCTTTTCTCCCTTTTGGATGTGATTGTTTCTGTTTCATCTTGAGTGCAGCTGAGGCTTTTCCTGTGCCTGGTTCTGCTGCTCAGGTGCTTCAGTGGTGGTTTGCTGGAGCCTGAGAGAGGACAGTTCTGCTGACATCCCTTCTGGACTTTGTTTTGGCAGCAGTGTGTGATGAGCTTTTAAACATGGGTGTGAGCACCTGAACACAAAACCTCAGTGAGACAAAAGAGAGCATGGAAAAATCAACCAGTTTAAAACTTCTAATGAGCCAGAAAACTATGACACAAAAGAACAAAAGTAGTTTGCCAAAAATGAAAGGTGAAAGTAGAGTTCTCTTTTTCATCTTATATTCAATGCAAGCTTTTTTNTTTTTTTTTTTTATTTATAAAATTTTTTTTTTTTTTTTTTTTTTTTTTTTTTTTTTTTTTTTTTCTTGCAGAAGAGCTGCATTTCTGTAGAAAAATCCAATTTTCATCTTGTCTCTTTAATCAGAATGTCCACAACACAACCTAATTTCAGAGCTGCTGCTGATATTTTCTTTCAGTTCACATCTAAATCTTCAATAGATTTTTGTCCTCCATAATTAAAAATTCCCACTTGCAGTTCCTGAAAAAGCGTTGCTCTTATGCTGACATGTAAATTATCCTTAGCTATCTGCTTTAGAGCTTAGTATTTCTTGCTGATCAATATTCCAGTGTTTTCTGATTTGAGACTTGTAGGCATTGCCCTGTGAAGAAGTGAATTTCATGTTACTGATCTTTGTTGCTCTCATCAGTGAAAGTACCAAGACTGATACAGATGACCAGAAGTGTCCAGGCACTTTCCTTACTGTTTTCCTGTAAATTTGGAATTCTTAAACCAGTCCTGGAATTGCTGCACACATCCTAGTGCTCAGCTAAGAAAGAAGTGTATTTAGTGTGTTCTGGTGTTTTTAACCCCACCTGAGTCCAAAGAATTTGTGATGTACTCTTTAGATATTTTGCTGTTTTATTAAAACAAAGCAAACAAACAAATAACAAAAAAGAAGAAAAAAAAAAGAAAAAGAAAACTCAGATAATCTGGGAAGTCCTTTCTTCCATGTATGTGGAAAGGGGAAAAGTAGAACATCCAAACTTCTATTTGAAAATGCTGGAGAGGACAAGGAATTTATGTATATAAAGCCTGTGCTATCATATGCCTTGGAAAGCTCACTTGACCATTTTAAGTAACACTTGAGTAACACTTCAACAAAATATTTTTCAGCTGTTTTTTCTGTCTCTTCACTTCAAAGTGTTATTTCTAGCAATATTATTTAACCATTCTGTTGTATGCTGTGAAAACCTCTCATGTTCTGCTTCTGCAGTTTTTCATTCTACCGTTTCTGCTTTCTCTAAGGAATCAGAAAATAATGTAGGTAGGAAGAGACCCCAGGAAGTTGCTTAATCCAACCACCAGTCTAAGTAGTTCTAACTTTAGATCTGGTTGCTTAGGGCCTTGCACAGTCAATTTCTGATTATCGTCAATAATGGAAATTGTAACAGGACTGTAAAATGCTCTGATTTCTGTGGTGCAGAGCTTGGGCTGAATGCACTTTAGGAGAAAAGGCAGTCTAATGCTCAACATTCAGGTGGTTACCAAAGTTGGGATATCTGTGATGAATCAGTGGCTTGGGAAAGACCTCAATAAGAAGATGGATTTTCAAAGCTGTGTGGCCTGAAATGGCACAATGAAACGTAGTACTCAGGACTCAAATTATGCCTTCCTGTAAAGAAACAATCAGTACTGAATAACTTAATCACTAATAACTATCTCATCAGTATTGCTGCTGTGTAGTCCAGTAACAGCAGATTATTCTGAAAAGCCAGTTTTGGTGTACGTCTCAGTCAAACTGTGTTCTGTTTCCTGTTTGAACTTTGGGGACTTTGGTTTCAACAGGATATTGCTATAATTTTGAACAGCATTTTAATATGTCTGTCTTTACTGATAGAAATTAACCTCAAAAATGAGGTTAAATGGATTGAATAGGAGGACACAGCCCTATAATACTCTTAGGTTAAAGCACTATGATTTGCTTTTTTCCTTTATTTTTGGTAGAATGTATACTGTTGTGCACATCTGGAAAGATCTCGATGCAGTTATCTATTCAGGGTTTATTCTACTAGCTATGTTTACCATCTGAATTTTTTTAAACACACATTTTAGCTCTATAAATACTAGTATAGTAGATGTATATAGGATATTTGATTTAATAAATCTATTTCTACTAAGTTACTGTAAATTTCCATTAATGTATACAGTTCTCCTAAACAAAGCTATGATAATATATCTTTTATAGAAGAACTAAGGCAAATGATTACACATTGGAAATGTTTTTCTTTGCAAATGTTTTGTTTTTGTAAAGCAAGAGATGGCAAAAATACTTCAGACACAGAATGTACTTTAAAAAAGTTAATAATATGTATGTTTGGTGATATCTTGGTTCTTTCAAAATCACAGCATATATCTGAGATGACATTTCAAAGGTAAAACACAAACTTTACTTTCTCATGTCTGTTTTGGAATTTGTTGTTTTCAGATGCTCTTTTAAGCAGTGGACAGGGTTCTGTGGAAAAAAACCCATATTTCTTAACATTTTTTTCCTCCTGGGAGATCTTTACATCATCAGGGCACCAGTGAGGGGTGGGACTGAGCATCTAATATCTGGAGACCCATTCAATTTTCCTGTGACTTGTAGTGTGGGAAATGTGTAGTCATATTGCTTTCCTAATTTCTCTGTCCTGTTGGCTTCCTCCCAAACCAGATTTAGGAAGAGCAGACTCATCTGGAAATGTACTTTTTCTCATTGTTCTTGTTTTTGCCAAATTTTCAATTAAAAGTTCTCAGCAAGCCAAGAAACCTGCTTCCCTTCTCCGGTCCCCCCTCTTTTTTAATATTTATTATGTTTTTGCTATTTGCAATATTTTTGTACTTATATAGCCTCACTTTATGCATACACACATAAATATTTGAGAATATTTTCCATGTAAAGGCTTGATAGGAATAGTTCATAATTTTTAGAGAACAGAGAGAGATGCCAAAGCTCCTCTAATGGGACAGCTATGGAGTTTATGCAAGAATAAGATTCCAGTCCTGAAGAGCAGAGCAGAGCAGGCCTTTAAATGTGTATCTCTTCCACTCTATATGAACAAAATACCATGTGGAATGTATAAATCTGTCTTATCAGGAATCTCTGTCTTTTAGGAGAAGGGATTTGACATTAATAATTGGCAAAAACCTTAAAATCCATAGTGAATGTTACTCTTGTCACTCACCTGCTGTGCTTATTTTTCTCTTCTTCTTCCCCCATAATTTTTAAGCCCTTCCTAGGAAAATAGCAAAGCCTCCTTGAGATAATTCAGTTTCATATTGTTGTTAAGAGCACTGCTTTAAAACCCAAAGCCTGTAATAACTGCCTCAGTAACAGCCTGGGACTGGTGACTTTCACTGTCAAATGAGCAGAGAAAAATGGATTTTTCACGCACAAAAGAAAGCTGCATAAGTTAGACCCTATCTGGTGAAATACTCGATTTGATCACTGAAATGCTATTCAGGTATTCTCTGTTCATTTACTTGCTAGTTTTTGAGGTAGAATTAAGTCATATGAGCTATTGTGCTTCCTGTAGGAAACAGAGCATTTCCAAAGAAAAGGACCCGAATGTGAATCTGACCTATGGCCCTTCTTGAAGTGTTTAAATGAGAAAAAAGAAACCATGAACCTCTCTGTCATCTTGAAAATGTTTAGAACTGAGATGTACTCATGAAGTCCTTTCCCTCTGCACCTTGAGGAGAAAGGGTGAATGGGCTCTTTGTGTTATCTCTGAGTGAGAACCTAATAGTATTTAATATAGTGGGAAAATGTATACTGAGCAGGGAGGAGGAATGATTTTTCTACCATGTGTGATGTGAGACACATTGGTTAACATCAGGGAACTTGCCACAAAAAGTACAACTAGAAAAATGAAAGTAAAAAGGAAAATGAGCTTGCTGGGACTACCATTGTAACACTCACTGGTAGGTGCACAAAGGAAAAGTATCACCTAAAACACCACATGCAAGTGAGGAATTGATGCTCTACTTGAACAGTCTTGAAAAGATGGCTTATGTGAGGGGTTAGGGCAAAGTAAGTGGCTTTGACAAAATTTCAACTTACTCTTTTATGTAGAAATAATTAAAGAAGGGAATAAAGCTAATACCATCCACCTAGAATTAGACAGAGTTTCATTGTAGAGAAAATAAGACTTTATTCTATAGATTAAACCTGTGAATTCCCTATGTAGCCAGATGAAAATGCATATCAGATATTAGGCTTAATAATTCTATTTCTAAGTTACTGTAGTTTTCTACTAATGCATACAGTTCTCCTAAAACAAGATGTGATAATATATATTTTATAAAAGACCTAAGGCAAATGAGAACATATTAGAAGTGTTGATGTGCTTCTTTCATTAGAAACCCACATATCCTTGAGGAGGTGAGGAGGAGCTGGATCCAAGGCTACAATTTATCTAGACTAGCCTTTATAAAAAGGATTGTTATTAGGGAAGTTTGGGAAGTTAAGAAAGGAATCTATGGAATTAGCATTTAGTGATATAAATAGAAGGACTGAGAAGACATTTTTAGAACTTAGTAATATTCTGAAGTTCTTCATTCCATGAGATATCTGGGAAGCATGTGTTTGAAAGCAGTGATTAAACAAGGGTAAGGATGATCCTCCTTGAGCAGCTGTTTGGCTGTGAGGAATGGCACAACATATACTCAAAAAGTGAGGCAGAGGCAGAGGCATGTGCTTCTCCAAATATTGACCCCAAAACATTTCACTTTAAAGCTCTGGTCTCTAGCTCTAAGGAATCTAGAACTGGAAACAGCAACTGTGTGTTTCAAACTATTGGATTTTCAAAGTAATCTTTTGTTTCTCTGGCATAATTAAGTCATATTTCTGAACAAGCAAGAAGATTCCTTTCTGTAGAGAAGTCATACAGTAAAGTGCTGTACATTTGACTGTGAAGGCTGGATCCCAGCAAAGTAAATTATGGCAATACTGGGGTTTCCACTAAGCTTTCCAAACACAACTGATAGTATTATATCCTTTATTATTATTATAATTATTGTTATTACTAGTAGTGGTAGTAGTATGCTATAACTTTCTGATGTCTTGCTGAAGTTCAATTTCTTTTAGTCTTCTTGACTATAAATATATTGAACAAAAAGCAGCCTGAGACTGAACCTCATGTTTGGCAAGGGGAATAATATGTAGATATGGATAGGTCTCAGGCACCTCACACATCCAGATCAAACAGATAACACTAGAAATTACTTTTATCATGGCTCAGCCTCACTCAGCCAATTCAGAGTATCCAAGAAGACAATGTGAGCCTACTTTCAACATGTTTTTTTCATGTTTGAAATTGGAGTGGTTTGTATTTATTTCTCAGTACTGGCAATCAAAATTGCATGCTGATGTGCAGGGATGGTTCCCTCAGTTGCAATGAGAAAATGCTTAGCATGCCCTAGGAAGACCTGCTGTGATGGAATAGAGTGTGTTGTTCTTGGATTCTGAGCTCTATGAGTGTTACTCTTGCCTTTCTTGAAGTTCTTGTCAAAGGAGATTGCCCAAGATTTGGTTGAACAAACATTCATAAAATATGATGCCTTTTCTCTAATCGCTGTCAGACAGGCAGCTAAATAGGTTAATGTGAGAACACTGGGAAAAGAGAGTCTGGAAAGAGAGTAAGCACATTTATTGCAATTTAGGAAGGATAACTTTGAAATATTGAAACCAGAGAGTTCCCTGTCTCCCATATTTGATCTACATTAAAGGCCTATTTCAATCTCAAATGTGTTTCAGAGATCTATTAAAATGATGTGCCAGGAACTAAAGACAAAATCTTCGGTACATAAATGGAAATACTTTTTTTTTTTTTCCTGTAACTGCCAGCCTAGCAAATTAATTTTTGGCCCTGGAAGTCAAATAATGTTCTTTATTTCTATTTCATTACCAGTTATAAGTGGTTAGCAGGTCAAATTATGCTCCCACAAAAGTGTGTAGCCTTTTCTGATGGTCTGGTAGCATCAAAGCAGGAGCAAAACTGGGCTGTTACCAGGCAGCACCTCTGATAGCACTTCAGAATAATAGATACTCTAGAGGATAAAAAGGCTGGTACTCAGTGGAATAGGAAATGATCTCAGGGCTACAGTGAAGTTGTATGCTTTTTAAGGCTAAGATTAGGGATATAACTGATAAGTATGATGCTGCAGGAATACTGAAAAAGAAGTTATTTTTCATATAGAGATGTGTATATCTCCAAGGTTTTTTTTTTTGCCCTTCACATGCCATAAGGTCACACTTGGTACAGGCTTCTGCACATGTTTGTTGTTAATATTTTATTAATATGATATTAAGTCTGTACCCTTCCCTTTCTACCATGATATATTCTCTGCCCTCCCCTGAGAACCACCTTTCTGGGGCTTAGGGGAGCAAGTTGTTTCAAGCACCCAAATCTGCCCCAGTTTTGTTCAGAACCCTCAAATCTGAGTCTAAGTACCCCAGCAGTGCCCAAGCTCTGCTTGCCTGTGCTACAGGAGCTGAGGAGGCTCTTGTGGCCCTTGGACAGAGTGGAAATCCTGTAAGTGCCATGATCAGCTGCTCCCCACAGCTGAGCCAGGTGCAGGGGGACAGGAACTGGGAGCATCCTCCTCTTAGGACTGTAGGAGCCTCCCACTGATGTGTGTGTGAGCTAATAATGCTGAGAGAAATATGCAGCCTTTAGGTTTGAATTTAGTACTAGCAGAGTACAGCAGGCCCAGTAACAGCATTAACATTGCCAGGAGAGCACTGCAGGGGATGTTTCCTCCCTTCTTCCTCCCTTTGCTGGATAGTCACTAACTCAGGAGACAATACAGAGCTAAATTGATTTTGGTCTAACATATGCACATTTAGTGCTGGTGCTTCTCTTGCTATTACAAACTCTTTTACAGGTCAGAAATTTAGGAGCTGATGTGACATGAAAATATCACAACTTGGTTCCTCAAAGCTGTATGAGTATTTTTTTTCCTTAGGGAAGGAGGGAGTAAGATTTTGTTCCTTAGAGAGAATTCTTAATTTGTGTTACTGGCATCAGTCAATGTCCTCAGCTGTCTGAAAGGGATGCAAAAGTATACTGATTGCATTAAATGATAACTGTGCTGTTTAGCTATAACTGGTTTTGGCAGGTTATGTTTCTAAAAAGAATAATTTCTATTTTTACAGATCTAAAATATATTGCTTTTTAATAGAATACAGTGTTTTCTTTCTGTATTCAAGTTACATCTTGGGGTGATAATCAAGAAATAACAGTTTGTATGTCTTCAATGCTTCTGCTAAGTTTTCTGGAAATGCTCAAGGATGTATTTCTCATACTTTTAAGAACTGATGTTTTCTTATACCTCACATAAGCTTTTCATTGTACTGAATGATTTATGATCAGCAATCAGCCACACAGATGTTGGTAACAAACATACTGGTAAAGAAAACCATTACTGGCTGATTATCTATGTTTTAGCTGCAAGCAGAGATCAGAGATAAGTTACAGACTGAAGCTGGAGAGGGTGAGCCTGCAGGTTTGGCATCCTCAAAACCTCAGCACTCAAGAATTCCAGTCATCCATTTCTAGAAAGGATGGAAAGATCTGCATTTTCTTTTCTTGCATGTAAAACAGAAGTCCTAAAGATTATCCCCACAGTGTGGATTTAGACACAACATAACATTCTTGTCACCATTTTGGAGCACTGGATGCCCTTGTGGGATAAGCATACCTGACTAATATGTGGACCAAAAATCGTTGTTACTCTTGTTCAAGAGACACCTTTGAAGCATGATTGGTATCTTGTCCTATTCTGGGATATCCCCATGCTTTACCAAATCAACATCACATCATCCTAAAATTATCCCAGCTCAGCTGGACTGAGACAAGGCTGTCCATCCCCTGGCACTTCTTGTTGTAGCATTTTACAATTCTGAACACTTTCAGTCAGGAAACTAGTAGGTTTCTAGGCAGGAGGCCATATATTTAATTCCTTGGCCTACTTTGGATCATTTTGATCTAACCTTTCAGGAAGTTCTCCTATGGAAATCCCCCAATTCTAGACCTGCAGGAACCTTAAAAAAGAGCTATCCCTGAGCCTTGTCAATACAGCTGAAGGCTGCAAAGGGTCCCATGGAAGCCAGAGACTAAAAGAAACAATTAAGTTTCCTTGCTTGACGTCACTGTGCTCGATCATGTGGCTTTTGGGAAGAAAACACAGGAAATGGAACAATGCCAGGTCAAATATGCCTGCAGAAGCAATACCAAGAATCCTTGAGAAAACAATGACAAGCAAGAGATGCAGAACCTCATGATGGGAGAACCAGGAGCAGCTCTGCTTACCTGGCACCTGACCTGGTGGCAGCCAGCCCTTGTGATGGGGAAAGGACTCTTCTCCAGGTCCCTCTCCCAGTGGCCATGGGTGTGCAGTAGCTGCTCTGAGGGGTGTGTGGCCATGTGGAGGTTGCAGTGAGGACTGACAGTGTATGCTTGTGGCTGTGCTGGGGCTGAGGTGTTAGGACAGCACAGCCACAAACTTGGCCTGACTGCCCTAGAGACTGTGAATTAATCTGACATATGCAGGAATTTTGCTTCGTCTTCTGCTAGCAAAAGGAAGTAGGGAGAAATAGATTATATGTATACGTGAATGAAGTGAAACTAGAACATTTCAAGCTATGCATCATGAATAAGGCAAGGATATTGTATACAGCAGCACAGACAATATACCATGAGGGCCATCTTGTGGTCAGAGAACGTTTATTCTCTGTGAGCATAGGAAGAAAAATATACCCAGAATTTTTAAAAATGTACCTGAAGATACTGTCACCTACATTGTAATACTTAGAACCATGGAATGGTTTGGGTTGGAAAAGACCTTAAAGGCCCCCTAGCTTCCTGCCGTGGAAAGAGACACCTTCCACTAGACCAGGTTGCTCAAAGCCCCATCTAACCTGGCCTTGAACACTTCTACCCTCACAGCAATGAATTTATTTCTAAACCCTAAACCAACTCTTTCTGTTTAAAGCCATTCCCCTTTGTTCCATCACTACAGGCCCTTGTGAAAAATCTCTTTCCAGCTCTCTTGTGTCCCCTTTATGAGCTGGAAACTTATGCTAAGTTCTCTTCAGTGCCTTCTTTTCTCCAGGCTGAACAACCCCAGCTCTCTCAGCCTGTCTCCCTAGGAGAGGTGTTCCAGCCCTCTGAGCATCCTTGTGACTCCCCTGGACTCACTCCAGCAGGTCCCTGTCCTTGTGCTGGGCCCCAGAGCCGGGTGCTCCAGGTGGGGTCTCCAGGCAGAATCCGCTCCCTCAGCCGCTGCCCGCGCTGCCTTTGATGCACCCCGGACACTGTTGGCTTCCTGGGCTGCAAATGCACAGTGATGGATCATGCTGAGCTTCTCAGCCACCCACAACTCCAAGCTGTTCTCACAAGGGCTGCACCTGACCCATAGTCTGCCCCACCTGTGTTTGGGCTTGGGATTGCCCTGACACAGATGCAGCACCTTGCACTTGGCCCTGCTGAACTTCTTGAAGGTTGCACAGGCTCACCTCTCCAGCTTGTCAAGGTCTCTCTGGATGGCACCCCTTCCCTCCAGTGTCAAAATTAGCAATTGGTTGTGATAGGCTGTAATGAATGGAGCTGCTCTGCTGCTGGTCATTAATCAGCTCATTAATCCTCAAATGACATAGAGCAGGATTAGCTGTGATCTCATGACAATAAACAAACGAAGATGTTCCATGGGTTGGGAAGGCTGTTGTAGATTAATAACTAGAGTCAGAGTTTTCCCTTGATGAATATTTTATGCCTATTTGCTTTGGAAATTTCCTTCATCCTCTATGTTGTATAAAAGCTTTTTGAAATCCATGGATTAAATATTATCACAGTGCTAGAGTAAAGAATGCTATTATTTATTGTCAAATAACAGTTCAAACTGAGAATCAATGTTCTTTTCATGGTTATCATACAATGAACCCACTCTGTGTGAGATAGAGTTCTCAGCTACACCCCTCTTTATTTCTTTATTTCTGTATTCCTGTGTTCTTGATTACAGACTAAAAATGCTGAATTGAAAGAAAGACTGTCCATTCAAATTAAATGAATTATTATCCAACACAAAGTTGAATAAGATCTTCTCTATATTACCTGATCTGTTCAGAATTACTTAAGTCCCCTTTTTTTTGTGTGCTTCCCACTGAATCCAGATGTCTCCCAAAGAACCCAGGAACTTTTCTTTACTGCTTTCCCAATGGGAACCATCTGCCAATGGTGCTGGGCAGGCACAGCTTTGCTTAGTTTATGGGACCATGATCCATGGTCGATTAACCAGGCTTTTTTGGTTCTAGAAGAGGTGTGTTTACAAAAACCAGCCCCACCATCTGGTACCATTGGCTGTAGGTCTGCTGTAGATCACTCACAGTGAACAAATATTTTTCTCATTTGTCAGTCAGCCTTTGTCCACACACAACTGACTTTTCTAATAACATTAAATGTTCCTTATTGTACTGTTTTACTGCTACTTATGGATTATTTAATTCTTTTAATGGCTCTGGAATGGTTCATTTGCTTTCTAAAATTATTCTTTAAAGTACTTGTGCAGATGGGGATAGACAAGGTTGATTCCTCCTGCAAGGAGCTGTTGATAGATTCAGAGATGCTGGCTGCTGAGCACTGCTGTAAATATTCACTATCTCAGCTCTGCAGGCTTAGCCTCTTTGTAGGGTGTTTGGGAATATCTGACAGTACAGAGTATAAAAGCAGAACAGTGGAGAGCTGCCTTTGGCTTCCAAATGAAAATGACTGATTATAAACCCTGTATTTTAATGGCATCGTCTCTTCCAGGAACGTTTGACAGCTAAGCCAGCAAAGTCCCAAACAGATTTTATGGCCCAGGCACACCCGTGGGCTGTACAGGCAGTGTCACTCACTGGCAGATGTGTACCAATGCCCAGAGTCAGGTTTTACAGCCCCCTGCTCATGCCCTCAGCAGGGCTCCCACTGCCTGGCCTGGAGACACCAGGAACCAGCCCAGGAGAGACCTCACCTGGGGGGAGCTTTCATCAGCAGCAGCTTTTCAGTAAAGGCTCAATTTGCCTTGTTGTTCTGAGCACGGTGTGATAACACAGCCTGGCTCCTGGACACCTGCTCAGGGGAACAACCATCACCATTCCAGCAGGGGAAGTGAGAGCAGCAGCACTAAGAATGGCACATTAAGAAAGTGTCCCCTGGGGGGATGCCCCTACTCCCTTTCCAGCTCTTTCTGTGCAGGGCTGCAGCTCTGGTGCTTTCACAGTGCCCTCTGCTGCAGGCTCCTGGTTCGAACCACAGCAGAGCCCTCGGTGTGCCCTGCATCAGTTGGGAAAGGAGGTGCTGCTCAGGGAGACAGACCCCAGTACTGAAACGTGTCCATGTGCAAAGGAACCCCTGACACAGTAGAGGGGTTGTGAGCTGAGTGAGTGTGGCATTTAAATGTATTTAAGAGTTTTTATTTTTTAAAAATCTGGAAAGATTTCTTGCACCTACCTGTCAGATTACACGAGTATAGAATACTTATTAGAGATATTGTGATTTTTCTTGTAATGCTGGATTGCTGAGGCTCTCAGTTAGTGATGGAGTACAGAGCCACGTAGGAAGTGAGCTGGATATATGTATATAATTTGTGTATGCAGCACACTTTCCTATGTTCTTGAATAGTCAAGTAAGGAATAAAAATAAAAGAACCCTTAAGAAATTCAGATTAGAATTGGTTCAAATGAATAAGATTTTTTCTTCAGATGAAAGCACAAATATTGAGATAGATATCCATGTATGCATAGTTGATTGATTTCTTTCTTTACCCCTGTAACAATCAAGATCCTTCAATTATAAAATACCTGGATCCAAGCTGGCTTGGGACTCTGTCAGCACAGGCATGTGTGAAGATTTGAGGGGCCATTTTGTTGGTACCTTGTCCTATTCTGCCCACACTTCTGCAGCTTTTGGAGGGGTAAAAGTAATTGACTCCTAGGTCAATTTGCACAACTTGGCTTCATGACTTTTTTATATCTAGCTGAAGATTTTCCCTGAAGATGGAGAAACCTGATTTCTGTTTTCTGAGAGAAGCTGTGCAGAGGAATGAGGAATCAATGACCCTGCTTAGGGCAGCAACCACCTCTGACACCCTTTGGGAGTGGAGCTTCTTGCGAATGGACTGTGCTGCTGGGTTTTGTGTCTTGGCCAGGAGCAAGTCGAGGCAAGAGTCTGAGTCCCATTTTTGACCACATCAACAGGATTATTAATTCCCTTCTGCTCTTTCATTGCACTGGAAGGGTGGCAGAATGTTAAGTACTTCTCCCACTTGTTCATTTCTACTTCTGAGAGCATTTGTAGTAAGTGGTGGGCACACAAAATTATAGCTTTATAGTGGGTGAGAAAGCTGTTTGCTGCAGTCAAAGTGAGATAGACTCTTGACAGGAGACTTTGGTGCTTTCACAGAAGAACAGAGTAAATGAGACATGTCAGGAGCTATTCTGATGACATGCCCAAAGCTTTGGGTGAATCTTGCCAGACCTCACACCAGATGTTTAACCCTCCCACCTTCTTATGACATTGCCACTAGATAATAAAATGTCCCCACTTAAAGAAAATACAGGGTTCTTCCATATGTGTCCTTTGCTGAGACATTTCAGAGTGTTTGGTCTGTTCTTTGGAGGCATTGTAGTTGCATTTCCTTCCTCCTTGCAGGGAATAATTGCCCCTTTGAAAAAAATACAGTTGAACATCTCTCTACTATATACTACAGCCTCTAGTGAAAGCATCAGAATATTTTCATACCAATAGTAAAGAGCAATGAGTATGGACATGTTCCTTAGTATTAAAATGTTAGCAGAGATAGAAGAGCTAACACAGTCCAACTCATAAATGAGGCCTCATCAGATCAATTGCTGAAATCTGATTAATACTCATTGATATTTTGATTGTGCCACAGCTGGCTCATTTTACATAAGGATAATGTTCAGAAAGAGTTAGTGCAATCTATTAATTGTCAATAGTTAATTTTACTATTAACTAAATTTAACTATTACTAAAAGCAGACCATAATATTATTTATTACAAATAACATCCAGGCAAGTAAATCAGGGTTAGCAGTGTATATCTGTACCTAGTGCTTGATACTGATTTACTTTTAGCTCTCCAGAGCTCAAGGGTATTCATGTGTAAAACATGCTCTTGATATTTTAATTAATTAGTTTATCTAAACCCATAATAGAAAGTGGAACCCATGGCTTTGGAGCTGTCTGGTTTATTATTATCCTGATACCTTTTTGGCAAACAATGCACAAATTTCATGCTGTAATAACTTCCCTTGGATTAACTAAGGAGCAGAAGGAAGGGAAAAGAGAAAGAATATAGAATGAGTGCTATGTTTGCAACTTGTGTTCACTTTTTTGTCCCCTGTGACAGTATAGGCTTGATGTGATATTTAAATACAAGCAAAGCAAAGTCATCGATACAATTTCTTTCTTGTGCCATGATCTATTTAGGCTGAATTCTGTTGACAGCTGAGTAACACTGTTACCTGCCAGTATGATTACAGCAGCGTCCGCCTTCATTTTCAAATCCAATTTGCATTTAATAAAATGAAAGATGAAAGCAACCTGGCTGAAAGTGCATCATCAGCACCAGCTTGCTGAATAATGGATTTGAAAGACTGGAAAGAAGTCACCAAACTAGTTACAACACTGGAGTGAATCTAGGTCAGAAAAGCTTCAGCATGACTTATTGCAAGCCCATGACATAAATCATCCAGGAGAGGCCAGAGAAGACCAAATTCCAAGCTTATTTATTGTAGAAAAGATTGGCATTAATGAGCTAGAGGAGCAGAACGCATCCATCTGGGATCAAAATAGCAGCATGTCCTTCAAGGGAATGGTGACTATCCAGAAAACACCATAGCCAATGTGTCCAGAAAGACCCTGTGCTCCAAGCCATGGGAGAGTTTCCTGCTGGCATCCCAAGGCACCCACTGTTCCTCCTGCACAGCACTGGGAGCACACACAGGAGCTGGAGGTGCTCGAGCCGTGGGTGCCGGGGCTCAGCCGCTGCCCTGGCTGGGTCAGCAAACCTGGCTGGGGCTGAGTGCTGCAGCTGCTGCTGCATCCACAGCTTGGCTTTCCTGGGTTCAGCTGGCATTACCTATTCTGTCCTGCCTCTGATGGCATTTTCCTGGTGCTGCAGTGCCTGTGAGGGTGTCTGGGGAAGCCTGTGGCACTGTTACAGATTGTGGTGAACCAAAAATCAGCCCTTTGGGAAAGTCAGCCCTTTCTCCTACAGTGATTCTTCTTTTGGAGCACAGGCAAAAATAAAAATGTTTCAGTTCATGTGGGTTGAATTATTGCTGTTTGCTGCCCTTGAGCAGAGAGGACTGAAAGGTTGTGGGCTTGGGACTAGCCTTGATTAAGGCCTTTTTTCTCCTCTGGGGTATAAATATTTAGTGCTCAGTTGGACAGGGATGTTTTCCAGTGCAGTTCTGTTTTCAGCATGATTTCCATTTTAGCTTCCATTTCTAAATCACAAAATTTTGCACTAATGATTCTGGATGCAAAAGAATGGAAGTGGTTGGATTGTGGGAGATTGGATATCATGACAATGTACGTATGTTATTTTCTTTTCGTTATCTGCTTTATTTGTAAGGCCTGTTACCTAACTGTCATTTTCCTGCGTGGATTTCCTGTTTTATGTTCTTGTCCCAGAGTATTTATTTCTCTTTTGTCTGCCTCCAGTACTTGTAAGTGTCTTAATTCTGTTTTTTTCTTGACATGCTTCTGTGATGCTTTATTTCATAAAAAAGTACACCTGGCAGGGAAGCCTTGTTTAGCCCATCAGTTCTCAAGAATGTTTATAGAATAAAAAGAACTTCCCGATGTTTCTGAAGGCGTATATGTGTTCAGCCACACCTAACATTCACAATTGTAAGTTATTTTAGTGGGATTTTTTCAGGAAATTATAATTACACAACAGTATTTTCTTTCAAGTTTTACTATCACATGTATTGAAAGACACAGTGGAAACTCTTTGGTTTCAAAAATTTGTGTATCTTAAAAGGGCTATGACTTTGGTTATTACTGCTGGCTCAGTCTCTATAATGCTTGTCATTTTAATAAGATTTTAAAAGTTAAGCCATATAAAGCATGCTTTTAAAGCAAGGAAAAAGGACTTGAGTATACCTAACCAGTGAAGATGGGCAGAAAACCTGCATAAATCTTAGTGGGAGAGCTGATGTAACTGGAACCAGGATGTCAAAACTTTCAAGGGCCTGACAGCTATCAGCAGGACCTTAAGTGAGGGAAGTTTTTGTTCAGTAGAGCTGATGAACAGCTCACTGATGTTAATAGGACACTTTTCATGTAGTTCAAATTTTTGGACTTTGAATCAGGTCTAACATTCTCATTGAAAGTGTGATATTGCAATCCTTCTGTTGTCATAAGAATGACACCTTCTTCAGAGGAGATTATTTTCCTTTGGAAAGGGAGGGAGCCACGAAGGAAATAATTGATAGTCTTAAATCCTGTACTTTGGAAATTCAGGTTCTCTTTATAATCCTCACAGAATGAGAAAAATTACTAGCAACTGCACAATACTTACAGCAGACCCGATAATGGAGTAATTATTTTACAGAAGAGCACATTCTTTATTGCAAAGATGAGCATTTAATTCTATCTATACACAGCTTTGCAATAAAGGTAATAATTTCCACCAGAACATGTATGATTAAATGAGCAACTCGGTATAGAGTTGTCAATCTTGAATGTTCTGGTAGCAAGGAAAGAACAAGGACACCTTGTCTGTGATTATTGTTATTGGGGTGGGGGTGGACAGAAAGATCTTACAAACAGTGTCTCAACTCACCTTAGGTGTATCCTTTAGATCCACAAAAGGAATGGGGGATGAGGGAAATAAAGAAGCTAAAATGACTGCCTGCTTGCTGCTGAACAAATCAGTCCCCAGGAAAAATGAAGTAGAAGCACAAGATGGGGGAAATGTATGATCTGTGCCTGAGGAGAATAATATGGAAGTAGAGAGAAAAAAAAAGTACAACTGAAAGTTTAGGAGAATAACATTATCTAAAATTACAGTGCCTTGAAGGCAATAAAGGTATTTTAATATCTTTATTTTCCTCATTTTTAATCTGTGGGACTTTTTTTTTAATTAGTAAGACTTGGAAAAATGAAGTTCTAATTAATTTTTTAAATATGCAGGAAATTTATTGTTCTTTTTAATGGTATATATGCCAGGATTAGTAACTTAAAAACGATTTTATTTTTTACTTAAACTGATAATTGCATTAATGGTTCATAATCTATTAATAAGAATGTAACTTTCATGTACTTTGGTTAAAAGACACACTCCAAAAAGCAGAAAAAAATTAGAGATGTGCAGTACAATCCTCAGTGTACTGGCAAAATACATGAATTGAACACACTGGAAGTAAAAGCAAATTTTTAGAAACAAGCATTTGAACTTCACAATTCTATCAAAGATGTGTCCCTGGAGAGTGGTTGGTCACAGCAGCAGGAACTTCTGTGCCTGCTCAAACGACAGACCTGGGAACATCTGGAAGGTGGCCCCTGCAGCTCTTCAGAGTAAGCAGGATTTGTGTGCCCAGCACTGCACCCATCAGCACACTCCAGAAGAGAAAGGAAGCTCATTTTCCCATCCCTTAGCTTTCACATTGTGTGGCATGAATTCTGATGAGCTTTTGCCTGTTGTGTAAGCAGTGGAACTATCTGCAATGTTCGTTTGTTGATGTCCTATGGCATTGAATTCCTTGAGTTCCCCAGGCTGCATTTGCATAAAGTTTTGGCTTCTAACTTTCCTGTTATTTCTCATTTTGAACACTAGTTTGAGAAGACAAAGGAGTGTGATCTGTTTTCTGAGGCATGTTGCAGCAAGAGTTGTTTTATGAGAACAAAGCACCTGCAGAGGACAAGGACAAGAATGTATTTGTTAGTGAGCACACAACTGTAACAAAACACCAGGAGCTGTGAGCACTTTGAATTTCCCATCTGTTGTTGTCCATGTGTCCTGTCCTCTTTGCTGGGAGAGATGGGGTCTGAATGGATGGGGCTCTCCATCCTCCTGAGGGTCTCTTGACTTTTGAAGTGTCACTACTTTGCTACCTATGCTTACCCTGTTACTTGTAAGTGAGGTGTCAGTGAACATGAAAAGGGACTTTGTGTTCTATGTATATTGAGTACTAAGATGTTTCTTAGTATCAAGTGTTCTTATGTAAGGTTTTTTTATACAACCCGAGAACATTTGCTATGGCACGTGTTTTATTATAAAATTACTGTAATCTCTAAAATAACTCAGACTATGTAATAGCATTGGCTGCTCTGGGCTGTATGCAAATATATTGTCACCCAGCTACCAAACTGAGGAACCAGGCTAATTAATCTTTGTTCTTTGCAACTGGTAACAGTGAAAGCCATCTCATTTTGGCATTCATTTTGTTATTTCCTGCACCTTCAAGCTGCTGGTTTTTTCACCTCTGTATTGAAACTTGCAGACCACAGAGAAGTCCAGGATAGAACCCAGCCCTCACTCCTGCTCATTGAAAGGTATAGATAAATGCTACACAGCTTGTGGATTTGAGCTGTAAAGAAAATCTAAGCCTCCACAGTGGAAAAAAATACCCTGTAACAAAAATATTAACCCCAAATTGCTTCAGAGTCCAAAGCTACAGACCAGATTGAGAATGTTCACCCTTAGATGTGTACTTTTTTTTCAACACAGAGATGAAAGAAAGCAAGTGGCATCCAGAGGAACTTCACAATCCTCCTTTTAATGGGGACTGCAAGGTATGTGTGAGAGGAAAGGCAAGGGAGTCTCAGCAAACCTGTTATCTTTAAAAACAAAATGGATGAGCCAAGTCTATATGGATATTATATAGATGTGGAAAGGGTTGCACTTAAATTTCATAATGGTTAAATGTTGTTATAAATACACAAGAATGGGCTATGAATCCTTGACTTCTGTTAGCTCAGAATCTACTTACATGTTTTAGTGTGTATATATACACAGAATTGGTGACTGGACCTTTAACATTACTGCTAGACGTTTTCAGCCATCTCAGCTTCTCTACATCCCATTCTCTGATCAGCTAAAATCTTAGTGAAAATCCCATACTTTCTCCAGTTTTAAGTTTAATTTTGAGAAGTGATGGGACATAATGAAACATCTCCCAGTTTTTGAAGAGTGGATGAAGACACTTCTTTAGAAGCAAATATTGCGTGAAGAAATATAATTTTCCAAAGAAATAACCCCTATAAGGAACATTTTCAAGAAAGACACAATGAGGTCTATCACTGAATAGCTGAACCCAGGGCTTGTATTTATAAAATCATGCTTTATTTGTGAGAACCACAGTGATGAGTTTCAGACAGAGAGCAGGCACAAAATCCCATGGGGAGCACTAGTGAGTCTGTAACCCCAGCCCTTTCTCTCCATCTGTAGGCTAGGGGACATACTTTCAAGTGACAGAAACACAAGAAATTAAAACATTCCCTTGACATCAGAGACAATAATTCAGTCTTTGTTTCCAGATGAAAGCACAGACACTTGCTTGCCACTGTGACAGAAGTAATTTTACAACAAGTGTTAGGGAGCACTCCGTGGGCTACAATGAACTACAGGTTTATTGGCTTTTATATATTTTGTATCATTCTTCTCCTGCCTGGATTTAGGTTACTAGGGAATCTTTGAAAGATTCTTTAAATTATCTGGGATTGAGAGAAGATAATGCTGTATGTATTTGATACAAAGTATAAGCATCCTGCCACATGAAGATTTCTTTTTAGCATACAGGTAGATGTACTCAAAGAGATCTTTTGATAATACAGAATAAGTGATGTGAAAACAGCCTGACCCATTGGTTGGGATTTAGCAATCTGGGCTATGCTTATCTGGCCAAAAAGGACAATAACCTCGTTTGTGGGATGTTTTCTCATCTGGCTGAACAGGGAAGATTTATTCTGGCAAAGCTGTCAGTATGGAAAAGGGCAAAGGGCAAAAGCAGGGTGTGATAGAAAAATAATTCAAACAAGAAAACCAACAGCTGGTTTGAGTTGGGTCAACCCATATTGTAGTTTTTGACACCCATGCACAGAGGAAAATGCAAGTTGGATAGAAAAATGCACAGATAAAAATTGATGTGCTCCCTAAGGGACGCGGTTTGTTGAAATTCCAGAATTCAAGAGGTCTTTGTAGCCCATAAAAATGTCAGTAAAACAGTGTGCTGTATGATCAGTCTTTATAGAAACCGTTATTTAAAAATATGTCTATAAAATTTATAAATAATGCAAAATATTACTGGGGACGTAGATATGATTTTACTCATTCAGGACTGACTACTCTAGCAGTTTTTGATGCCTTTTTTATGCTTAATAGATACAGAATAAGTCATTCCAAAGATGACAAAGTCCTTGAGACTAGTAAAGATTTGCCTTGTGTTTCTTTTCCTTTATCTTAAAAATGGAGATAAAACCTGTTTCTTTTACTCATTTGCCTTGTTTGTTCCAACTCTGGGCCAACTCTGAATTTAATAATTTCTCTTCAGTCATCTCTCTGACCTTACTATCCCCAATCTCATGCTGATGTTTCCAAACACTGCAGCTAAAACAATAATAATATTAATGTTACCAGTAATAGCCATGACATCTGATGTGGGAATGGATCTGTAAATATTTTTTTTTCACTTTCCCATCCAAGAAAAATAAGTATTTCTGAATTACTGGAATGTAATTTTTTATCTCTTCTTAATAATTACAGTGTCCATGGTTACCTCACTGCTGCCAGTCAAGCCAAGTGTTGTTATCAAGGTCTGACTTAGCAGTCATACATAATAAAGCTGATAGTGTTTATAGATGTTTTATTAGTCAAAATTATATTCCAGCTGAAACGTTTTCTAAAAATTAAATGGAATTTCATTTTGCATTAAACAGAAAAGAGTGCAAAGGAAGAATATCCTATTAGAGACAATGCCCTGAATGCAAGTTTGTAAATTTGACTCTTCTTTTGGAATCAAGTCCAAAATTGCACATTTGCTGTGCAAGCAGCACACGCCGAACAATAATAGCACAGCCATACCATCAGTTTTAAAAACTGCACATTCAGTGTGGCAGACTTCCTTGGAAATGATCTAAACATTGTGGAATGTGAGTCAAAGGCAGGCTAATGTTAAAAACCTCTGATGACCCACTTTGAGTGTTGCAGTGCTCTATCTCCTGGCAGGTGTCTGACATGGACACAATTGCAGGGCAGATAGTCCTTGCAGCAGCTACTCTTGGCTGTGGTTGGGAGAGTCACTTCTCTTGGGAACTAACTAAAGTAGATCCATGCTCTCCTAGGAGGTCATTTAATTGTCTTTGCTTGAATTTTAGGTTCTTCCCAATTCCTAGGAAGTCCGAGTGCCTTGAAGGCCAAGTGCACCTACGCCCACACTGCTTCAGTGGGATGGGATATTGATTGCACAGAGTGAGACTGGGGACTGGTTCTCTGAGGACATACAAGGTTTTATGCTTCTATTCAAGGCATGTCACTTTTAGTTGTCCTGATAAGTAGGGCTCAAGGGTGGGATTCCTGGAACCTGTGTGCTCAGAGCTACTTCTGTAGGCTGGGAGGAACTGTCCTATCTCCCAGACAGGCACTTTGGGGGGAGAGAAAAAGCTTTGTGCACCACAAGTTCCACCTGGG
The DNA here is from genome assembly GCA_013389925.1 of Aegithalos caudatus. Taxonomy (NCBI): domain Eukaryota; kingdom Metazoa; phylum Chordata; class Aves; order Passeriformes; family Aegithalidae; genus Aegithalos; species Aegithalos caudatus. The sequence continues at coordinate 286,135 of WEIU01012639.1, read as the reverse complement.
GAGGAAGAATGGAGCAGTGCCTCTCACATGCTCCCCGATCTTGTGGTGCTGACCTTAAATGCAGCTGCCCAGAAAATCTCATCCCCACTGTAGACCAGGTAAGATGTGTTAGAAAAGACAAGGGCAGATGAATTATAACACACTACTCCTTTTCAAATCATCTTTACTCTAAAATCTCAAGGATATTTATTCTAAAATCCTTTAGGTTATTTGTTCCTGGATAGGGGATTCTCAAATTTGTTTTCTTTTTTACTGCAAATTAACTAAATGTTACTTGAAATGGGGGGCATGATGCCCCATTTAAATAGATGACTGCTGTAATCATAGACCATTTTTGAAATGAAATGGAAAGGTTTCCTGTTCCAGGTGCAGGCAGTACCATGGATACTGAGGATATATGAATGATATGCATAAGGATAGTGGAACCTGCAGTAGTTTCATTAATGTTACTATTACACATAACTTCTCTCTGACCCAAGGAATACAATAGCTTGTACTTCAGTGAAAGAAAAGGAGGTATGTCTGCACTGTGCCATGGAGGGGCAATGCAGAGACATTCAAGCTGCTGCAGAACTGAAATCATATAATTGCACTAGCATGCTGCAAGTAAGGTCTGCCAAGAGGACTGGCATCATTATCTAACCTAGTGATTATGGAGCTTGGCCAAGAGTGATGTATTCCTGGTCCCAGTCTCACTGTCCTTGATTATTTCTGGCTTGTATTTGTTTTTTAATCCAGATGCCATCTGATGTGAGGTATGTGAACATCCCAGGGAGCAGAAACTGAGTCCCATGTCTCTTCTACTCAAATCCAGGTTTGTTCTTCTTTGCAGGCTCTGCATTTCCCTCCAGGAAGCAAAAGCCACAGTTTCAGCCCTCCTCAGCAGGGAAAAGCCTGGAATTCAGGTCTACTACTTCCTGAGCAAATACTCTATTCAGGTATTATGCAAAAGGCCATGTCTGTGAATAAAAACTTGGCATACGTTGAGATTGCTCAAAGCATGCCAAATAAATCAGGCTCTTCAGGAGGGACAGCTAGTTTGTAAATCCCAAGCAGCCTTTGTTGACAGAGAAGTGCTTAGATTGTCAGCTCAGCTTGGATTTTTCAGAAATCTAGTGCAAAATCCCTTTGTGTCTTCAGTTTTCATTACCCCCTGAGCTGTGAGGCGGAGTATTCGTGTTTGGCATCCAGGATGAGGTGCTTTGCCTGTCCTGTGCACCTACAGCAGCTGCACCCAGAGCCCCTTTCTGTAAAAGGATTTGTGGCCAAAGAGCAGCACTGCAGTGAGAGCAGAGGCAGCGTTGCCCTGTTTCAGGGCACAAGCCTGGGAGGGAGCAGCACCCAATGAATCAAAATTCAGAACAGGAGAGTGGTGAATGTATCGAGAGAGAAAGCACAAATAGATCCCCAGTCTGCTTATATGTTTAAAAGCTGCTTCTTAAAAAAAAAAAAAAGGAGAAGAAAGGTTACAGATAGAACAAAGAGGTTAATTTTCAAAGAATTTTATAAGCCCAAATTTTAATTCAGTTTCAAAAGGAAACAGCCTTTTAATACACACTTAAGCATTTAATGTCTCACCCTTGTTATTTCCCAAAAAGTGATGCTTATTGCTTACAAACTGAGCACTCAGAGCAACTGTCCAGAGGCTGTGGCCCATACCTAAGCAGCCAGATAACTTACAACAAATGACAGCAAGTTCTTTTGTGCAGCTGTGCTGCACGTGGCTAACTGCTCAAGATGTCCTGGAAAATGATGTTTAATGTCAACACTTGTGTCTTGGTTCTTGTCTCAGACATGTGAAGTTAGAAAGCCTGATATCTGTCCTGGGATATTCAGAAACTTCTCATTACTCTGCCATCTTTTCCCAGACACTAATAATTCTCCAGCTGAGTTACACAACGGTTTATACATACTAAATCTATGTATGTGTTCATAGTATAAGGATTGCCAGGGCTTATTTGCATTTGTGGTTTATAAAACCTGAACATGATTTCCTGAATACGTGACAGTGCCCTATATTGTCTCCTGATATCCTCTGAAAACCAACCTCCTAAAGCCTACTCCTAAGGCTGCTTACATTATTGTGAAGTTGTTGAGTTACCTCTAACAGAGCCAGCAGCTCACTACTGATATTTCATTCCCCTGTGAGATGGTAAAGCAACTCTTTTTCTCAGCTGCATTCTTTGTCTTGCTGCAGATAACTTGGCCCAGATTTACATAGGTGTGGGATGTCACAGTTGCATGTCCCAGTGGCAGCAAAAGGCACCCAGGAGTTCTCAGTGCTTGTTGAAAAATGACACTATTCGGATTTCAAATTTACCACTGCAAATTAGAGGAGTGGAAGGTATGAGGCAATGAAAGATGGGATTTATTTGCATTCTCGTGATTCCTGTACAGTGGTGTGACTACTAAATATATTTTGAGGTCCCCTGAGTCTTAGTGAGAATGTAATTTTTTTTTTTTTGTCTTAACAAGGAAAGGAAGAAAATGATGGATGAAATTGGATGTCACAAATTTTATTTAAACATGCTGTCATTGATTTGCATTTTATTTCTTGGTCCAACTAGAGTAGGAAAATCCTGCTTTTTCAGCTCTCCAAGCTCTATGCTTACAGGAGAACCCCCTAAAGAGCTGATAAAACAAGTGTGACAACTCAAGATAAATAATTGCTCCTAGCTAATTTTTTCCAAACTACGGATGCAGTCACATAGTCAAAAATCATCACAGCCAGTTTATGGAACAGCTGTTTCATATAGAAATGCTGTGATTCATTTTGTATTCCTGTCCATTATGTGCTCTTGGTGAATTTAGTGCAATTACGTGTAGAAAAAGGTTATTACTTTTTTTTTGAGGAAGGCACTGTAAGCAGCCATTTTTCAGTGTTGTATTTCTGTGTTGTATTATTCCTCTCTACAAGAAGCAGCCAGAAAGGTGTGTCAGAAAGATATTATCTTCAAAAACACATGAAAGACGTCAGTCTGATTTTAACACAGTTTTGTGCAATTTATAGTTGTTTTCTGTGACATTAACTGTTAACTGTCCTGTTTGGTAAAGATGCATGCTGATAGGGAAAAAATTCAAAGAGAAATGGCAGGATTCTCTAAAGAAAATTGCTTGTGAGAAATTTTGCTGGGCTGTTCCTTCTGTTGCAACAAATAAACAAACTGCCATACCAATAGAAGAGATTCTGCCCAAATTTGGCTCTCCACCCACAGGAATGGGTATGGAACTGAAGCCACAGTGATCGTGTCTGTTAATTTTCCTGGGTGTTTGCTCTGTTTTCTCACTTTCCTTCCTATAAAATGGGATATTAATCCTTCTTTCGTTCAGAGAATTAGTTGGGTTTTGTGCAGTCCTTTGGTACTATTAATGAAGGATTTCCTCTGCAATTTAACTCATCTCTCCCTCTTTGCACAGCCAATCCTCACTACCCCAGGAACCTTTCTTTGCAGAGTCAGATTTGCTGTTTTTCATTAGGAGCTGATGAATGTAAAGCTGAGATTTTCCTTGAGAATCTGGAAGTGAAGCTGAAATCACTTCAGTGAAAAGTGAGCCAGCGTGGTGAGTTTTATATCCCTAAATTAGCACTGAAGAGAAGGGGAAAACTTAAGAAGTAATTTCACAGAAAAGCCTCAGTGTGCTGGTGAGTAGGAAAATAAAATATTCTTCATCCATGAATCATGTTCACTCCTGGAGAGGAGAGATAGATACTTATTGCTCTTGCCATTTACCCTCTAGCCAGCTGTCTGAAGAAGAGTCATGCACCTATAGCCACACGTTGAAAATATCTTCTCTCCTCTCTCAAGTTGTTATAATGGTTAGAACAGAGAAAAATTGTGAAGGACTTCATTATTCTCCCCATTTAATTTTGCAGGATGCCCTTTAGTGCTTCTGCTCTGCGGTACAGCAGAGTCATTCTGATTGATGTATACATCTGGTGGACACCAAAATAAGACTATCATTACTAAGAAATACTGACTTTGAAGTCATGAATTACAAAAAGAAGAAAGCAAGCAGTAAGAGCATTTTGAAAATAGGAAGCATCAATGCTTACTAATTTAGCAGATATAACACAGAAGGAGAACACCAAAAAACAAATTCACCCCCCCTCCCCAAAGTATGGGACTCTAGTGCTAGCAAGGACCAGTTCAGTCTTATCTCCTATGGATACAGTTGGAGGCAGCAGCAGGAGTGTTATTTTCTCCCTGCATGATGCAAGTCACTTCCACAGGAGACAATATGCAATCCTAAGAGCTAAGCGCTAGATGTTTCATATCTGCTGAATCTCTTGCTTTGAGTCATTGATTTCTTCACATTGAATCTCATCTCTGGCCCAGTTAGTGAGCCATTAAGTGAGGAGTCTACTGTGTTGATGAAATAATAATTCTGTTTACAGAGTGCCTTCTCACCAAGGCACTGTAGGTGCAGCTTTTGCATTGTCTGCTTAATTCACACTCTTTTAATAATTAAAGCTTTTCTACCTAATGCCTTTGTGAAAAACTGAATTCTGGTGTGAGTTTCAACCAGAAACAATTGCAGAGAGGCTTCCTGGGGAGCAGTTCCTAGAAAGTTGCTCATTTGTTTGGTGCCAGAGCATACTGTCCTCCAGAATGAGGAAAATATTTCCTTCTTTTGAGGAATTAGGCTTAGGCCTCATACTCAAGCGCATCAGCTGAGGAGAACTCATGAGGTTGTACTCCATTTCTGCCATACTTTTGTCCTAATAGGGATCACCATACTCTGAATACGTAAGTCATGTGACAATTCAAAGTCTTTTTTCACCTTCTAAAAAATTAAGATATGCTGAAATGATACATATACCTTAAAGAATAAATTATCTTCTATTAGCAGAGAAAAAGACAAGTTTAGGAAAAGTAGGTGCTAGCATGACTTGCTGCATCCAGCCCAATCCAGAACAGCAGGAGTTTACCCACCCAGCTGAGGAGTTCCCTAGAAGGGAAAAAAAAAAAAATTCATATGTTTTTGGACAATCACCTTCTACGAAACTCCCACTATATAAATATAATGTTTATTAAATTCTCATGCATAATTAGGAAAAGAAGGAGAAAGGGAAGTATGCTGGCTGTTAGATCATGTTACTTCATTCCCTAACATCTGCACACTACTGGCTTAAATGTGAGCAGTTCCTCATGTTCCATTCAAGATTCCATAGGAGCACTTGCAAAACTTGTCCAGAGCTTTTCTTTCCTGGGCCACAAAATCACATCTTTGTACGCTTGGTGAATCTAATCCAGGAGGGAATAAGGTTTAATTCCAAAGGCAATAATTTTGCTTATAATTTAAGGGTTTCTGTCTCCTTTTTTTTCCCCCTTCTGTGGACATTCATTAAGTTTTTGTAAAAGGAGACATTAGGGGTCTGTATATACCTTGTGTGGGTGTAATAATGACACACCAAAAAGAAGGATGTAAAGGCTCACACATCATAATCCTAAAGTATTGTTTGTGATTATCATCTGTAGACTTGCTCTTGGGCTAATACTGAGTGATTAATTAGATATAGTGCCTGGATACAGCTCTGAAGTGACCACCTACAGGTCTGAAACATGGTGACTTTCACAACTGACTGACACGACTTCCCTTAACCTGAGAGAAGGACTCCTGGAAGCTGATGCTCTTGTAGCAAAATTTAGACTTCAGGTCACATTACTGCTTGCTTGTATTTGAAGTGTGCTTTGAACAGGAAGAAAACCTAGCAGGGAAGAGATGACAGTCCATGTTGGCAGGAATGAATTAATTTGCCTCTTACACTTGTGTGAACATTGGCTCCAGGAAGCAGTGTCTGCTCCCTGTGCTGTGCCCTGTCCTTGGTGGCCATGTCAGGGGACCATTGACATACTCAAATAGGTTAAACTCATCAAACTGAAACATCTTGAAAGTGCACAGCTTTTTTTTTAAATGTTCTTGCATTTCTGTTCTCTGCCTCCCTACGTTTGGAGGGTCTCTGGCTAAGGGATTGTGCAGAGAGAGTAATTTCAATTCTCATTGTGCTGTCCCAAACACTTTCTCTGAAGGCAATAGGCTGCTGTAGCAGATGGCTAATTCTGGTAGCATCAGCCCATCTTTGAACTGTTTCCTGGAAGCTACTGGGTGTCCTGGTATCTGGCTGCTGGCAGAGGGCTGGAGCTCACGTGGGAAGGGTCACCAGACCCCCAGGAAGGGTGCTGGCTGAAAGAAAATGTCATTACCCAAACTGCACCATTGCTGGAGTGAGGGCAGGGGAGCAGCTAACACTTACAGTCTCCTCAAAAAATGCCTTTGAAAATATTTTCCTAAGATTTTTACTTTGCTTTTGTCACAAAAAGCAAGGCTAGAAAATAGTTTGAGAGCTCTTAAAATAAATCCTTTTGTGTCTTTCCTACAGATGCAGGTAATTGCAGAGAGATTTGGGATCTGTCTAAGTCAGATCCTGCCCATTAAAAATATATCTCAGTGTTGGATTTGACATGCAGTGTTGACATCCTTCTTTCTATAGTAAGTCAGATGATATGTTTAGCAGACAGCTACTTTGACAACTTTCCTTTAGAGAAGCTGGAGGAAAATGTTGAAAATTTCCTGTAGCTTTTGACATTTTATGTGCTTGCTGGGCTAATCTTTCTACAGTCCTGATGTTGGGAGGTCACTTACTGATAGCAGAGGCAAATGCAACTCCAGAGACTGCATTTCATTGCAGTTAGGGAGCTGGACCTCCTGTTAACCAAAAATATTTTCTTGCTTACATTAAAGGGAAAACAGACTCAGCAGCTTCTGAACTTTGATACAAATTCTGCAGGATTTTTCTAAACCTATCATTTATTTCCATTAGAAAAACTACCTGAAAAAAACCTATCAAGAAATTATCAAACAAATACTATTTTCTCTTCATAGTTAAAATTACATCTTGGATGATTCCCTACACAGTTTTCTTTACTTTCTCCTTTCACTTTGCTGCACTAGGAGCTACCTTCTGTATTTCAAATAGTTGAGTACCTAAACACACATATTATTAGTTAATGACTAACTCCTCATACAGACCCTGAAGCCATTATGAAGAGTTATTGAACAAGACTCGAGCTGCCTATTCAGAATGAGATGAAAGCCAGACAAGAGCCTTGTAGAGGGAGTCAGTCTGGATGTCTCATTGTATCACCTCCCACATTAATAGGAAACGCCTAGAGTAGGATCTCATCAGTTTTCTGGAAGCCTTCTGACTGCTTACTGTGAATATATTTTTTCAAAGTAATTCTTTTCCATAGGGTGTAAAATATCTAGTTTGTTTTCATTTGTATTGGTTTGAAGAACATCAGTGCATATGCCTTTTTTTTTTAATATCTGAGGAGAGTGTTTCGCTTGCTTGCAGTTATAAAATTTTTATGCACACGTGTAGTAACATGTCCATGTGTTTTGGGAGAGTTCCAACCATGAATATTTTTAGTGTGTCTGGCATCTGTGTCTCTGGTAGAAGATACAATCACAGTATCCTTTCTGAAGGTACAACTAGGCAGAGAGGCTTCTTCTCACAAAATTAGCCATAATGAAAAGCGATTATCTATTAACGTACAGGGATTTATTTTGTTAAATGGCTTGGTCATGTTTGCCCTCTAGTGGCAGTGAGTTTGCAGCTGGTGGACCCCTGGAAGCGTCCAAGAGGAGCAGAAAACATCACTAATGGATTTTATTTAACTCTGTTGTTTGTTTTATGGTTCTGTCTATTTATCAGTCTCTCCTGTGAGCATATAACTGTACAGGGAAGGATTCCTCTCACCTAGAGGTCAGGGTGAAGTGTGAGTAAACTTATTTCCTGCTGTTCCATTCCCTCAAGGGTAAAACCATAGCGTAGATCTCCAAGACTCTTATCTAGAAGGTAAATGCAGCAGCAGCTGGTAGGAGCAGAGGGGGCTGCAGTTTGGTTTCCTGAGGGTTTGCTGTAGGAATCTGTTCAGCTTGTTGAGACACACTTGATTATGTAGTGCTTTCCTGACAACCCTGCTTACTGACTAACAAGGGAAAAATAAGCTCTACAAATAGCATAATGCAGAATTCAGGCAAAGAGAAGAACTTAAAGTAGGAAAGGTCTTTTCGTAGGAAGAAAATCTTCTGGGGAGGGAAGAGGGTAATGAAACCCAGTAGCTGTGAAATTGCTGTGTGATCACCAAGCAAGAAAAGCACTTGGTTTGTCATTCAGAAAAATTATTGCAGTTTTCAGACTTGAGACATTAGAATAGTAAAGACAGACTCTGCCACACATTTTATTTCTCATATACTGTTTTAAAAGGTCTATCAACATTTTTGCAGCAGAAGAAACTTTTTTTCCTTTTTTCCTTAAGTGCATATTGACGGGGAGGAAAACAGCAAGGCTCATGTTTTTGGTGTTAGTGCAACTATAGAGGAAATGGTTGACATTTAAGGATGATGTAAGGAAATTACCAGGTATTTTCCTGAGGGGCTGACTCTGGGTGATCCCACTCCATCTGTATTTCAAATCCCTATGACTCAGGGCCTTTGGTTTTTTAAAAGCACTATTTATTACCATCTTGATTGCCTTACGATGAAGTGCTTGTACAACAGTGGAAGTGTAATGAGAGCCTTATTGGATGAGAGACTTCCCAAGCTAAAATATGAGTTTTGGCAGCTTGGCTAAACAAATACGTTTCCAGCTAGCAGTTGTGAAAATCTCACACTGTCTCCAGCCCAGAGGTTATGCAAATGTAAGCTGTTGTGGCACTGCTTGTCTCTCCTGCTCCATATGGAGCTGCAGTTAAAAGGAAACAATGGTGGAGGGATGGACACAATTACAGGAAATATTTCTATTGCTATTATGGGGCCATTCAGGCATAGAGTCCTGATCACTGATTTCAGAACAAATCAGATGCATACATAGTAATTAAAGAACCTCCTTTAAAATGAGACTTTTAGGGAGAAACAAGCTCAGGAGGAGCAAAAACTTATACATTTCAACTACTCTTTGGTACCACGCTGAAGACATGCAGCAGGTGAGAGAAGGTGACAGTCAAATGTTTGTTACATAAAGGAGTTACCCCTAGAATTGGTAACAGAAGCTGTGAAAGAAATGAGAAATCCTTCTTAATTATTTTTATATTTATGTTGACATGATCTAGAGCCATACTATACTCTGAGCTATGATTCTCCTTGGCCAGGACAGGGTTCACTCTGTAGGTGTTTGTTCGTTTAAAGCTGCAGATTTGGTAGAACACAGAGCACAGAGCTTCGCCTGTACCTATAACCTAAGCCATGATATTTAATTCAGCCAGTCTGTGCCTACTTATTATGAGGAAGCTGAAATGAGATACCAAATGATGTGCAAAAATTTAGAGCTTTGAGCTTCAGATCCTTTGGGAAATAAAAATGAAATAACTTAATCACAACACCCCTGAAAAGCTCCTCTGTCCCCTGCCTGAGTGGAGAAGGTGAGGCACAGAGCAGCCTGCAGGAGCTGCAGAAGGGATCCCCTTCCCAGGGCAGTTTGGAGCTGTCACATCCTGCCTTGCTCTGCGCAGGAGGGGGTGTCGGCATCCCAGAATTTCTCATGAGTGGAGCAATCCATTTTGTCGATCTACCAGCTGGCCAAAAGGTGGGGGCAGTGCCAGGTTCCCTGTCTGCCTGGTGCTAACCAGCTGGCCCTGGGCATGCTTAGGAGCCTGCAGAGCCAAGCTGAAGGCAGGAGGCAGCGCAGGGGAGTTGGCGGCTCGCTGGACTCGGAGTTGGCAACCTTACCCAGCCCAGGAAACAGTGTAATCCGTATGGCTGCAGCTGGGGAGCTGAGGACTTGGCAAAGGGGGCAACTTGCCTGCCAGATTTATTTTGGTCTGTCAGGCAAGGTCACCAATTAATTCCTCTGGAGCATTTCAGTTTGGTTGCATTAGGATTTTCCAATGCGAAGCTGTAGTGTTGTAGAGATTGATGCCCAGCTTCACAGAGGAAAGAAAGACTTAGATGCAATGCAGGTGCTTATACTCAAGACTGAAATCCTTAGTACTCCATTCTATACCTTTAAATAGCGAAGTCTTTCACTGCCTAATTTTCACAAGCTGTAGAGCTCTCCAGAATCCTAAAAAGCAGCCTTGCTTTTGCTCAGAAATGGTGGAAAGTCTGCAGGGCTCAGTCCCTTCTCACATACATGATATGAAAAGCACCACACAACTTGCTCTTCCCTCTATACTCCTCCTGTGATTATGCTTATGCTTATTTTCATACACTGATTTAGCAGGCTGAGAAATCATCGGAGATGTGAGCCTCCTTCCCTGGCCCACCATCCCCAGCTGTGTTTCAGCATGGGCAATGTATGTGCCCAAACCTGGAAGGTGATTTCAGGTATGGAAGCCTGTTACCAGGGAACCCAGGGCCCTGTGAAATGGGGTGTGTATGATGATATTGTATGATGACATCTTCAGCATTTCCTACTGAAGTCTTGGTAGGAATTGGGCTGGAGGGAAAAACACCTTAGATCCCACCTGAAGTGCTTTACTCTCCTTAATAACAGAATTCAGTACATTGCTCTGGAATGAACACTGCTCTGGCTTCAGACACAGGAAGGTCAGGCCAGGTAACAAAGAGACTCGGAATGCCAGAGACAGCAGGGGCACCATGACTCATGGTGTAGATCCAAAGGAAGAGGTGTTATTCCTCAAAGGTGAAACATTCTGACGTGCTCAGGTATCTGCATTGAGTCTGAAAGGATGTAGGCAGGTTAATGCCATGGTGAGGCAAACATTTCTCTGCCAGTTATAGCCCTAGCCTGAGCCTGTGGCAGTCTCTTATGCGCATAGTGAATCTAATCTCTATATCATGCCCCAAATCATGAACAGATCTTGAATATTAATAGTTTTGTTTTGACCACAGAGGCAGGAATTTGAGTGGAGTTCTAGCAAGTTTGCTTATTCAGCCCAAAATCTTGGCTCTGTTCTTTTTGCTGTAATTATCATTTTTATTAGCTGGCAAAAAACAAAGCATCAAAGCAGCTCTAATTTGAGTAAATTCTCAACCACATAAGAGACAGATATGACCACAGTTACACTAGGCATTTAAATATTGTTTCATATAGTATCTATAAGGAATGTTGAGTTACTTTTCCTTGTGAAGGTTAAGAAGATACATGGAAGAAATAATGTAAAAAAATGGAAATAAGTTTGAAAGAGCTAGTCACAACATTTAATGTGTTTTTCACCATTCATTCTGTTTTGAAATTAATTTCATTCCCAAGAAAATTTTAAGAGTCATGTAAATGTCCTGAAGCTTCAGTATGAAAAGAAACTCTGTTCATTTTTCCAAGTGAAACAAAAGAGAGATGTGGCAAAAGCCTGAGGATTATTTCAGCACCTAGTTTAGTGCTATACTTGTTATAGTCACCCTGGCAGAGTTTATGCAGGACTTGGGGTTTGATGGTGCAAGTCTCTGATTAGTATTTTTCTCCAAAGCACTGTCAATTTACCTAAAGATCAAATGCATCAAAGATGGTGGAGAATATAGCTTTTCAGTAAGAGGACCCAAGTATATTTGGCTTGACTGTTACTGTAAAGATTTTGATTTAATTTTACTTATGGTGTGCAGATGCCAATTGGAGTAATCCAAAATAATATGTAGAGGTTTTGGAGGTTCCAGCTTGGATGTTCTGGGGCCTGAACTCCAACCTTGCCTAAAATCAACATCACCTTTACAACTATGGTGTCACATTTGTCACTGACTCAACCTGTTCACAATCATAGAATAGTTAAAGGCACTGCAGGAGGAAACTCCAGAGAGGAGAGAGAGAAAGTTTGTAAAGCTCCAAAATCTTCAGCTCACTGATATTTTCACCTGGGGTAGAATGTGAATTCTGAAGATGACTGAATAGCTGGTGCACAGTTGTAACTCTGCCTGCTCTCCCAGAACAGGGTGAGGGTAAGCTGAGGTGCCTGCATTTGTCCTGACCAGAGCAGTGAACACATAAATAGGGAAGAGAAACTGGGATGGCAGGAAGAGACAGGCTATGGGTAATGAAGGGAAAGCTCTGTGATCAGATCTGTCAATACAGATAATTTCCACATCCCAAACCCTATCTGAAAGGCAACTTAATATGACATAGAAGTGTTTGCTGTGAGTAACAACTAAGTGAATTGCAAGTGAAAAAAGAGAGATAACCAGATTTTTTTTCTGTGCATTAAGCATTTTCAAGTACCAAAATAACAACCTTCTCACACTGATTCAGGATGAACTGTAAGTACTATTTTTGAATAGCTTTGAATTTTCTTAGTAAACGGTTCTTCCAATACTGCTTGCAGTGTAATTAATACCTACCCAGCAATACCAGAAATAAGAATGTCTTATGCAATTTTTTTTCCTCTGGGGACAACATGAAATGATATTCAGAATGGTACCAAACTGTAATGTTCTTACAGGAAAAAAAAATCACATAGTAATCAAGTGTGGAGATAAGAGGGAAAAACACTCCACTCCAAACCTCATTTGGAATTTATGTAAAACTACCTGGAATATATCAGACCTATAAAAAAACCTAAAGGAAAAAAATTTAAACCATTGTAACTAAATAAAAAAGCCAGTAGATGGCATGAGAAACCTTGAGATTCGACAGAAAGCTCAGATGGCCACTAATAGCTACTCACTTCTGCAACCTTCTGAGCTGTCTCTGGTTTGTCTAACTACTGTATTTGCTAGATTCCTGAGGTTTCTTTTTCATCAGCTGCACTTAGATCTGCGCAGTACATTTATTTTTAGGGACAACTAAAGTTCATTTAATAAGTCATTCAAACGTGCTGAGTAAAAGCCTAGCTCTGTTGAGTTTAACCATTGGCTTCAGTGGGGTTAGAATTGTAGATGCTATTTTTTTAAATGCTCATGCTGCGAAGCCAGCATTTCATTTCCAGGAGAGGTCTGGTATTAGTGGTTTTGTCCTTTCCTATCACACTGCAGCTCCTTTCTCTGGAGCAGAATGATTGTGCTTTCCTGAGAGTCACTGTGCCATTTAAAATTAGTGAATCAAAAGAGCCAGGTCTGATGGACAAAAGGTTTGTTGTCTTTGTCCAGGACACAAAAGGCTGTGTCTCTCATACCCTTTTTGCCTATCTGTCTGTAATAACACCATCCAATTCTAGGCTTTTAGGAATAATCCACTAAGGTTTGACCAAAGCTGACTGTGAACAAATTAAGTATACTGTTTTGTTTTTTCCAAATGTATAGTTATTTTACAGTTGGATGAATCTGAAAATGAAAACCTTCAACTTAGCAATGAAATATACTCGTGTGGTTAGGAGACCTAGTGGAAAAATTTACTTTTCATTTCTAGAATCACTGAAGAACTTGCAAAAGACATATGGGACTATAAATTCATAAGCATTTCTGACTCCATCAAGTAGGTAAGTAGTCATATCTTTCTGATGCAGAAAATGAGACACAGGAGTCCCCAGCCTCATGCAAAACCACATTACAGAGCTGCAAGGGCAGAATTAGGACTCAAGCCTGGCTTATGCTTAGGTCTGCATCTTTTTTCTGACACTTAAAAAAAAAAAAAAAAAAGTACTAGAGTACCATAATTGCAAGATTATATTACTTGGTTACTGCAGTAAAGTCCAGAATTCATTAATACATAGAATTCAGAAGCACTAGGAATAAAAAGTAGAATGCATAAAAGCTCAGCCTGTGTAGTACACATTTTAATACACAGTTGGGTACATAGCTTTGGCTTGCTTTATAAGATAGGACAGGCATGATTTCCAAATGAGGTTTAAATCTGGACTGCAGATATTCTCCCAGATGGGTTGGAAATGTCTGTGTGGTGCATTAGAAATTCCAGAAGGGCTTTTTCACACTTGTACTGCTAATGTTCTTAATTCCTTTGGCAAAATGAGCTGGTTCTAAGTCTTTTGCTTTGCTGTGCACACTACCAACCTCGGGCTTTTCTAACATTCATTACATTGTGATTTTACAGCTGCAGTGAAGCCTTTCAGGCAGTCAAAGGCATTCAGCTGTCTCAGCAAGGGGGCACTAACGAACAGGAGTTGGACAGAAAGGAAAGCTGCCCCTTGGAAGAGGAAATGATGAGAGCTGTTTCCCGCCCATGCCCTGTGCCTATCAGGGAAAGGTTTGTGCCTGGGCTTTACCAGTGATTGCTTTCCCCCTGGTTGAGCCTGCACCCCAGCCCAGGCTGAAGTACTGGTGGGGTGAGGGTGAGTGAATTCCCTGCCCTGGGAGCAGAATTTCTTCTCTTACTAATGGCTCTTTGCTGTTACTAAATCCCTGTTTTAGTAGTTGAGCATGAAACTTCATTTTTCTTCTCTCCCTACTACCTTTGTCTTATCTGAAGTGGTTGACTGGCAAAAGTTTCTCTTCTGTAAACAAGCGGATTAAAGAGAGAGGTGTTGGATTAAAGAGGACAGTCTGATCCTATGAAAGTCAATGTCAAATCTCCCATAAGCCACAGTGAAAACAATACCAGCAAGAAAAGAACTCTCCAGGTGCAAGACTAGTGTGATCTTAAGGGAAAGTGGAATGCAATATTTTTCATCTCCCTTCTTGTTTGAGGCTGTTTTGCAGTCCAGCACTTCTGTTGAGTTAGTAAAACACAGCTTTTTTGAATACATTTCTGAATGCTTTATTAGAAAGAAAAACAGGGCAAGAATTCATGTTACTGGTCTTAGTTTGGAAATGTATGCATGAAAAAAAGCTGTTGAATAGAGCACTGGCTATTTGCATATATTCTCAAATATAATACATAGACAAAATTAAAGCTGGAACGAGGCCTTTTGCCTTTGTAGGTTATCCCCAGGGTAAAGGCTTGGGGCAGAGGCAAATACCCTTGCCCCAGAGTATGCACCAGGCATCTGGTTTGAACAAACTTGTAATGGCTTACTTCTGGAAGTGATAATGTTATGGCTGTACATAGAGAAAAACTGGGCCTTTTCTGAAAGTTGTTTGCAAGCTGCAACTTGAGAGAGAGTATAAGGAGTACCTCCTTACATTACTCATGCTTCTGCTCTTGAAAGAAAAGCACTGTGAAGTGTTATGCTGTAATTGTTCAACTATTTAGTCTTCAATCATCTTTCTGATAGATCAGTTTTTAGTTAGAAAGAAAAGTATTTTCTTTAATGCCAGTTTCCTGCCGGGGTTTGGGTTGAGCTGTACCTTGTCCATGCAAAGGCTTCTCTTGGAAGAGCTGGCTGCTATTGACTGTTATGGAAAACATACCATGGTTCAGTGCACAGCTGATTTGTGACACAGGGTGAAGAGATATTGTGCCACTGCTTGGGGGTTTGAAGGTGCCACCTATTCCTGGTCCCCTGGGGTGGGAGGGAATTACCTTTCTGCACAGTGAAAACTAGCAGATTGACTCTTCACTGGTTAAACACAGTCTGACTGTCCTGCTTGTATTTTATTTTAGCTTTATGATGCTATTGATCTTACATATCTTTCTATATATTGCTTTTTGGAGTATTTGGAATGCTACTTGATGTATTATTGTTCCCTGAAGTTTTTGAAGCCATCATTTTCATAAATATACAATAGGAGATGGTAAAGCAAAAAAAAGTTCCTATTCACACGTTTAGTTAGTTCATGAAGCAACAGCACATCCATTGAAATTTAAATGAAAATGGGGACTGTGTCACACACTATAGCTCTCTGGAAAGCTACAGTGGGAGTCTAGCAGTCCAATTCATTCCTTTGTAGAATGTACTAAGGCTAATGGTCTTGCTGGGAGTAAAATATATTTTTTTGCAGAACGGTTCCAGGAACAGACGTTGCTCTTTACCAGAAAACATAAAAGAAAACAAATGCTTACTGTGTCTTTAGTATGCTAAATATGAAATTCTTTGCACAATGGAATGTTAGCAGTAGCCGTAATCATGTTTTCCTTTCATCACCTAGTGAACATAATTTTAAGAGCGGACTGCTGTAATTATATCGCAGATAAAAGAGAGCAGAATTTCGGTATAATATTATAGTTGGCCTGATTGTTTTGTTGATAGGGAAAAATAAAGAGAGACCACATGAATACTTATTTAATGAACATATTTATTAAGCAGTGCAGACTGTACATAATGCATTTGACTTTGCAGTAGGCTTATTTTCTTCAAGCACCTTTCTTAATATTTTACTACAGCTATTATGTTCCCTTCTTATCTGTCCAGCTATTCAATTATTTGTGTAGTATGTCTGTAGCACAACACCAAAGCGTTTAGCTTAACTACAGCTGCCAGTGCAGGTACAATCAATGTCAGCATCCACAGACTCCACAACATCCTCAAATGCAGATTTCTTATCGCTGCTTTTCTGCCATTCCAACAGGCTTACAGCGGTTTCTGTCAGAAGAACGAAGCCATTGTTAACTAACATCAAGCAAATTAACACATTTCAGAGAAATACTGTTTTGATGGCTGTCAACTCCCTCATCAAGTAAAGAATGAAATCCTGCCCTCACAGCTGACATCTAACTGACTCATTGACTTGGAACAGGATTTTCATCCATGATATAATTACTATAATACTTCCCTAAACCCAAAATGAATTACATTTCATGAAGCACAAAGACAAAAGGAGGCTGTGAAAGTGCTGGAGGTAGCCCCTGTCAGACTAAGACCACCACGTACCAATCCACATCAGCAAGCACTTATGTTAGTGCTGCATATCACTGGGTATTTCAGCTGACTATTTGTCAGAGTTCATTTCTGAAGGGTAAGCCCTTTGGAGAATTTTCAGAGGTTCATAAACTTCTAATTAAAGTTTCCCATATATTGTGAAATCTGGCAGAGCATTGTCAGTAGCAGTATTAACCTTACCACACTGCTTTATCAACAGCAGCTTGAATAAGCCATATTCCTTAATGCTGAAATAATCTAAATGGAATAATGATACTCATCCTCCCAATAAATATTCCTAGCTAGTGGGAGGTTTATCACTGTATCTGGAAGAATATTAGGACATCCATTTAGGTTAAGTTTGTATAATGAGAATGTGTAAAGCTTTCATAATTTTACTTACATTTGTTTTATTCCTTAGTTGGACAGTATATTTATAACATGCCATCCCTCAACACAGGGAAATATGGACACTGCTCTATGAATTCAGGTTGCATCAGTCACTTATCTTCTGAAAGATTAACATGCTCTGTGGCTAAATTACTGTCCAACATTAAGTGCAGGTTTTGCATAATAAACTGGATAGTAAATATTTCCCAGAAAGATGCTGGAGATGCTTTTAAAACATATATACTATGTTTTCCGGCTGTGAAATGAGAAATGTTATAAAATGTCTGAATTCTGTTTTTTATATACATTATGTCTCTTACTCTTGGCACACTGTGGGTCTGAGCACATTCATATCCATGTAGGAAATAGTTTCCTTGCAAACTGGATCATGGCTGAGTAACTGATCCCCATGCATAGGCTTTCTGGCACGTTTGAAATATAAACCAATATGTGGACTTAAACTTGGAGTGATGCCTGCCTCAGTCAAGATCCTAAAGCCACAGGCTTACTGATTTGAGGACAACAGGAGAAATTATGCATTCTTGTACTTCATTTTATCCTTCCTCCACTGGTGCCAGTGATGGGGGTCCTTCAATTTTGAAACAGCAAAATATCACATCTGAATTCTCACATAACTGAGAAAAATTCTTTATCCTGTGCATGCATGTTCCTATATTGAGAAAGGTGAAGATTTCTACTGCTTCTACTGCTACTCCAAGTCATCAGACAAAGAAAGAAAAAGAATAGTTTTTAAGTGCTGGCCTTGTATTCCTATTAATCTTTAACCTAAGAAAAAGCAATCAATTTAGCAAGCTAAAGAACAATAAACTTTATTTTTTTTCTTCCTTCTCCCCCTCCTCCTCTTTTTCTGCTTCCTTTTATAAATAAATATATAAGGCCTTGATTAGAACTATTGCAAGTAGACTTCCCAGTCTCCGCTTCAGTAAATGAAAAAGAGAAGCCTGAAGTTGCTCTGAAAGCAGCACCGGCTGCAACAACTAGCATACCTTTTTTTCTGATTTTCCTCCTTTCTCAAACAGTTTTGTGAGAGAATGAGACAGCTTTATTGTAGCCTAATATTCTGAGGCAATGAGTGGTCTGGGGTTATGATACTTCAGAGATACTGACTCGGATACACAATAGAAATCTGTGAAACATGGATATAATAAAATTTTGGAAGGATTTTTTGTAGAGGGTGGGTTATTCTATTTGTGAAAGAATGCATCCATTCTAATCTCAGGGAGCTATCAGGAAACTATGAACACTCTCTCCATGCTACTTGTCGAATAGGCTGTTGCTGATATTTGACTATTATAGAGAGATCTTCTCCACTTTTCTGGGCTGATTAAGCACATTGCAGATATTAATAACACAAGCAAAATGCAGACTTCTACACAGATGTTTAAATTCAGACATAAAATACCCTGTCCTTTCCAGTACTACTCAAAACAGGAGTGTATTGCCTCCAGTGAAACTACCCTGGATTATCCCAGCTAACAATGGATTTGGCCAACAATGGTTAACAGAGAACAAAACACTTCAATAGATACTTTCTAATGGAAGGTTTCCCTGTAAGCTATATAGGTAATTAATTTAAAGACTTAGGAAAGAATGCACCAGAAATATCTGTAGGTTCCAGTTTGGATTCTCCTTTCATGATTATATAACTTTAGTGTGAAACTATGACAGTGCCTCATAGCCTGACATAAATGAGAAAAAGGCTTGTGTTTTTAGTTTCATGTTTTTTTTTTTTTTTCTTTCTTTCTTTCTTTAAACTGGGGAATGAGTATGTGTGTATAAAAAAATCTTAAAAACCAAACCATTCTCTGGAAAAATCCAGAGAAACTTCCAGCAATGTGCTTTTGCTGATGTATTGCACAGTGGCATAACATGGCAGTCTAATTACAGCACTCATGTCACACTACTTGACTGACTTTCAATTGCCTTGCCTGCCCTGGTCTACACGAAATTGCAGGCTGTAATGTACATGAAAGGACTCAGTGTTGCTTATCTCAACTTTATGGAGAACCTGAAGACATGAAAAATTTTATTTTGTGATATTATTGATCGCTGCTGCTCCTTTTACCTCCTCAAATGTTTTTTTCAGATGATGCTACCTGCCATCACCTAACCT
The DNA here is from genome assembly GCA_013389925.1 of Aegithalos caudatus. Lineage (NCBI taxonomy): Eukaryota > Metazoa > Chordata > Aves > Passeriformes > Aegithalidae > Aegithalos > Aegithalos caudatus. The sequence goes on along the minus strand of WEIU01012639.1, from coordinate 267,028 downwards.
AGCTTTTAGCTGGCCAGCACTGTCAGCAGTTCTAGCTAATACTAATGGGATTAAAAACAGCAGCTCAGAGAGGAGCCAGAGCAATACGGGTCTGTGCATGGCTGTGCTGTGTTTTGTTCTTTTGAGTGCTCTGACAGCTCCTGCAGTACATGACACACAGAGGGAGAAAAATACTGTACCTTTTGGGAAGCAGTGGAAGCCAACCTTTACTGAGGCTTTTTCGATTGGAGTACAGTCTTTCATACATTTCAGTACTGGGTCAACAGAGTAGCACATAGATTCCTCACCATCAATAGTAGGATTTCGATTCAGCTTCACATAACTGCGCTGCAGCTTGCACCCTAAGAGGAAAAGGAAAGGTAGTTAAAATTGTAGAAATAAATCCCAATCGATCCTTGCAATAATAAAGGCCCACATTTTCTCTTCTGCTTTTATTAAAACACAGGTATCTGACAAACCATTTTTACAGTAGTGAGGTTATCAAGATAGGACAATAATAAGTTGAGGAAAGAGTCTGAAAGGGGAGCTATTTTTAAAATCTAATTGCACAATACAATCCAAAATGGAATCATGTATACTCAGTTTTTTAGAACTACCTAATACACAGGAAATAACCTCTCATGCCTGAAAGCTATTAAGAATAGATACTGCAAGCACAATGGCTGCTTCATTGCATTAGGAAAAATGTCAACTATAGTGAAAGGATAAAAAAAAAAGGGAACATTTATATAATAACAACAAGGATAATTTTTGTATTGGATGATTTTTATAATGCTGCAATTATCTCACTAGAAAGGTATAATGTAACTTAACAGGATCCCAGCTATGACTCTGTTTCCTGACATACAGATAAGTACAATTCTGTTGTCACTGAAGTCAGGGAGAATGCAGCCATTAACTTCAATGAAATTATTTCAGGTCCAAGGTAAATGGAGACCTACCAAACAAAATTGTATTGATATTATGGAAGTCTAACATTGTTTTTCCAGCTACATGTGAGATGAAGCTTTTTACTGTAGGAACAGTTCTAAATATTTTCCTGAGATTGCACCCTCACATGGTGCAAAACAAAAATGAAATTTTTTTCTGCTTTGGAAATTTACATGACTGTAGGATCTGACACTGCATTTATAGTCTGCAACTTGTGTGGTGAAATTAAGTTTGCAGACAACAGATGAAACTGTTTTGATACAACGGTGAAAATCACACTTTTTTCAGTGGGAGCAAGATTAGGGCTGATTTTTCCTCTCAGTAAAAAAGCTACTCAATGTAAGAAATAAAAATGAATTATTTAACATTAAATTGCACATGAGACAAAGACTTTTACTGGAGTATATATTCTCTATATTCACAAGAAGTGTTTTAAACAGTCAGTGCTTAATAAAGTCAAAATGAATACATATTGATATTGAAATTTCTAAGTAAAATATATCTACTGCTTTAAAAAATATTTTCTAGATGGTGGTAGAGAAAAAGCGAAATCATAATCTATCCAAGCATAAAGATTTTTCATATCCACTCACCACCAGAGCAGGTTTCCTCTAGTAATACCCATGAATGAACAAATGCAGAGCAGCTGTGTGCCAGCCTATGGTTTGGCATGAGGAGTTCATTTTCCTTTTCTCTGTCATTATTACCACAAACTCCGCAGGTCTTTCCTCTCATCCATGAATCAACTGTAACCTGCAAAATAGCACATCTTTGTAGTGAATGCTGAAGTGTTGGTCTGTCACACTGGCAAGGTACTAGCCAGAAAGAAAGCAATAACCTTGAAAGTAAGTGCAGTACCTTAAGATTTACACCATCAAAAGTCACCTTCTTCAGTCCAAGTGCTGGAACTTCCACCGTAACAGTTTTTCCATTTTTATAAATTTTAACATTGTCTGTAAAAAGAAGGTGAATTATACAGTGATCATCTTAAATTAATGGAGAAACTGTGTAACACAAAACCCACCACAGCACGTTTTCCTTCACAATGATAATTTTGCTGCTACAGTTAAGTATATATATTTAAGTCGCGAGGAAAAACAAAAATAGAAGAAATAATATATTTAAAAAAATATTCTACTGCTGTTGCCTATAGTTGGAACTGACTTCTGTACCCAGTGTGCTAAATTTTGAAAACATAATGACAGTGGTGGTGCTCCAGCTAAATGTCTGAACTAAAGCATCTCTCTGTAGCTAAAACGTGAACTTTTTTTCAGAACAATCACCAACCTGGGTATATGATAAGAGAGAGCTTTATTTACCTGTCAGTTATGCTGGAGGAAAGTAAAAGTGTATATATGATAGGAAACATGAACATAAGTTCAATACAAATCTTAAGAAAGTTGTCTTTAGTTTTTCTCTTTGAATTAATTCCCATTGTGTTTTCTTTCTGCTGAGATTTTTCTGTGAAATTTATAAAATCTTGATACTTAGTTCCCAGGTCAGTCCTGGAAAGCTGGGTATCAGAGCTTACTTTTTTCAAACTCAGAAACTCCACTGTGTGATAGAACTTGTTCTTCATTGCATGCCACAAGGAGAGATGAATTTGAGGCAGGACAGATTGTGATGTTCCTTTAAAAAAGCAAAAATAAAATAATGAATTAGTGGGTAATTTAAAATGTGAAAAGTTTAGATATTTGTGACTATCTGAATTTTAATGAATGAACAAGCAGGTTTTTTCCAAAGTACAAAATTCATTGGAACTGTGGGCTTTACTATTCAACCTTTAAGGAAAAGACTGCATAGAGACTAAGAGAGCAAGTTATCAGATCTTAGTGGCTGTGGAATTCAAGACAAGAGCAACTACACCATAGAGTCTCAGATGAGGATCCCTTCTGGAAATTCTGTCTTTCCCCATATGCCTCACTGAAAACCTGTTTCAGCTAGAAACTAGATATCCCCCACTCCCAGACTAACTCCCTGAGAAACTTTATGCCTAATTTCTAAGCCTCAGTATAAACCACACTTACGCTGACGTTGTATTTATGTGAACCTCTCTTGAGAAAGATTGGGGATCAGCCTTTCGTGTAGAAATGATGAATTTTGGGTGTTCAGTACAGTCTTGAACCACCACCAGGTTGCAACTTTTATTGAAAGAATATGAATAGCTCACACGATCAAATGTTTTGAAATCCCTCTCCCCGATTTCACACGTGGCTGCAAAACAAAACCATAAAAGAAACGGCAGATATGACCACTGTATGTGTTGCTGTGAAGTACTGAAAGACACCTTTATGAGACTGAACCACCCAGCAAACAGGAAGAAAACTTCTCCTCCTTGGCAGAAGCCAGAGTCTGTAAGGACATGAGAACACTACAGAATAGCTACCTGCTGTAGACTATACTAGTATTGATTACATGCCAAACACAAAACTCAAGCTAACAGGAACTAAAATGTAGAAAATCCTTGAGAAATGATGCCATAACAACCTGTCATAAAAACTCCCCATTTCCCACAGGAGTGCTAGGCACCAACCAGGTAGACACTCATGTGGGCCCTTTTTGAATAAAATAAACTGGTCAGAAAACACATGGACTCTCTTTGCCATTCACCTGATGCCTCTCAAGTGAAGAGTTGGCACCTTCTCAGGAGTGGCAAAAGACAACCTCTAGTCCTTGAAGACAGGAGTGAGTCCCAAACTCTGATTGTTTACAGCAGTCTGAAGTCTCTCCATTTATCTGCCCAAAACCCTGCTTCTGTGCGAGGGAACAAACTGCTGGAAGCAGGACTACGATGTTATGCTTCCCTATAAAACCATTAAAAGGAAAGGCAAGGCCCAGGCACGGCAGAGTATGGACCTACACACATTACTTATTCATGAGACAAACATATAAGTAACATTTACATTGATCTTCTTGTGCTATTTGTGAAGCTATTTTGGGAAATAAATTCCAGGCAGTGATATCTTGAGTCTCGTAATCTGGAGATGGGCCTAAGGGCAGAGTAAATGGCAGTCGGAATCCCTGACAATAAAGTGTTACCTGAAAAAGAAGAAATGAAAATACATTAAGATAAATTGAACCATAGGACTACAAAAAGCCCCCACTCTTATCTTGGAAAAAACCCACACTCTTGAAGATGTATTTCTACAACTGCAGCTGTCTTAGTCTCTGCAGAATGCACCCTGTCAGCTTTTGTGAGGAATCATTATCATCTCTTCTAGTCATACTTGACTTTTTGAGAAATTGTTAAGAACATTTAAAAGTACTGAACACTGAACTTAAAAGTTAAGAACACTGATAGAGATGAGTTTAAGTGATAATTGAGTTACTTCTTAAAAAATAAGGTAACAAGCTGAGTAACTGAGATGATGGATGTGTTTGGAAAAATGAATATCATCCATTAAGGGCTGAAAACCAGCATGTTCAACATTGGGATTAGATCCTTCACTGTAGCTACAAATTATATTTGCCAAGAGAATCAAATCAATGTCTAATGCACCAACTTCTTAATTATCACATGTTAAAGATCCTGCAGTACTGAAGTACTATGGAGGGTTAAAGACACACAAGTTTCTGTGTATGAGTAACTAGATATTACTAATTTGTCAGAGATCCATAGGGGAAATTTTTAAAGACGTGCATAGGGATTTGGTGGACAAGGACAAATTAATTAGTGGGACTCTGCAGACCCTGCCTGTGCAGGCTGCTCTGAGAGGGTGACTAACTGCTCCAGTTTGGTGAGAGCAGAGTTGTATTTGTGGCTTGCTCAGACCAGTCAGGTCAAGCATGGCTACTGCAGATGTGGGATTGAAGTGCCAACACACACAGATGCTGTTTGTGACTGCAGCAGAGTGCAAAGGGTTCTCCAGGCCCCCTCTATCTGCTCTGAGACCCTCATTCAGGAACTAGTCACACTGGGTAAAAGTGCATACAGGTGTGAGTACAGAGCAGTCATACTTGAAACAATTTTGCCTCACTGCTGTTCTAAAAATGCAAATAAAGTATTTGGCTACAAAGTCTGATTTTCAACTTACTACTGCACTGGGCCAAAGCAGCACAAAATCAAGAGAACTGTTGTATGTATTTCAACACCCACCTAATATAGCCAGGTATATAGCAGATTCCCTAAAAGGGAATGTTTTGCTTTTTGTTTCTTTACATTAAGTGTCAAAACACTCTAAGTTGAAAATCATTCAAGGTAAGGAAAAGGAAAATAAAAATTTAACGTACCTCAGGAGCTTTAATTACCGTATCAATTGTTCGTGGAGATGTTGCAGCTGCTCTTACTATAAATTCATGAGATGGGTTTTTCTGATGCACTTCTGAAAAGCCCAACACGAGTGCTGCACCAGGAACGTATTGCATGAATCTAGAGGTAAACAAGATGTGACAAACTCAGGTGCATGAACAAAAGCACACATGGCACAGTGAGGACTACTGGCAGAACCAAAAAAATCAGAAAAAAACTGGAAGAACTGAAAAGTCAAGGAAATAATATTTTGGGTCAAATTGAATGGTTGATTTTACCTGGAAGAAACACAATGGTTTTACTTTACCTATTTAAAATGGATATTTTTTGAGACTGAATAGAAGAACATTTTAAAACAAAAAGGCGTTTTGAACTGAAATAGTTGAAAAAAACTGAAATAATTTAATAAGGAAAATGAAATCAAACATACTTTTTATATATTTGGAAGCTATCATTTAATATGAAACTTGTGGAAAAAGTTGAACACATTCATAAAATACTTGTGTACCACTGAACTTGTGGTTTCCATGCAAGCATTGCTCAGACAAGTATGTTTGGGCTGAAAAATTTAATCCAATTCATTCAGTGTTTTTCAAAAGCCAAGTAGGGTAAACAATTCAAATAAAAACTTAGGAAATAATGAATTACATACGCTGTGCTTGTCTTTTTTATCCAGGATGGAAGCTTTCCCCATTGCACCTTCAGCTGTGCAGCTGGCTTCCTTGCCAGTTGTCCTGTGGTAGCCACTGCTGCTATCCTGTAATCCTGGCACTCCTTGCCCCATCTCAGTCTGGCCTTTGTAAACAGGAAAACAGTCACCCAAAGCTCAGAGAAGAATCCCAAAGTGAACCTTGATCATTTCAAAATGCAAAATTTTTTTTCACCAATTTGTGCATTGATTCTTTGTATTTCAAATATTACCCTATTCAGGTTCATAGAGAAATTTTGACTTCTTCATGCAAAATCTGAGGCATAGAAGGAAAAAAAGTTTTCTGGTCTGTGCAGAACCACATATATATGTTCTTATCTCAAAGCAGCCACTGAAACATGTTGAGATTTCCTTACATGTGGTAACTTCTTAATCAATATGTATTTTTTCCCTAGAAGAGGACTGCATTATAATTTCTCTTTTCCTTCCCCAAGACCTCCTCCACCCCACTTTCTTCAATACTGAATACCATGCTGAATTTGTTAATTGCAGCTGCAAAAAGCAGAGGTTTATAAATGGTTGCACAAACATCTCTTGCTCTAAAAAGCTCATGGGAAGCACAGCACAGGGATATGCAAAAAAAGTAAGGACCTGTTCATTTATAATGCTCTCTCTGGTATCAACCTGTTACCCAACTTTGCTTTTTCCATCTTTTCATATAAATCCTAAGAAATACAACATCGTAAATATATTTGAGTTTTGAGTCTTTTGAAATCACAGAACAGTCTGACTTGGAAGGGACTGAGAAGGATCATCCAACTCCCTCCAGAAAGAATTCAACTCCTAAGTGAATGGCCCATACAGGGATTAAATCCTGTGCCCTTAGTGTTATCAACACCATCTCTAACCAGCTGAGCTTATCTTGGGGTCAATTAATTATATACAGAAAAACAGGCAGATTCCCAGACAAGAAAACTCATAGTAGAACAAATAGTGAAGAAGCAAATTTTTCAAATTTTTTTATCCTTCTACTGGTTAAATTTTGATTTGTCTTGAAAATCAATTTTGAAGCGTGTATTTCTTTTTACTATTACCTATTTTTAATTCAAAAGAACGGTGAAATATTTTCTGAAACTTCACCAACTTTATGAAACATTTCAAAATCAGTATGCCTTTCCTGTTTAATACTCCTAGTCAGCAGATTCTCTGTGCCTGCTCTGGGCTTTGTAGGTGTCTCTCTGTGCGAAGCTGCCTGTGCACTTACCTGTGCTTTCAGAGGCAGTATCACAGCATCAGCACACGCTTTCCAATTGGTTTCAGCCAGCTGAACCACAACTAGTTGCACATCAACTTTGGCAGCATCAGAACGAACATATGCTGTAGCTTGATAACCTTGATTTCTGTTGTCACTCCTTACTGCCTGTGCCACAATCGTAATGCCAGGTGGAATTACATCTCCCAGGAAGTTGCGCTGAAAAAGAGCCCCCAACCATCTGTGCTTAAGTATTTCTGTGTATTCACCAAAGAGCCTGCAGTCCAGTTAATGTGTGCTGATAGCAGGCAGCAGCCCTTGCCCTTCATCAGTTCCGTTTGCAGTACATATTTCTATATCCACAATACTTAATGATGAATTTGGTTGGAAATTTAATTATTCAAAGACATGATTATTTTGATGAGGGATCCAAGATGTTTCCAAGCTATCTTTCTGCATATAGCAAGAGTTTGTTTATTATTTTAATGTTTCAAATATCTACTTACAATGCGTAATAGAGACATTTAGAATGGTATACACATTCACAACTTATTTTACTATACTACAGTTTCTTCAATCCAATCAAATGTTTTAAAATCCTGCTTAGTAGCAGAATTCCCCTAGACATTGCCTGCATTTGCAGACCTATTTGTTCTATTATTATGTAGATACCTTTATGCAGTACAATTATAGAATACTAAGTGCATAATAAAGGTAAAGACAATCTGTGCTTAATGGGCCTTCACATTTACCAATCAGTAGTGTCCATGGAAAGTCTGATTTTAGTTATACTCTGCATGCACTCATGACCTCCAGTCTACATTTAAAAATAATTAGGCAGACTTATTTATTTCTTCTTCATTTTTACCTAAAGCAACTGATTTTGTATTCTGGGCTTTCAAGGGAAAAAGAAAATTCTTTCCTCTTTAACTCACAGATATATTTCCTTCAATGTGTATAATTTCCAAATCCAGGCTTACACATACTGGAAGTACCTTCAGAAATGAAGGAAAGGAAACAGGCAAACAAAAGCCTGAACACAATGGGATTTGAAAAAAATATTTTTTTTTTTTTTTTTTAAATCTCAGTGTTTGAACTTTGACTTTCAATTTACAGACTTGATTTTTAGTGTCCCTCCTGAGCCTAACCCCCTCAGCTGGTTAGTGCCACCACATCTACAGCTCCTGCTCACCAGCCAGCTAGGCCTGGCTGCCCTGGGTACCACACTCAGAGTTGTACCTCACGTGTCAGGCTGGAGCCATGGCTGTGGTGGTGGATGCTGACTCTTTTGCTCCTCTTTGAGTTGTGGGCAGAATTTTCTCCATGGTGGTGGTGGTGGTGGCTGCTGCTGCTGCTACTGCTGCTGCTACTGCTGCTGCTACTGCTGCTGTTTCTGTGGCTGCTTCCCAACTCAGAGGAAGATGATGATGAGCTTCTTGATCCTTTATGATCTGGATGCTATGAAATAAAAATAGGACAAAAATCTATGAGATAGCCTCTAGTTTTACAGTGTAAATATCAAAATCAGAGCTATCAGCCTCCCTTTATATGTAACAGAATAGGACATATCTAGAGTGTTATTTTTATTTCCATATATAGACATGAATTATGTTGGGTTGGAACGTGCCTCAGATCCACCTCGACATCTCTGCTGAAGGAAGGGCTGCATAGACACTGATTCCAAATGACAACATCACACTGTTCAGGTCTAATGCTAGGGAAAATCAAAAGTGGCATAAGTGGTCAAGTATATCTATATCCAGAAAAAAAACATAATACAATTTTATGAATAACACTATAAATCATCTTCTTTCACATGGAGGGTATATAATAGCTGTACAGGTAACACTTACAAAAGCCACTCCATTATCACCCTTCCAATATATGCTAAAAATACCTTTGTGCCATAATGTGTACTGAACCTGGTTTCTGAAAAAAATCCATGTAATGATTTTGCCATGTTTGCCTAAGAACTGTGGTCATAACTATTCCCATTGGAAGGTCCCACTGTTTAATCATTCCCCCATGGTCTTTGTAAACTAGCTTTAGCTGCATTGGTGTGTTCTGACCCAAATGTGAGAATTGTGAGTGCTGCAACACCAAAAGGATGTAGTGTAATAGCATATTAATAATAAAACTGCTTTTGTTATTCATCATCAATATTGCTATTGGACATTATGGAATGGTCAAAGGAAATGGCCCAAACAGAGCCCTTCAGTAACAGGTTTGATTACATTACCTGCAGCTACCATGGCAATGTGCACTTGAATTAAGTACCTACCCAATGGATGTGAGCGGACTTGAAGCGGAGACTGTATAGTTTTGGAAGGTGAGATTCCTGCAAAATTCCAAAAGAAGTTGTTACCTAGAGCTCAGGCAAGATCTCCTCCTTGCAGAAGTCAGTGTTAGACATTTTACCCATTCTGTGGAAATGTCGTGGCTACTGCCGCCGTTCCCTCGGGACTTGGCACGGTTCCTCTCAGCTCGTTTGTCAGATTTGCTGTGCCAGTGGGAATTGCCCGTGCTTCCACTGCTACTGCTGCTGCTGCTACTCTGTGTTTTAGGCTTCTGCTCACGGACACTTCTCTCTCCAGCAGCACTGGCAAGTGGAAATGATGTGGTCTTGGATTGCTTCTTAGCCTTATGCTTTATACCAGATGCTTTGCTACCTGCACTGCCTCTGGTAATGCCTTTGCTGCTGCTACTGCTGCTGCTGTCCTTGCTGCTGCTACTCTGATTACTACTGCTTTTGCCACTCCTACTATTGCTCTTGTTGCTACCACTGCTGCTCTTACTACTGCTAATACTGCTGCTCTTACTACTGCTAATACTGCTCTTACTACTGCCACTACTGCTCTTACTACTACTACTGCTCTTACTACTACTACTGCTCTTACTACTACTACTGCTGCTCTTGCTGCTACTTCTGCTGCTCTTGCTGCTACTACTACCACTACTACTGCCACTGCTACTACTATCACTGCTGCTACTACTACTGCTTTTGCTACTACTACTACTGCTCTTGCTACTACTACTACTGCTCTTACTACTACTACTGCTGCTCTTGCTGCTACTACTGCTGCTCTTGCTGCTACTACTACCACTACTACTGCCACTGCTACTACTATCACTGCTGCTACTACTACTGCTTTTGCTGCTGCTACTGCTGCTGCTACCACTACTGCTGCTGCTGCCACTGTCTCCAAAGGGGTAGAACTTCTTTCCTTTAGCTTTGGACCTCCCAGTTTTCAGATTTATCTGGGTGCCTCCCTGTGATGCTCTGTCATCAGAGTCGCTGCTGGAGGGGCTGCTTGTTGTACTCTCGGCACTTCCACTGGCGCTGCTGGCACTGGATGATGAGCTTCTGTATTTTTTTGTCCCCTAGTCAAGGGTAACATTGGAGAAAAAAAATAAATCTCTGTGTTCCTGCAGAATGGCATAAGTAAAATCAAACACAGACACCTCTGAATATCTGTTGCCTTAGAAGACAGGGTCTATACTTGATAACCTTCTTGCAACACATCACAATAATTCAAAGGCAATTTCATAATAATGTGTTAAACCCACATGTAAGCAGAACAATACCCCAACACTTTTGTGATAAGGAGCATGTGCAGCAGTAGTTGACCACACAATAACATGTAACCGGTATCAGTAATGACAGTACTGTAGCTGTCACTGTCTCAGGGCAGGTTGTGTGGTGGGTGTCAGAGCATTTTGCTGCAGTTGCAGTAGCTGTAAATAATAGACTACTTTTTGGCCACAAAACACCTATTTTATCTCTTACAAGAGATTTTCAGAACAGCATACAAAACCAACCTGCTCTTTCTAATATCTTTCACTTGCAGAAATGATGAGTACCAACAAAAGACCTGCCAAAAGACTTATGTACCCAAAAGTCTGTCATTATTTTCCACTTTGGCATAATATCTAAATAAAGGAAGCTACTTAGTAGTAGAAGGAATAAAAATAAGCTGTGTGTAAGGTCTCCCACAAACCCAGAAATGGAATTTCACATCAGTACCTGATCATCAGTGTCTGCAAGGATTTTCTTCACTTTTTTAATTGCCTCTTTTCTGGAAGATGCTTGTGCCTCTGGATCTTCAAATGTTACTAGGCGTATCATTTTTGTAGGAGCTTGATCTCCTGCTTGAATTGTGACTTGTATTTTTTCAATAGGTGCCTCGGTGTAAACTGAAATTGCATGACAATTAGTATTACTGTTACTATTAGCAACTGAATGAGAGAATAAGCCAATTTAACCATAATTTATTTGGCCATTGTTTCTCAAATAGAAATGTTCAATGATTATTATTGGTATTGAGCAAACCTGTTGAAAATTTTCTCTAATAGCTAAAGAACATAATTGCAACCAAATTTTAAAATATTACCATGATACTGGATACTTTTCAAGTCAATAAAGAGAATGGTCAGCAGATTTAAGTCAAGTGAATTGGATTGCTTAAAGAGATAAACCATGGGTTAGTGAATTTAACGTCAGACAGGAATTGAGGCTCGACTCTTGAGCGCTAAAGAACAGCCCAATGGTCAGGCCATTAGTTTGGTTCTTAGGAGACCTAGATTCAGTGTCCTGCTGTGCTTTTATTTCTTATGATCATGGATTAAGACATTAAGGACTAGATCCTGGCAGGGTTAATCCATAATTCCCTTTTAGAGTCTGGGTTTTAGAATGTAGCTACAGGACACTGCATCAGATCTGTTGCCCATGTCCAATTGCTTCGTGCTTGCATCCCAAATCCAATGATTCAGGATGCATCAGACACACTCTGCAGGCACAGATCAGCTCTGCTTGACGCTGGCCATGCTGAGTGACATTGCTGGGAGAGCTGGGAAATTGCTGCTCAGGCGAGTGGGGGAGAAATGGATTCCTGCTGTGAGCATAGTCTGTTGCCAATACTGGCAGGCCTGGTATTTCTAATTGTAGATTTAGTGGTGTTTAAGATGCAATATATATATATATGTATATGTACTGTATCTATCTATCTATATGTGTATGTGTATACACACACCTTTACCCACTATTTTCTTTTTTGTGCCCAGTTGTATTTACCTGGCTTGAAGGTCATTCTCAGGGCATGCTCTCCAACTAGGTAATAAAGAGGCACATTTTTGATAAATGCTGCATGTACACTTTTCTTCTCAATGCACACTTGAACTCCAAATGTACTTGCATTGAAGCACACGGACTGAACAAATGGCTCTTTACGGGAAGAAGAGTATCCAGAAGAAAAGGGATTTCCTGATGAAATATCCTCTGCAGATTGTCTATCCTATTAGATAGCACACACATCAAGTTAACTCAGACAACAGTGAGAAGAATACCTATATATTATGCATCCTATTTTAGTAACCTGTGCTCTGTGGGGGGAATTAACCAGTTTATTCGTTAACCAGTTTATTATGTTATAACAAGGCTGTAACACAGGACAAGCTGGTTTTAAATTGGACAAAATTATTGTCTGAAAGGGTTGGTTAGACTACCTACTGTAAAAGGGCTTCAGGCTATATGAACAGAAAATTATGCCACAAATTAATTCTGAATATTTAATTTTGTTTTCCTGGAATATTAGACAGTGTTAACTTGAGAAAACTGAGTGTGCTTTAGACTGACTGGAGTTTTTTTCCTTTGATTTTTGATCTGTCAGATAACAGAACTTTCAACTATGTCCACAAAAATTCTAACTGAGATGAGGTCTGACATGAATCTGACACTACATCAATTAAATGGTCAAAACATATCATGTATTAGAAATTTCCACTAAAAAGTATGTAATTTACATGTAGTAAGCAATGATTTTAAAGAACAAATTAAAATTAATTAAAATTGGAATCAAATCCATGAAATGAAAACTATGATTTCCTGAAACAATGAAGCAAATACCTAAAGACACAATAATCGCAAGCTTTCATTTCACATATAATTCAGGTTTGCAATCAGTTTTGTTATGCAGTTTGTCATGTCTCATGAGATTGCAGCCTTGCATGAACTCTATCACAAAAACTGGAAATTCTAGTGATACTGGGGAGTGCTCCACTCAGTGCCACTTTTCAGTTGCTGTTCATTTAAGAGTAGCTGTGGAGTGCTGAGTTTTCAGGAAGGGCAGCACAGAAGCACAAAGCAGAAGAAAGCTTGTTCCAGGATATTGGAAACTGCTCTCACTGATAGCACGTTTGTCTATTGACTTCTCCATAGGAAAGTGCTGTTCTTGTCCTCTGTTCAACTCTTATTTTATCTGAAAACCCTTCAGAATTGCAGGATAACAATGAAACCAGAACAGGACAGAGTATTCCTCACCTCTGTCAGTCTTTTGCTGAATGAATTGTCACAGCAATGCCTCCACGACACTGCCCATCTTAGAAAGCCTGTCCTGGCTCTTATGGAAATCTGGCTCAGGAAGTCATGACACAAATTGCACTCCATCCTTGAATCAGGATGCTTATAAACATTAAATTTGGCTCTATAAGTCAAGCAGTGCAGCATCTTGTGGAACATCTGTGACTGCCCCAGGAATGCGATGATTGCATAATGGTTGCAAAGTATTTTAAAGATTGTGGGCCTGTAGATGGCAGTGCAAAATTAATTACCAAAGAAAATGCTTTTGCTTTAGAAAAAGTGTTGCAAATTTGATGTATTACACTCCAGATTTCAAAATAATGCCACTATAGAGCTATTTGTGTTATTAGATTGAACCTGACTTATTTTGAGTGAAGCAGCATTGGTCAGAGATGAATTGTACGTTTTCCAATAGAGAAAAGAAATGGTTCCCTACTGTTTAGAAGCCCAAAATAGAATAGTCAGATACTACATCATTTACCTCGATGTTATCAGTCTCGCCTGATGCAGAATCTGAATTGAAGGACGCCTTCATTATGTCGGGCACTGCTTCAGGTAAAAGAACTGGAGTAATCTTACTAGCAGACAAATCCCCAATATTTCGTGTAACAGCAAATGTCTTAGACCTGAAGAATAAACATTAGAGGAAACCTGTATTGATAAAGCACTGCTGAGGAAAAGACCTGAACAATGCCTTGTGGCCTGCACTCAGCAACATGTATCATACCTTGCAAATAGCTTTACAGATATTTACAACAGATTTCCTGTTAGTTGCATTTTCAAGGACTGTTACGAGTCCATAAAGACACGGCCCAGTCTCAGAGGAAGATAGCCTAGTCAGGATTTTAGAATTGTGTACAGGTTAAAAACCTTACAGTTGGTTGGATCTTCATACCCTAATACTATGAGAAACAGCACACTTATAAGTCTGACTGTGGATTACGTTATTAATTTTTGAGTCTCCTATTTTGAGCTCCTAGACTTTTAAATTTTTAAACTCATCATCTGTGTGTTCACTGCAGTAGCCTTAGTTCTAGTTTCTTTTGACATTATATTTATAAAAATACTGCCATAACTACCAAAACCAACCTGGGGACTGGTGGCTACAGAATACTGTTTCCTGTGCAAATTTTATTAAAGCAGAATTGAGGGAAGGAGTGTGAAATCATGAAAGTGTCTCCAGCTCAATTTAAATTCACCAATACTCATAGCTTGGTCATGATGTGGCAAGAGGTCAAGAGAGTTGTGAAGAAAGGTTAAGAGCCTATTTATGTAAATGTGTTCAGTACACTGTTTCCAGTGTTGTGAATTCTAAGTGCATTAATCAGGATCCCAGATAAGTGATAGAAGGTGCAGCATGAGACTGAGACTCTCATGGTAAAATATCCTGAACCCCTGGCTTCATGGGACATACCCCATATTCTTCATGGAACTTGTTACAGTGCTGTGAATTATGAGTTTTGTTTTGGGTCAGAGAAACATCTCAAAGGCTAAAATGCTTTTGGGAGACAAAAACCTATTTCCCTCCACTATTAACACTGTGCTAGCTCTACCTTATTAGCCATTTATCAGCTAACATCTGTCTCAAAATTCCTCATCCTTTCTCAAGGATGAAGCTGATCTCTTTGCCCTGGGGCTTTTGTGGTCTGCCAGTGGAGGTGGCCGCTGTGACAGTGAATGGAAAGATGGTGTCAAAATGGTCTCTATTTTAATACGGTCCACACTGTACTAGCCTGAGCAATTCCAATCTAACCTATTTGAAAGATGAATTTGTATTCATTTGATAGCCCTCTCTTCCTCTTGAAGGCTCCTACCGTGCTGTGTGCAATGTAAAGCACACAATTGCTCTTCATGTGGAACACCTCAATAAAACGTGTGTCACCTGTGGGCTTTGTTTTCTTTTCCATCTCTCTCTTTTTTTAGATAAGGACATGACAGCAACGCTCCACGCTGGGTGATAGGAGAACCTTGAAGAATGGAATCTGAAATAAAATATTCTCCCTAACAAGCTGAGGGGATAAAAGAAAATACAAATCAACTTGCATTTCAGATGGCTCATCTGGGTAAAGAGACAAAAAGAGAAATGGTTTTATTTTAATCCCATTCAATAATTCAAATGACCACTGAACTGCAGGCTGGATCTCCAAGCAGAAAGCCCTGGGGTTTCTTTTCCAATTTTTTTTAGTATTTTTATGCCAATAGTCTACTCCTGCCACCTAATGAAAGCGAAGGATCGATTCCTCCCTGTTGAGCACAGAGAGCCGACAAATGTAGCTGCATCACAGGTGACACATGTCAATGTCTGCAGAATCACACGGCACAGTAAAAATAGGCTACAAGAGCCAGCTCTGGTGCTTTAACAAGAAAAAACAGTCACAAAGAAGGCCTAAAGCTATGCTATGAAAGAGTCTGTTCTCTCTGATCCCACACAAGGGAGAAAAAATAAAAAGGAGATTTTCCAATATGTATTAGTGCATTTTTTGGATGAGGGAAGAAGCTGTGCTATAATATAAGCCAAACTCACTGCAGGGGTAAGGGACAAGCAACTCAGCTATGTTGGACCCATTGATGTTTCAGAGAGTGTGGCCTTACATATATCCCTAACATAGGGACTGAAGAGCTCAAATGTCTATTTAACATAAAAAACAATCAACAAAAAACTATTTTACCAGATTTTAGAATATGGTGTGACATCACATGTAAACAAATGAGAAACAAGATACAATCATCCAGCCAGATCTTTAGGTCTCTTTCTGATGCGGTGAAACAAAATCTTCTGTCTTTCCTCATCTTCCTTCCAACTTTGATGCACAAGTGTTATAAAACCAGACACTTGGAGCCCCACCTGTTTCCCTTTTCTGCCCCCCAAAAACACCTCACTGCATCAACAATTGTGATCACAGAGAATGCTGCCTCTTCTGCATTTTCTGCTATACATGGTGTAGTCATTTTGGACAAAAAGTTTTCTAATTACCTGGTTCATCTTATAAATAAGATGCCTATGTGAAGGAATTTCTGCTTATCCTATGGCTAAAATAAGCAAAAAACCTTATGATACAAGCTCTATTCATGATTATGTATATATTTCAGTAGGCTGTCATTATGAATATGTGGCATATTAGCAAAGTGCATTCTCTGGCAGCTTTCCATATCTATACTTTAATCACAGAACTCTAATTTCCCCTGAAATTTATTTGATTTTTACTTCTTGTAAATTTTGTTTAAAAGTATGTTGAAGTAGCCATCTGTAGTGTACTAAATAATTATGTTAAAAGAGCCTTAAAAATAACCATTGTTTTTTAATTAAGTTTTGTTAGGATTGAATTGAAACACATGCTACATATTCTCTCCATAGCAGGATTAATTACTGTGCTCTGATTTTTGCTATAGAGAGTGTTGAGCCCATAATGTGCTGATTTGTCTTGGGAATGCAAAGTTTTCAGGGTTTTTTTTTAGCCTGTGATTACCTACCCGAATTTCTCTTTGGTTCTTGAAAATTTATATAAATCCCACTGCTGTGACATGTTATAACCTTTATGGTGTGTAGGATATAAATGAAGTTAATGCTATTGAAAACTATGTGTCTGAATGTGAGAGATGATAGGGAAAATAAAATCACATCCTCTCTAGCTTTAATGACATGGGACTGTAGAGGGTAACCTGCTGACCATCAAGACAGTGCCCAACACTAAAATATTTTGAACAGAGCTTACAAACACATGAAAAATCAACAACTTTCTAGAACTATTTATTTAAATGGGGAATTTAAAGCTAACAAGGGAGGATTTCACAATATCTCTAACATACTGACTTAAACTGATTTTTATTATTTGGTAGACCTACACAAAAAGAAGGAAAAGACTATGTTGAACTAAGAATTTTAACTCAGACTATATAGCCATATATAGATATATCTATATCTATCTATCTATCTATCTATCTATCTCCTTTCTCTCTACCATGCCTGCTTGTTTCTCTTCATACCTCTAAGATTTTACTTTGCTTGGTCTTTGACCTCCTCAGTGATGTGGTTCAATGTTACATTCTCTAGTTATTGCTTTGCCTTCACTTGCACTCATTGCTGTTTCATTGCTCTGCGTGGTTTCCACTGGCCATTTGTTTTGTAACAGTGAATGGGAATGCTTTTTGTAGAGAAATTGATGGTGCTAGAAGTCATCTAGTGAGTATTAGCTTTCTCATATACTTGGCATTATGGAGCTATTTCCAAGTGACTACTTCACTTTATAAATGTGAATGCTGCAGGGTCTAGAGCAGGGCTTGTGCAGGAACTCACGGGCTTCTCTGCTTTAATACCTTGTTTCTGATACTGACTTGCTTTCTGCTTTATGGCAATGCATTTAACCCCTTTTGTGTCTCATTTAATCTCCCCTTAAGTCAAAGGAGGAGAATATTTTTTATTTACTTGCGGGGAGGATCCTTCTGCTAATATTTCTCTCTGCTTGAGGCTCTAAACTCCCTATCAGTATTCAATATTCTCATTTCAGTTCAGTGTGTTTATTGAGTTCATTAATATCTGCCTCACCCTCTCTAACAGTGGGAACTAGTGATAGTGGTTGCCCGCTGTCCCTGATGACCTTAGGAGCAGACTGTCCTGGCCTCTGTATGAAACTGAACCAAAAAACCATGCAGATAACTTTTCACCTCTGAAATGCTGAGACCCTCCCTACCTCTGCATGGAGAGAACCTTGTTACAACCACTCCTGAAGGAATGGAGAAATTGTCTTAGGGAGGAGGATGGGATGTCAAATACATGTCAAATGGTCTGTGACTATTGAAGGACAAGGGAAAATAATGATTACCCTAACTGGTGGCTAAATTGAGGAGACCTGCAGAGCATCTCTGGGCCAGCAGCCATGAATGCTAATTGCAGCTGGACCGAGTAACTGAGCTCTGTTGTTACGGCTGTATTCCTAGAGCAGAAGCTTGTTAACATTTCAGTGGTTTGTATAATCGCCGATTTCTGTTGTCAGTGAAGCTTTTTCCTTTGTGATGAATTTTCAGCTTTTCTCTCTCAGGTTTTTTTTCATGTGTGTGCGTGTGAAGGTTTTCTAAGTTTGGTCTACTGCTTTGATTCCTTGGACATACTCTTTCTGTTTCCTCCCACTCTTTGCATTTGTATTTCCATCTGTTTTCATTTGTTTGGCATCTGGCAACAACAGTTTTCCAGAGTGTATTGTAATTGCATGCACTGATGATAAATCAAGGAGACCTAATAGGTAAGAAAACCAAACGGCAGCCACAGGGGAACAAGGTAAAAACATAAAACTCTCTATGCTTCAAGGCATCTAATGTAAATATATATGGATTAACAGTTCTAACTGATAGGATTCAGCTGGCTTATTTCTTACCTAGTGTTTCCAGTTCAAATATTTGTATCAAGATAGAAATTTTATGTCATTTATGTTTCAGATAGCTTATGGATCTTAACAACTGAGATATAGTCCTAAGGAGGATTTTCAGGTGAAGACCACAGAAACTAACACATATTTTCAAGCAAAGCTTTAGTGCATGTCACTTCATTTAAAACAAAGATAAGCTATGCCAATCACTACCCCTTATCCAAGCTGTAAGTCAAAGATAAGATTCCCCAATTTTTTTTTTTTTAATTCTGCTTTGCTACATGCTATGTCTTACCTTATGCTAATTACGTTAGTCTCATCTTTGCATGGTGGAATTTCAATTTTGATATTTTTTTCCCTCATCTGAATAGTGGCAACAACATTCACAGGTACATGGGCATTCATTTTGGTGCATGCTTCCAGCCCTGCCTGGACTGTATGTGTATTGATTCCCATAAAAAAGGTCATCTCCTTGGCCATGCTGAAAAGGTAGAAGGAGGGTATGATTATGTTCATGCAGCAAACAGCTGTTGACTATTTATGGTGTCTGTCACTTGAAAATATTATTCTTCTATTTTATACTAAATACTTACCTTAGACTAATTTTGGATCTCAGCTTAATATTGGCATTTAGTAGGTCAGTCAGTCTGAAATCAGACTTGGGAGAAGGTGTAATCTGTGCTTGAACTATTACAAAGAAAGCAAAGAAAGGGTTAAAAATGCCCTCCAGTCCTAGCAAGAATGTTTGTATTGCTAAAGCAATGAGACCTTACCATTTCCTGCCACTTTTGTGACAGAAGAGTAATAGAAGCTGGCCTCTGTTGGGAAGCCAGTGCAGGTGGGCACAATGCGGCGGATCTCAGAGGACAGGAAAGATTTGGTCCACTGCTTCCCTACACCACTTTGAAGGCTACTGATTATTCTCCTTAGTGAAGGGATTTTTTCATCAGATCCATACCATGCCTGCAATTACAGAGTTCAACATGTCTAAATAAGCAGAACTTGAATATCATGATCCGTGTCATTAGCTCTGCCTCAGGGGAAATTCTGCCAGCAGTGATTATAAATAATCCTGATCAAAGCTTGACCTTATTGGCCTCGATTAATACTGGAGACAAAAAAACCAACCATGAATTTATAAAAGCAAGAGAATGTATGAAAGTAACAGTATTTTAGAGCTTTTGATGCTTGGGTAGTAGTGCTTTGAAAATCATACCTGCAGTGCATTTTGGATGGTGTTTTTATCAAGTCCACCAAAAAACAGCTCTTGGCCAAACATCTTCAAGTAGCCTGATGCAAAAGGTTTGTCACTGGAGAATGCCTTCCAGTCAGACAGCTGTGTGGGAAGATGAAAAAAACCTGATTCTTCATAACATTTGAGAAAGCAATATCAGAGATTTTCTTTCCCCCCAGAATTTACCTTTTTCAGGATTTTCTTGAAGTCATAGTCAGACTCCCAGTCCCTGTCAGGAGAGTAACCTTTAGCAAACAACTCCTGCAGTCCTTCAGCAGTTATTCCTACCTGTGGGAAGATGTAAAGTGCAGATGCCAGTGGATGTTGGCTGTAAAAAGCGATCAGAGGGAAAACTGTGGGTAGACACAATTACCTCCAAGGGATCAGCCACTCTTCCAAGGAAATGTGTCCGTAGCTGGGATATTGCCGTAGCTGGAATTAAGCTACCCGCATTATTCAATACCAAATATTTAGCTGCTAGACCACTCATAAGGAACTCTGCAGAGAAATAGGCAGTAAGACACAGCAGAGTTAGTTTTTAGGTCAGTGTGTAGATTGTATCTACTTACTAATTTAATAATCAGCATCATATGAGCAAGGCCAGAAAACTAAGATACAAAACTGGTGTTCTAAAACAGTTATAAACACAATATTCTATTTTTTTAAACTAATAATGGTCAAAACTACAAGCTCACTCATCACTGCATGGTGGTTATGCCATTTTCCAGTTGCTACTGCTGTATCATAGAATTGTAGTATGGTTTGGTTGAAAGGGATCTTAAGGATCATCCACTTCCAATCTCCTGCCATGGCACCCCTCCAGTAGACCAGTTTGCTCAAATCTGCATCCAACCTGGCCTTGAATAGTTCCAGAACTGGGGCATCCACAATTTCTCTGGGTAAGCTGTGCCAGTGTCTCATCACCCTCACAGTAAAGAATTTCTTTGTAATATCTAGTATAAAGCAACGCCCTTTCAGTTTGAAGACATTCCCCTTTATCCTGTCACTCCATGCCTTTGTGTAAAGCCCCTCTCCAGGTCTCTTGCACATTCCCTGCAGGTGCTGGGAGGCCACAATGAGGTCACCCCAGAACTGCCTCTTCTCCAGAATGAACAGTCCTAATTCTCTTAGCCTTTCCTCATAGGAGAGGTGTTCAACCCATCTGATCATCATCAGCTGGTCCTCCTTAAGGCTTGCTCCATCAGGTTCCATGTCTTTCCTGTGCTGTGGGACCCAGAGCTGAATGCAACACTGCAGGTGGGGTCTTACAAGAACAGAGAGGTGCAGAATTTCCCCCTTGTCCTGCTGGTCAGGTTTCTTTTGCTGCAGCCCAAGACATGATTGGCTTTCTGGGCTGCAAGTGCACATGGCTGGCTCATGTCCCTGAGTCCTTCTTGGCAGGGTTTCTTTTGATCTCTTCATTCCCATCCTGGATTGATATGGAGAGTTGCTCCAACCCACATCCAGCATCTTGCACTTGGTCTTGTTAAACCTCCTGAGAATCCTATGGGCCCACCTCTTGAGCTTCTCCAAGTATGGAAAATATGCCTGTCCATATGATTTACATTCAGTCACACACTGCAAAATCAGCTTATGAAATGCTTTTATGAGATATCATTCAGGACACCTTGACAAAGGAGATGAAAACAGAAATGAAAACAGATTTGCCATCCTTTGCTAATAGTTCAGGGAAAGTGATACAGATATCCTATAAGGACAGATGGTGAGTTGTAGATTTGTCTCTCAAATGACTCAAAGACTATTTAACACTAGCTCCAAATTATGTAACCCCTACATGAAATGCACCAATTGTTAATTTACTATTAACTATTGAGTGAACTTTGACCAAACAATTTGTTTCTATCTATTTCTCTACTTAGATTTCTCATCTGTAATGTTCTTACATGCAGATAATCAGTGCAGAACACAGTCAGGAATTCTTCCTGGTCTTGGTACAGTTATATCCTGTCCTGTTTTATGAGTTAAAGTAATCCCACTGCTTTTCTAAGTTTCCTTGGGTTTCAAGAGGAACAAGGCTGACAGGATATCTGGGCATCCTTGTTGTGCTTCCTTCTATTCCCCCCTCTCCTGTTCCTAGACCATTTGGAGGATACGGAAATATATATGAACAGTAATTTTACCACATTTCCCTCATTGTTATCCTGTATGAATCTGCTGTGTTATCCAAAGTGCTGGGCACTATCTACCTAAAACATACAAGATTCAGAAACAACTCCTTCAGTCAAGACACTCGTATTTATGCCACCCCACTTTTGTCAGAGGAAAAAGTGGAGAACATTCAGTAGATAGTAATGGTAATCCTATAAAAAAACCCCAACAAAGTGGTGCTACACTGGGTCATTTCTAGTGAGTTGACAGAAAACTTGGAAATGTGCCAGAGCAATGCCAGGTGTTTCGTGAACAGGACACTAAAAGTGAGGCACAGTGCTATAAGTGAAATTGTTAAAGCTATCTTTTATGTTCTTGCCACAAAACCTGTTAATTAAAAAGTCCGTGGTACTTCCTGATACTTAATAAGAAGTATTGCTTATAAATTATTAAATGATTATAGAGAATTCATTGACTTGAATAAAGCAGCAATATTTTCCATACCTCAGGCCTTACATACTGCTAACACTCCAAGAATATATTTGCCATTTCACTGTGAGAGTTTGATGACACAGGCATATATGTGATTAAATTCCTTTCCCCAAAGATGAGGGAAAGAAAATTTAGTGAGCAAAGAAAGTAGTCTTTAAACATTACTACACATTTAATTATATGAATCTGTGCATATTGAGAGTCAGATTCTCACAGTCCTCACACTAAGCAGAACCTGAGTCACCCCTTTGATTTCAGTAGCAGTATGTAGAGCATGAACCACTATTTGTGGTGGCCGTGTGTGACAAATTCCAAATTAGAGATAGATTCAGCTGACATTATTGCCTGTCATTAAAAATTCAGCATCTAGCACCACAAAAATCCGTGATGCTGAGGGCAGATTTTTGTTTTTATCAAGGAAATAGGTACTGCATTAGAGCCGTCACTATGGTAACTCCTCCAGAATGGACTCACAGAAACACATTTTACCTGTGACTAGTGGAGACAAATCAAATTAGGAAGCTGGAGGATGCATCCTCTTCCCATACTAGTGTAGTAAGAGATTGACTTAATTTAGCTGAGTTGTATAAATCTAAGATTAGCATGTGTGAGAAAAAGGTCTTGTTTTTTATTCTTCAGCATGAGGACCTACCTATCCATGGTAGCCAAATTACTGACAATGGTCTTCACCGGGAAGTAACAGCAATTCCCTGATGTACTTAATTTCCAGGCTACAGCCAAAATAAATTATTCCATTTCACATAGCCCTCCTGCCTGCATCCCTCATACATATTACACCTTTCTTTCTAACTGTATGAAAATTTAGATGGTGTAATTTTAAAAGCAAAAATTAGAAGACAAAATGAGTGCTTAAACCAAGAAACACATATCTTCATATTAACAGAAAATGTATCTATCCCTGAATGTATATTAAGTAGTAAAAAAGTTCACATGGTGTATAATAGTGACTGTGTTTCTTTGGGTACTTGCTGTCTCCTTTGTTGAGGCAGCAAGAACATGTAGAGTATGTTACTGTGATTCTTGCAGCATGTATTGGATTTATTTCCATTATAGAGCACATTAAATGGTCACATAAAATCCATGAAACTGGGGTAAAACATTGATAAGATTTACAAAAGTCCCTCAAACCACACCTGTCTCCAAAATGGAGGCAGAAGTACTTGTACAGTCAACACTGTGGATTTCAGATGTTTCAGAGTCTCTTAATATTAATTACGTTGAAAAGAATCTTAACACATACCAGTGAATAATAAAAGTTCTAAAAACATCCAATTCCTGATAGATAAACAGCACATGTAAGGAGGCTGTGTTTGGAGCTATAATCTCCCTAGTCTCCCAGTTACATATGCTAAATCATTGAGGCAGGTCCTTTACATAGGGAAGTTGTTTTTAAAAATCTACTTAGAAAAACAACATACATGGAACATAGCAAAAGCTACAATGTGGCCCAGCAAGAATCTGGTCCTTCCCTGCTTTAACTACATTTTTATGAGCAACTCTGATGTAACTCTCCAGTCTCCAGATACCATACTTGGATCTCCTCATTCTAGTAAAGAATCTTGGTAGGAAGATGCAAGAAAAATCTTTAGCCAATAAACCTGATGTAGCTGCTCATGGGTGCAATGAATTATCTCCTCTGAATGTTTTCAGAGGTTTCTGTTTCACTGGGCACAATTGTTGGGGTGAAGAGTATTTAGCATCACATTTGAATGCAGCGGGAGTTGTAGATGTTCAACACTGGTAGAAATTAATCCACTTCAGCAGTAATTTAGGCCCCTTATGCTTGTTTGGTGCTGAACAATGGTATGAAATTGTTAAGCACCACTGAGAATACGGCATTTGATACAGGAGCATGTGCCTCCCTGGCTAATGAAAACAGGGTTAGAGCCCCACAAGCCCTCTGGTAATTTCATGCTGGCAGTGTACAGTACAAAACACACAGGGACCTAAACACTCTTCAAATGGAGAGCCTGAGATTCTTATGTTTTTTTCACTGAACATAGGAAAATACAGAGGAACAATGTGAAGCTTAATAGCTGGCTAGGAGAATTGGGCTCTTACACAGTACAATTTTTTTCCCACATATTCCCCAGTATATGTTTCTCTACAAAATCTTCTGGATCTTACCTTTAAAGATACTGAAGCGGAAAACCTTGCTGAACTGATATCCAGATTTGTCAAATTTGGGACTTAGTGCTCTGATAGCCATTCTGCAGGCAGAAGCCCTGAAAAAGTTCGGTGAGCACATTAACATTTCAATTAGCTTGCAACAAGTGTTTCTTCTAGGAAAGGAATTTCTCTTACATCACTTGAAGATCTGGAGCTGTACTTCTACCCAGGGCCCTCAAGTGAGAGTAGATGAAACTTGCCACTTGCATGCTAGGTTCCTTCAGCACAGCATCAGCCAATGTCATCACAGTTGGAAGACCTGGCTTGGTTTCAAGCAAAACCACTGCAGCTAACATTCGGATTCGAGGATGAATTTTTTGATTCAGGAAAATCTCAAGGGTAATAGCCTGGACCTGAAAATAATAGATATATCCACTTTTACTGTAAGTTTGAACATTTTGCTAATAACCACCCAACACCAGTGAATGATCTGTTTCATCACTAGCACAGTAAAAAATTGGATTATTTAATTATTTTGGCAACACTGTTCCTGTTCTCATAGTCTGAGGGCTGAAAGGTGCATTATGGTAATGTAGTCTGACTTCCTACACAATGAAAGCCAGGGAATTTCACTGGATAACTTCTACATCAAGTCTTTTATCCCTTTTTGAGCTATCCCACTCAGGGTAAAAATGATTTAATGAATCCCTTACATACCTGAGAAGTGATTTCAGTGATCACTTATCCCTATGCATAAAGGTAAAACTTATTTCTAATAATGTGATTTTCTGGGAAACTTTCTGCTAAACAATAGAATAAAAATGAAATAAACAAACCCCAATATATTACCAGAAATCTCTATGTTACATAGGCAGCTTAAACAAAAATTTAACCCAATAAATGTAATTTCCTTAGTAGTATTGTGGCTGATGTGTTTGCCCTCAGCAAGAATTAACTACCATGACCAATGTTTTACTGGAACTCTTGCAGTTTCCAGGGGGGCACAGGAGCCTTTGGCCCTAACTTTAAAATGTATGCAGATGACGTGCAAGTGTTCTGGCAAACTTTCTGCACAGCCCTGTCCTACCTGGGAGAGTGCACATCCATGAGCTGTAATGAAGGAAACTTCAGCAAACTTTGGGAAAACCCTGACTGGTTTAATTAATTTGAATATTGTGATTATCAAATGTCTATGCAGAAGAGTTGACAAAGATGCAGTAGGTCTCAATGAGGCCTTTCAAACTAAAAGATAAAAAAGGCCAAGAATTAAGCATTTTTAATCCAAATATGGGAGTGTACCTAGCTGCAAACTAGGCATTAAACTGTTTTTTGAACAATGAAAAAAGTCACAACCATTAACTTGCTCCAGAACAATTTTCTTCAAAGAAAATGCATAGAAAATGGAACTGAGTGGTCTGGGGCACCAGTGGAAAGCCAGGCCAAAGAGCAATCAGAGATGTAATGTTGTTCTCAAACACCAAATTGGCTTTTATTCTTCCCCAGCAAATACTTTAACTTCTACCCTTGCAATTCTCTCCCCTCCCTCCCATGCATTTTCCCATCCAGCTCCTGCACTCTACTAAATTGTTTCTTTATTCTCTTGGTTAAAAGCATACCCCGGCACACTATTGTCTGTGGATCAATATGTGCACTCAAACTGGGAGGCACATGCAAAAAATGATTATAATGGAAACACTGATACCGATTAGTAGGTGAATAGTTAATGAAAGCTTTTATTTTACTTTTTATATTAAGAATTTACTTATATAAAATAAGAAATTTCAACATCAGAAAAAAAAATCTAGAAAACCTTTAAAAGGTTTCCTTTTAAAAGCAGATTGCTTCAAAGCGAAAATGATTGTAAAGTGATGTCTGTAGTGGATGTGAGTATGCTTTTGTAGGCATTGCATGTGAGATCTAATAATTATCTCAGTCAGGGACAAAAGTCACATTTAGTAAATGCTCTGTTTATGACTTAAACCAGCACAATGTCTGTAAATTTGTAATTAGGATGCAAACCCCTGGTATCTATTTACAATAAAATCTGGTCTTGAATTACGATTAGATGTGACACTCAGTATTAGACGTCAATTCCCTGAAAACCTTGTTTTGTGGTTCTCTCACATACCAAAGGTGAAGTAGTACTAAACACATTTGGGTCAATAATTTAGTTTTCTGTCTAATGTCCTTGGAAACAAAATGTTTACAATGGAAATACTGATTTGTCTTCAACAACAATGAATGTATCCTTCTAATGGGATTTTTTCCTTGCAGTCTGAAATACTGGAGGTTAATGTCAAAAGAAATAGGACATGCCTACCAAGGAATGGCTAAGTATTTTTTTTTTAAGTTAACATTATCTTTGAAAAAAAGATCTTTTTTTCCCTCATCACCCATTATCCATTAGCAGCCTTGTAAGTGGAAGTCACAGGGGCAAAGGAGGCAGCTTTGTTTTCTTACCATTTTGGGGTCTTTTAGGCCTATGTTTTTCAGGGCCATCACAGCAGTCGCGTGGACCCTGAGTGGCAAATCTGAGGCATCAGCTGCATATCCTGGCAAAAACTTCTTGATGTGCTTGATGCTGGCTGGATGTCCTACATTCCCAAGGGCTTTCAAAGCCAGGGAAATTTCTTCTGTGCTAGACTTGCTCAATGCCTCTCCTGCAAAGTTATGAAGAAGCTGAAAAATGAAAACAAATCTGTTGAGTTCAATTCCAGCTCTTATCTATATTCCATCCACCAGCCTGTTCTGCGGTTTGACTTCCATAATTTCAGTTTGTTCAATTCATTTATTTAAAATATTTTCAAATTCTTTTTTTCCCCCTCATGAATAGAACATTTTATTCATAGAACAAATAGAGACAAGAAAGCTGCAATGAACAGCTTCTTCATCACTATACCTTCAAGTTATCAAGGAAGATTTTAAAGGAAAAAAATAACAGCTAGATCCTAGTGTGCACTACCTTTCAGGGTAAACTGGGAAACCTGAAATAATGCTGCTTGAGCATCTCTCTCTCTCATGGTTGAAGACAGGTAAAAAAATACAGATACAGTTAAACCTTCAGACTGTTAAAAAAGATTCCTGAAGATATGGCTAGTGGTGGTGTCTTTAATCAGCCATGACAGTCTCTTTTCAGTGTGGATTAATAGATGGAAAATGACATCACTGCCAAAAACCCAGGTCATTTTACAGCCTTCATTGTAAGCAACTGAATCACACTTCCATTAGTATGGCAAGATTAGAAGTAGTTGTCTGAAGGCTGAATAAGAGAAAAGAACTAAATCCTAATAGATAACAGTTTTAAATGAAAACAAGTTGCCCTAAAAAAGAAACTGAGATTTAGACAATAATTTCAATAGATTCTGTACTTTAAAATAAAGCATTTGAGATCCCTTGATGGTGTAGAAACAGTCTATTTGATATTACTGATCAAATGAAGGGACATCTAAACTGTATTGAATAAGCCTAAACAATCATTTGCGGTGGGAAGGAGTTTTCATTCTCTGACACAGGGCTTCTCAGATTAATTAGCTCAAGAGCTTTTGTGGCAATTGTGACACAGGAGACATATGTAGGAATGTTGGCCATGCCTATGTACTTCAGGAAAAACATCATGTCAGGCACACAGTGCATTTGGAGCACCCTGCTCTCGCCGGGGATGGTGGATGGACAGGTGCCAAAGACTAAACACACATTTCTCTTTCCCTCTCCATTACTGGCTGAGTGGTTGGCCCCTGTAAAACATGACAGGAATTTTTAGAACTGGGAAATGCTATTTAATGACTACTCAGACTGTTTTGAGGCCTGCTGATTAAAGGCAGTGTAGAACAGGGAGGGTGTTACTGCTGCTATAATAACCTTATAGCCTATGTTGATGACTGGGCTCTGCTTCTGGCTGGGATACATTAATTCTGACAAAAACCTGGGCTTCTGTGTCACTTAGTTACTTTATAAATATACATAATACTTATATTTAAAGTATTTTTGAGCAATGTCACGGGAATTCATTAATAATTGGCAATAAAGCACTCAGAGATACTCAGAAAGAGTTATTAATTGTTTGCTGCTTCTTCTCTCTTTCGTGTGCTAATCTAAAGATAAAAATGCTGTATTTAACCAACTGGGGCTCCTTTCCCCAAAGGAAAAGCTGTAGTGAAGCAAAATATAGCTTTCTGAATAATGAAGAAAGAACTTAAGGCTTAATTTTTCTTTTAAATGATAAATAACCATGTGGTTACCTGGAGACATTGGGAGCAGGAGTCTGAGGAGGAGCACTGTTTGTGGCACAGCGACGCGTAGCTGAGGTGGCAAACCTTGCCAAGCACAGAGCTTGAGCGTGGGCAATGCTTCTTTACAATGAGCTAGGGAGAAGGCAGTTGTTTGTTATTACCATTTAAAAAGAGAAACATTATTGAAAAATATGTTTCTGTCCAATGAAAGACAAAACTAGGCTTTTTTTTTTTTTTTTTTTTTTATGGATATTCAGTTAATC
Source organism: Aegithalos caudatus (assembly GCA_013389925.1). Taxonomy (NCBI): domain Eukaryota; kingdom Metazoa; phylum Chordata; class Aves; order Passeriformes; family Aegithalidae; genus Aegithalos; species Aegithalos caudatus. The sequence continues at coordinate 237,776 of WEIU01012639.1, read as the reverse complement.
TGTGGATAGTACTGTATTTGACAGTGTAATTGTAGAGTATTCCAAGTAACATCTGGAAGGCAGATCTGTTTCTTCTACAGTGTTTCAGATTTAAATTTGGCATAGCGTGTAATCCAATGGGAAGGAATCACCCAGTTATGGAATGGAAAAATGCACATTATTGATGAAACATTCATCATGTTTTATGACTGCCTCAGCCATAGGTCCAATGAATATGAGATCTGTTGTGAATGGACCTCACTACTTGGGCAGACAGGAATTTTTTTATAAATGTAGGACCTAACAGGAGGCACCAGCCCACTGCTTTCTTTTGTGGGAAGCAGAGCACCAGCTCACAGTAACAGTTGGGCTGTCATGGCTTCCACTGACGGTAAAACTCTGGTCTGAGGTTCATTGTCTCTGCCTAGGGTAGGCAGAGATAAGTTCTTGCCTCTGAGACTGAGATTAAACCCTGCATATTCAGAAAAAATTGCAAAAATAATTAGACTTTCTCCTACATGGCCTTCACATTGACATAATTCCCTTAGTTTTGACATATCTCAAATTCATGCCCATCCTTCTAGGTCAATTAGTACAAATACGTGGATATAACAAATACGTATTTCTTGCTCCCTTGTCTTTGTAGACAGTCAGAGAAGTAATCTGATGCAACTATAAAGTACATTTGGAAAAAGAGAGTAGAAGCCACTGTTTGCAGCAATAACCTCTGTCCCCGAGGGGTATTTTAGTCTTTATTTCCTGCTTCATTTTGGACTCATTTTTGCCCTTTTGATTTGCATTCTCCTCTCCTTAAGACACTCAGGAAACAAAGCCCTTTCAACCACGCTAGAGGATATAAAACCTTTATATTTTCAAAGCCTTTGCTACCTTGTCAAAAGGATAAATACCACAGATGCTAGAAGCAGCAAAGAGTGATTTGAGAGTGTTTAGAGAATCCTACCGTTGCTTCCTCCATCACATCCTGAGTTGGAGTGCTGGAGTGCAGAGCCACAAGCACTGTTTGAGTCACTTCCCAGCTGGTGAGCTCCTGCCTGTCCATTTTATGCCGCAGGAACCTGAGTGCGCGGTGACTGGCCACTGCAGGAATTATATCCAAAATGTGGCGCCTGTAATGGGAAAGGCAAGCAGCACTTTCCAAGTGTGCCATTCCAGAGGGTCACCAGGAGAAGCAGCACCACCTTTATTGCCTGTACCTGTATGCTGGCCGGTTGGAGAATTGCTTCCACACTGATTCATAATTCTCCTCATTTGCTGCGCGGAAGAGGTGCAGAAGCTTGAGAGCTTTTGCTGGTGCATCACTTGGGAGCTGGTCAGAGGTGGCCTCTACTAATTCTTGCAGACTTTCCTCTATCTGCAGAAAGATGAAAATGCAGGGAGTTCACATGCATTTTTTCATATGTGCACAGATTTAGATTTCCAACAAAGAATCTGTCCCGTGGCTGGGCTTTACCTGGCTTTCCACATCTTGTATTTTGAATAAGTGGACAGGAAGCTGAAGCAATTCACTGCCAAACTGATACTGAAGAGACCCACGATTCTGGTACTCTTTTGGTGGTACCTCTGCCCTTTGCTTCTGCACATCAGTCAAAGCAAGTTTCTGCCTGGAATGGAGAACCCCAGGAAGAAAACGTCATAAGATGCACAAACCAAAAAAGAAAAAAACCCAGTAATTCTGCTTCCCCATATTGCAATGCAACTACAAAAGCTTTTGTAATTGAGGGCTTTACAGACAGGTGCATTTGGACATGCTGCTCAGAACCAAACTCTCAAAAGGTGTGCACTTGCACAGCAGGGCTCAGATCAGAGCCAGCCTTTGCCTTCCTTCAGGAATAACTTGGCTTGAGAATTTACAGAAGAAGATGGAGGTGAGAAGCTGTGGCCTAAAGAACATCACAGGAAATATATGTTGAGTCTTAAGGAGTAAACTATGAACTATAGAAAAACACAGGTGGGAAACTTGCTCAGAAATTATAATTTAATTTAAACATTTTAAGAAATTCATAAAAGCTGTTATGTGTCTGTGTCTCTCCTGGAAGCTTCAAATGGAATTGAAAGTTTTTAGATACAATAAGAAATGCTATAATCTTTTTACTTGAACTATTACAATTCCCTTCCCATTTTGTTTGGTAAGCTGAATATCCTGGGGATTACAAAAGAAGGTTCTCATGAAGTTTTAAATTGGATTTATCAAACAAAAAGGACCACATAAATTCAGGATTAGTCTTTGGAAAAGTGCTCAACCTTTTGAAAACTTTTTAAGAAGCAACAAACCTTCATCACTTGTTATTAAGAATAATTCCAATGAGAGACTGTCTTTGTAAATATTTGCTGTCTTTTTACATTTTCAGCTAAAGAGATACAGCCTATCCTACCAATTATGTTTAAAATGGGTCATTTAGGACACTATAATAAAGTTAGGCATTTGTACTGAACAACTGAAAACATTCCAAAAGCAATATTGCTGTACTACAGAGTCTCTCAAAATCTCTGTAGAAAATTGGTGTGTTTATTTTGGAATCTCTATGATCTTCTGTATCATTTCTATTCACTCCTTCCATATGGATTGCAGGGAAGTGCTGCAGAAAAATAGCATATAACTGCTTTACAGACAAGTCACTGGAATTTGAATAGAAATTGCTACAGAATCAATAGAGATTTTTGCTCTCTTGAAATTTTATACAATATTATTGAAAGGGCATTTGGGTCAGAAAGTATAACATCAGGTACACTTGGGCAGATTTAACTACTCTTTTCAAATCATGATGAATCTATTATGTCCATTTTCATTGTTTTGGGAAGAGACATGTCTTCCTAGAATGGATGGGAAAATGTTGTATTCTGAAGAGAAGAGCAAATGAATGCTAAAGGTAGGATTAAAATGGTGAAACAGTAGTAAAACCTCTCTTGGCCTTGAAAGGTACTGCAAGAGCCTTATGCTGATCAGGTCTAAAGACTCGGCTCCAAGTGTTTTAAGGCCCTGATAGATTCTTTTTTTTAACAGAGAATGCAGTATGGAAATAACTTCTGAAGGCCTGAATGAAATAGTCACATCTTCCTAACTCTCTTATATGTGTCCCCTTCAGCTGGGCAATGATAAAAATGCAGAGAAAATGGGAAAAGTAAAGGTACTACCCTTCTGAGAGCTGAGAAAGACCTTACTGAAGACAATCTCCACAGGCTGCAGAAGGAGAGTGTAAAGCATCATAAGTTCATTGTCTCCAGACTCACAAAAACCTATAATTTCACAAAAGCACTGCAGTTGTGTCTATCTACATCTTGATTGCATAAGATAGTAAAGCCAATTTATTTTATTATTATTATTATTATTATTATTATTATATATGAGTTAATCAGTGAGTTACTGACACAAACTTTCCAATGTTGCTGTTTCCAAAACTGTGTTTTATACCAATGGATTCTTGCAGAAGATAATGGAGCAACGAGGATTACAGCAGCTGTAGAGTGGGATCAAGGAATGTCTCATGCACTGTGAAATTTATGCAAAGCCTCTCCCTTCAGTAGGGCACTCCTATTTATAGAGTCCATAATTAAATAAGTAACTGAATTTTTTTTCAATCAATGAATTTGACAGATGAAAAAGTTTTCAAATACTAAAAGTTTGAGTGCTTGAGCTAGGGGCACAATTTCATAGACAACCATATTTTTGTTTTGCTCCAAATTTCTTTAAGAAATATGAAAAATTTGTTGTGAAAAAGCAAGTGCATTTAACATGTCTTGTACTCAATTGTTTTGCAATAAAACCAAATTTCTTATCAAGGAACGGTTTTGACGGGAGATTTGCATGCCCGTAGTATTTAGGAATCTGAAGTCCTATCTAGGTTTCTTGTGAACAAGTCTCCAAGGATCTCTTACTGCATTATTATTTGCCGGGGAACTCTCTTTCCTGAACAACTATCTTTCAAAGTATTTTACTTCAAATATATTAGTTCACAATTTCTCAGATGGAATCACATTTGTTTTGTCTTTTATGGCATAAATCAAATATCCCTGAGAAATAAAATAGTCAAGTCCTGCCAAGTTTAGCTAACAAAATCTGGATAGTGAAGTGCACGTTTCAGATTTACAACTAACAGTGAAGGTTGCTTTTATGAGCTGTTTGGGAATTTTTGTAATTAAATACTGGCAAACAATAGGCTGTGGAAGTAAAGGATTTATTTCACTTATGGACCTTCACTCAGATTACTGAGTTGCTGAATTAAAAGAATATGTACAGTACCTTGCTTCTACAATAGCATTTCCTCCTGTTATCTCGTTGAAGGGTGAAAACTGGTGGATTTCCTCAACATCAGCTTGTGTAATTACAGCTTCACTACGTGTATATTTAATTTTGTAATTGTAAGTAGCAGTTGCACGAGAATTCTTGTTCCTCTTTATAATATAAAAAAGCAGTGAAACAAAGAAAATAAAAAGTCATTGAGCTTGGAAATTCTGTGACTAGCAGTTATTACATCACCCACTTCAACCCATTTATTTTCCAGGGCTTTATTCATTGGCCATAAGAGCAATCCATGTGAATTCTGTGCACTCACTTCCATGGGAGAGGTCAGGCACACTGCCCGTCTCCATTATTTTTACTGCTAAGAAGTGTTAGCTGCTTTTTCCTTTTCCCAAATCTAAGTAATTGGTCATTCCCTTGAGAAGCAGACACATTTTCCGAGGAGAGCAGCTGCATAAACCACACAATTTTTTATTTCAAAGACAGGATTATAATAAAATGCAGCAGGACCTGTCTTAACTAGCAGCGAAAGGACATTGTGACTATTCTTTTTACTCAGCAGAGCAGGTGAATTAACTCATGCTGATAATTAATGGTTTCCAAGCCAGCTAGCTTGAGCTAGCTCAAGTGTGCTTGCAGTACATGACAGTGTGCATCCCAGACCTCTGCTTCTCTGTGGGAGCATTTCCATATAGAAAGAAAATATTGACAACTGCATAGAGCAGATCTGATTCTTCACTCACTTTTAGTATTTCCAATGAAGAGATTATGTGGATATCCAATGGTATTCTGCATACATATACATAGTACCACTCTGATTTACCTGCTGGCAGGTCTTGCATGGATGAGTGTATGCTAAACCTGTGACAATTTGAACTTTCTCTTCACAGCTGTTCAGGTCCTTGGATTTGGTCACATAGACTAGGTTTGCTCTCTTGTTTTCCTGAATTGCATATGTTGTGTTACAAATACCTCCAATCCCAGCCTGGCAAAAATGAGAACAGGATCAGAGAAATTCACTATTATGCAGAGTTCACTTCACCACATGAAATTTCCTGTTTAATTCTGCATTTTCAAAATTACTAATGGAAATGAACATTTTATTTTTCCTTATACTCGTCAGAAGCAAAATTGCAATGATCATTACTTTCTTTTCTTTTACATGTACAGGTTTTCAGTAAGCCAAACCAGAGTTACACCAGAGAACTAAATCTGCCCGTTGGAGCCTCAGGAAAGGGGAGTAGCAATTTTCAGTTAGAGCTGTTGATTATGAAATAAAATTTGAGGAATATTAATGAAGTGTCAAAATAACTTGATCTGTCAGAATGAAATCTTAACAGCAAAGTATTTCAAGGTTGGAGATGACATTCTGCCCTCAAAACTTGCTTTTACAGACAGCTTACAAATGCCTTTGGAATAGGCCTTGCAATATCAGGTGATCTGTCACAATACAGAAGGAATAATTAAAAAGGATTTCAGTATAACAGTTGTGATTGTGGGTCTTCTTGAGTTCACAGTTTTAGCTGAGATCTTCAATAATATTTTGAACATATACATTTATAAGAATTTTAAGTCTCCACAGTCAGTGAGATTTTTGTAAAGTGAAAATGCTTGATTGCATTTTAGGAGGAAGAGTTATTTTCCTGATTTTTTTATTGTTATTTATAGCATATCTAGTGCAGAGACCAGCTCTGGGCTATGTGAGAGCAGTGAAATGGTCATGTGGTATTTAGGATTCAAGACATACCCGCTACATCTTCAGCTTAACAGAATTCTCTGAGACACTCTGTCTTTGGAAAGGCTAGAATTAGGAATTGCCCAAGCTTTCTGGAAGTCTTTTACTCTGCAAATATGGGTGTGAGTCTCTGCACACTGCAGGGTATGGTAGAGACATTCAGATTTTAAGTGGGGGCTGCCCAGAGAGTTCAGTGGGATGTACACTCCTGCCTAGCTGACCTCTATGGCTGTGTGCAGTTTATGGCTAGCTCAGATACCCTTACCCTGAACCCACAGAATGGGATGTACACTTTCCCAGCTTAGTCCTTTAAACCTCTCTGCAGCTCAGATTTTGGGACTAATAATGTTTATCTTCCTCTGCAGAGTGACTCAAGATTGTCAAGCAAGGGTGCCAAAGCTCATTAATCAGTTGCTGTCTGAGAAAAGCAAAGAAAATGTGGAAATTATTCTAGGAGGTGAAGTCACATCTATCACCTAGCAGTGAGAGTAGAACATATTGCTAACTGAATTAGAAAGTAGAAAGAATTAAGATGTGAAAGTAGATATGAGAAAATAGTTCTGCAGAATATCCAAGAACACCACCCAGATTTTTATGTGCACCAAACAGCATGAAAAAAATGAAATCATCTAGCTCCTTTCCCAGAAACAACTCTACTTACATAAAAACAAATTTTAAAAAAATTATAGTTACTCTGGTCTATAGTTTCAATAAAAATAACATGAAAGTATAATAATTTCAAGGTTTTTGCTGATCTCTGAATTGAATGTAGTCTAATCAATGTAAATATGGTTTCACAAAAACTAAACACATTGCAATTTCTGTGGTGAATAGTAATATCAGATGATTGACCTTGACTAATATATTAAAACTTGAAAAACAATGGAAATTCCAACAGAGCATCAACTGCAACTGTCAAAGCTGTTACAGTAATATTATGACATATATACTATTTTCTTCCTAAAAGAGGACCTAGAAGAGATTAAAGTATATATGATTTGTAGAAAAAGTCAAATTACTGTTATTTTGACTTTAATATTAAACTGTATGGTTAAGCTTTTTTTATACCGTGTTCAAATTTTATGTAGGTTTCATCTTTCAGTTTACTTTCTCTGGAATCACAATCCAGATTTTCTAAAAGTTTCATTCTGCAATTGTATTTTCTGATCAACCAGTTTAAAAATATGCTCTTCTGTTGTCCTGTCTAAGTACACCTCCACCAAATGTTGTCCCACTTGAAACTTAATCATGATTTCCCAAGTTTAGGTCTTTCTTATACATGAAGTTTATGTCAAGGATTAATTCATAAAATGCAGTAGAAGACTTGGAAGTGAAAGTTTATTTATTTACAAAGGCACCACAATGGCCAGACCCAAAACTCACCTCCTGTAAACTGTACGAATTCTGCATCTTCTTTATGCTCAGCTCCAGCACATTCATAATCCCTCTGTAGATGTTCAGACCATCTTCTGAGACAGAATCAGGAGCCATAACATTTCCAACGTGGCCATTGCTGTACTCAAACTTGATGGGGTTGCTGAGCTGCCCAGTCAGGGCCTGGGTCAGTTTCAGTGACCGAGAGAATGAGCTCGAGGGCCAGACACCGTTGTACTCCGCGGCCTCGATCGAGTGGATCTGCAACAGAGGGGAAATAAAATCCCTCTTTAAGGTTCTTTTCCCTCCAGTTAACTTTTTCTCAATACACATAAGCTTTGATCACATCAAAAATACACTTTTAAATAACACAAAGCCTCTTCAAAGGGGAAATTTAGAAGTTGTCATTTAGCATTACTAGCGTCGAAACACATATTTCTGTATATAAAAGGAAAGAGAGCACTGCAAATGGCTGATATTTCCACAGGCACTGCACTCTGTTCTGTTTCATAGACAATCCATATTGCCAAAGGTTGACTTGTGCAAAGAAATGAGCCTGAGAAGAGCCACATGAAGCAGGTTGCTGCCCGAAAGTAGTATGGAAGATCTGCAGGAAATTGCAGGAGAAAGTTAATGTTGCATAAAGCCTCATTAACTCCTGTTGTGAACTCTGTCATTTCCCTCACTGAGGTCACAGAGCGCAGGCAGCAATCTGAAACTAATAAACACATGGCCTCTAGGCCAGACAGACATGCAGAATTAGTTTGACCAGTGGACAGCAGATTACAGAAATTGTCTTTCCCTGCATGTTTGGCTGTGGAACCAAAGGCTGAGGCACTGGCTCTAACCTCACTCTGCACTTCACGCTCCAGCCTCAACCTGGGGCACATCCAAACAAGTAGAAAGTTGTGCTAAACTATGCATAACTTGAATAATTCCTACCCCATGGGAACGGGCATGTTTAGCTTAGTTTCTCAGAGGACCCTTCCCTTCTATATATTTTGACAATTTAAAGAGACTTTTCTCTGACACCTCAGGCTGGCAATGTGGTGCAAGACACGGATTAATTTCTCAAAAAGCCACACAGACTAAATCCTCATACAGCAAATCACAGGAGACTGCACTTTCATATTTATTTTTGTTATTGTTGGTGGAGATTACTGCCAACCCCAGCAACTGAAGCTTACAGGGAAGGCTGTTAGAGAATAAATCCCTCATGCTGCCTCTTGGACATGCTTCTGGCATATTGCATACAGACAGGTTTGGGACTGCTCTGCAGGGTCAGGGCGAGGCAGTTTTCCCCAGCCCTTGGGGCCCAGGCAGGACTTAGGCTGTCTGCTTGGTTTTGAACACAGCTGGCAATTCTTACTTGTAGGTTTGTGATGAAAAAATTGTCAGCTGGGAACTGCCCAGGGAACACAGCTTTTTGTTTGGGCTGAATGTGAACTAGTAGGCTGCAGATGAAAGTTTAATTCCCTGAACCATCCCTCCAAACTGTCTAATTTAAATATAACAGCAGCAAAATAAACTTTTCCCAGAGAAGAATGGAATAATTGTACTATTACCTTTAGCTTAGAACTTGCCCAAAAAGTTATGTTGTTTTTCCTTTTCTCCTTTTCTTGCCTGAAATTATTTCTGAACTGGAAACTTTTCACAAGTGCAGTAACACCAGTAAAATTATGTTAGAAAGTTTTAGAGAACAGGAGTCAATTTCTGGTGAAGACTCACCCTGGCAAACCAAGAGCAGGAATGCAGGAAAGGAGTTTAGGCAGGAACAAAGGAGGATCTGGGATAAGGACAAGACTGCTTTGGCCTCTTTTCTGGCAGGAAAGCTTTCTACTCACCATTGCAGATGTGTGACTCTTATTTCCTTTTTTTCTTTTCTTTGAAATCCATCCCCTTACAAATGTCACAGAAAAGAAACATTTCCCATCTAAATCTATTATAATTTGAATTTACAAAAATACCTAGTAACAGCAGGTTAATTCAGGCTGGAAGGCTACAACATTTACAAGCATTTATCAGACAGTCACCAGTCTTTTTAATCTAAAGTGTTCAATATGCCAAATTAAAGCTTTTAAAAATATAATTTTTCTTCCCCATATACACAAGACTAAGTGGAGTTTGTGTGAAGCAATTGAGGTGTGCATTTCTATACACTCATTATAAGCGGGTATAGGCTCCTGCTAAAGGCAAAAGTGTACTGCACATAATCAAAACCCTCAGTAATTACTCAGCAAGCAGTAAAAATATACAATTGAGGATGACAAAGAATGTCACTCAGGACCCTTCAGAAAAAAGAAGGATGACATTAATTATGCTAAATATTGAATCACATGCAACTACTGTCGCATGTTTTATTGTCTTTTGTCTGCTGGTTATGAAATCAGTTGATTAAATAATTCTAGGTTGTACAATTTGAAACAATTGGATTGATCCAGTAATAAATTATTATGCATTTCAAATTACATTCCATTGTCTCCCTGACCACAAAGCAGAAGAAATCCTTCAAGCCCAAGGTTGTCTTGAGCTGAGAATTACCTTGCAAAGTGCAAATAGAATTTAGGGCACTGTATAAAAAATAACAGTGTTAGTTACATTATCCCTTAGTAAGCACAACACATGATGAAACCTAATTACTTCACAAAAGCTTAAAAAAGAAGCTAAGTATGATGAGAGTTTTACCTTTCAATTTGAATACATTTTCTTACCCTAATAAGACAAAGTTTTGGCCCAATACCACTAATTTCCACTTTACTTTTTATTCTTATTCCAGCTCTTGCAAGTCCTTTCTCTGGAAGTCCACTGAGAAGTGTGGTTTCATAATCAAACGTATAAACTTTGTTTTCACTGAAATTGGGTTCTGCAAAGAAATGGTTCCCATAAAATATTATACAGAATGTACAGAACACATTAAAGTACCTGCATTAGAATGTATGAAACAAAAAAGACAAATTTATTCATTTTTGCACTGCACCTGAACAAAATTAGCTGTTGTAAAGATATATTAAACATTGATACACTTTTCAGATTCTATTTTTAATTTCACTCATTATAATTATTTTAGTTGATAGGAAAATTACTTACGGTAATTAAGATGCTGGCTCCCTGAAAGAGAAGAAAAAACAGAGGAACGAAATGAAAAAAAAAGCAACCCCAAAATGTTAATGTGTTATAGTACAAAAGGCTATATCTCATCTTGCACCTAAAGCATAACCCTTTGTAATTAATCTTACTTCTATTTCAGCACCAGCCAAAGGCCTGATTTTCTTTAAACAACAAAAGAAGTAATAAAATATTTTTTCTACAACATATTAAAGTTCACGTCTGTGACTGAACTATATTTAGATTCTGAAACCTTTTCCTGAATATACAATTTTAGATTCATCAATGCAGATAAGTTAGATACTTACCCACCAGGGTTAAAACCAGGGCTAATATCAAGCCCCTCATGATGGGGATAAAGTAAAGGTGAATGTGATGGGTTTCTCTTTTATAAAGGCATGTGATATCACATGTTTCTTTTGGCATGTTAGTTTGACAAATAAGTGTATTCTAGAATGCACATTGATCAATCAAAAAATAAACATTTCTGACGTCATGAATGCTGACGACTTCAAATCACCTCATGATTTCAGCTACTTTACTTTCTATATAGTTCATCATATTTGTGAGGCCTCTGAAATTCAGCAGGACAACACCTTGGGAGGTATATGCTGGAAAAGATATTTAATTTTCAAAATATCCTGCTTGCTATTTTTCCCCCATTTCTCTCACATTTTATTTATACAGTAAAAGAATCCTAAAATTTAAATTATACAAATATAGTTCCTCCATCATAACTGAAATAGCTTTCTTCCAGTCATATCTTCAATATCCTGATGTTTTGATGTTTTACTCTTCATAAGGATCACTGCATTGGAGACAAACCTTGCTCAAACTGAAATTCTACTTTTAGAGGAGGATTTGTGGTTGATTTTACAGATTTAGGCTTGAGACATCTTAGAGCTCCAAGGCATGCCATGAGAAACTGCCTCTCTGTGGTACCTACCATGTCTCTTTGCAAGCATATCTTGTTACCCACACCTGGAAAGACAAAACTTGTCAGTATGACCATCACATTAGCCTGTGGCTAACAGTGAAAGTTTATACTATGAAAACAGGAGGGAAATTAATCTCTTTGTTTATAAGGAGAATCTAATAAGAAGTGAGTTATATTTCCAGCAGGACCTCAGTGAATTGGGAGCATAAGCTTCGCAGCAGGTTCTTGGGGCTTTTGCTGCTGTCACTCTTGGGGAAATATATCCAGAATTTCCCACTTTTAGCAATAACATTTAGATCCATCCTTAGCAAAACTGTGTCAGGAGGGAGTTTGCTCCCTAAGTTCAGTTATACATACTTTTGTGCAAGTGTTTAACATTTACTTTGCATTTAAGCTTGTCTTTTGTTCAAATGATAAATTAAATATCATGTAAAAACCCATCAGCATACAAAGGTTACTGAAGGGCCAGGAAGAAGAGCTCAGGAATGCATACCTGGTATTTCTGTGAGGCTATGGAAGGTGCAACACAGCAAACACTACACTAAGGCAGCCAGACTTTATCCTCCAGAAGAGGAACAAGGATGTCTCTGCTGGTGCTATTCATCAGGCAGAAGAAGGGTGAAACCTAAATCCAGGTCCTGAGGCCTTCAGGCATATTTACAGCAGGCCCCATCAAGCAGTCCTTCACAATATTGCTTCATTTACTTGGAGTGATACCACCTGACTGAGAAATAATGAGGTTCATTATTCTGGTGCCAGAGCACCTGAACTAGAGTCAGGGATGCAGTTGCATGGTCCCTCAACCCATGATCATCATTGCTCCATCAGGAGTCAAATGGAGGCTCTCTTGCTTGGGCTTCTTCACTACTGAGACCTCCTGAAATCTTGAGGATTTTAGTATCTCAGCTTTCCTTCATGAAGGGAGTGATACAGAATTGTATGGGTAGCCAGAGATTCCCTGAAATGAAATCTATCTAGTAAAATATTTAAATACATAGTAGACATATGAACCATTAAAAGAGATTAATAGTTGTGTTTTGGTTCAGTGTAAGCTCAGGTGGTGAAAAATTAAGTGCACACAGATTTTCCTTGATATTTTCTGCTAGGGTGCTAAGTCCTGTGAGCTATGACAGAATACACCATATTTGTGAGCCCTGTGAAATTCAGCAGCACACCTTGGTGGTGTTAGATATAGTCAGAAATTCCTTACAAAGAGTTACATTTTTTTGCAGCCAGAATGAAAGTAAATGCACAGCAGCAAAGTAATACTGTAAGTGATAACATGCAAAACTCCTGCCTTGATCACCCTGCATTTATGACACTGTTCATCAATGCCACAGCTTGACCTCTGCAGTAATTTTATGCGCTACCCTATTGAGCTCAACTAGCTCCATTCCACAGGGCAGAATGCATAAGATAAAGTTTTTATTATATATACAATTGTATGAGAAAGGATATTTATTTAAACATTTTTAATAGGTCATTGAAATACTGTGTGAGGGACACATACATATTAAAACAGAACTATAGCATTTTTCAAGTTTAATGAAAGGTTTTATAATTAAGGTCTAACATGAATAAATTTGTTCTAAACGGGTACTGAAAATACTGCATTTATTTTTTCTAATGAAGCACACTGAATCTAAGCTTACAATCAGCATGTGGATAACTGATTGCTGAAATAACAACTATAATAATTAAGATGGTGCAGACTGCCATTTTCTCTTCATTTGCAGCATGTAGTTTGTCTTTTTAATAACTCCTCTCTACCCAGGTTTGTTTTCTTGGAGGAGAAAAGAAAATGATTTCAGAATTGTTGTACCCATTGTTACTTTAAAGGAACTACCCAGAAAATGCAGTAAGTAGAGAGGAGACACAGCCAGAGTTTGAGGGTCACAGCACTGAGCTCTAATCCTTTCTTCAAAGTAGACACATCATTCCAGCTAGTTCTGAGGGAATAAACAGGAGATCTATCACTTTAAGGAAATGGATAAAAGGAGGAAAAGTAAGAGCCACACTTTTTAAAGGTAATACAATTTTTCTTAAACATTCAACAGGTCATGGTAGTGAGCAAGAAAACACATGAAAAATAAATAATCCACAATCAAACAGGCCCTTGACAATTTCCAAGTGCTGCATTTGGTTACAGAGGAAGGAAATTTAATACACAACTTGTATCTCTTCCTTTTTTCTTCTTTTAGGCACAAACAATGAAGAAAAGGAATTGTTAAAAAGCAGTGGGAAATATTTTGAGATTTTCTCTTTTAAAGAAGAAAATATATGGCGTTGAGTGTTCCAGAGAATGTGATGGCTGTATAAGGAGTGCAGTAAGAGAAGGTAGACTGCTTTGAATTTACAGGGCACTTGCACCATAAATGAAACATGAATACAGCCTAATTAACCTGATTAGAGCTATTGCTTCTACACAGCAATTGTCTTTACATAACACATTCTGCTTGAGTAACAGAGTCTTATTATCTGCTGTTGTATTGCCACTGATAGCTCTGCACTCTCCTTGCTCTGTATTCGCATTGCTGAATTATGGTGCAGCAATGCCATTTCCATCCTGCTAATGTATAGCCTAATGACAAAGCAGAGATTAGCCAAACAGCTCCCAAGCAACCAGAGCAGGTTAAAATAGATATAATCAGTTGGCTAGGTGAAGAGTTTTTAGACTTCAGTTTCCCTCATTTCGAAAGATTTTTAAAAGGAAGCTTCACACCTATTTCTTATTTAACATTCACTCCTTGAATTTTTTCCTCCAAACATTCAGCATTTGTAAGTGTGGTGTAGCCTCCAAGATAATGTTTAATATTCTCTCCAGAGACATCATCTAATGAATAAGAATGTGTTCTAGGCTGGGCTAAATTGCCATATGCTGATTCTAGTACATTTTTTTTTTTTCCATTAGATTTCTTTAAAAGGGGTTTTTGGATTTTTTGACGGTTATCCCAGTTTGGTGCTGGCACACCACCAATGGAGTGATAACTGTGGGAATTCGATACAAAGTTTGAAAACTAAAACACGTAGAAATGTTATTTATATATTGTCTAGCTGATGTATGCATGGTTTGAAAGATACTGTTGGTCTTGATTTATAGAGTAGCTGTAGAATTTTATTTTGATGGATTTGCTTTTTGCTAATATATGCTGCCACATTTTGGTGCATTTTGTGAAGTAGTTGGTGGGACTGTTCCTAAGGCCAAGCGTGCATTGCCTGTCATTTCCAGATAAAAGAATGAAATTAAAAAGAGGGGTGTGGAATCTAACTCTGACATTCTCAATCTGAAAACAGATTGTTTTGATACAACTCAGTTTTACTAAGAAGCTCAAAGGTTTTTATTTGTATTCAAATATGGGAAACACATTCTGAAGCCTGACAGTCCACCACCATGGCTGTCATCATTGGCTCATCAGCCAGAATACTGATTCAGTGGCTTCAGGGTTTCCCCTCCCTTCTTAGGATACATGATTTCCCAAGTCATTCAGTAGGGTTAAATGTTAGACAACTTGCATCTGAGGTTTGAGTCATGTCATATTTGAGGACTGGTGTTTGCTATGTAACTCAATTGCACTAGAAGATAACTAGTAAGTTTATCTTAACCCTTAGACTTCATGGTCACAGAGTGATTAGCTCCTGTGGGGTTGGTGCTGACAGGAAATCAGGTAGCCCTGAAATTTAGCAGTGTCAGGAGTCCAGCTGAGTCCCTGTGGGGATGAAATGGTGACAGCACAGACGGGACACAGAGAGCTCTGTGCCCTGCGCTGGCAGGCCTTGCTCAGCAGGCTGAGGTGCTGCTTGTGACTGCACACTTGGCTACAAGGATAACTTATCTGAAAGGAAGACAATAAAACATAAACCTGAGTAATGTTTATTGTGATGAAATATGGCTGTATAAAGTGTGGGTGCTGCTGCAGGTAGGTGAGGAAAACCCAGACCGCCCCAGGATGGAAAGCAGGGAGAGGGAGTTTAGCCAACTTATCTGACTCAACATCACAACCCTTTTTCAGAAGCCACTGGGAACACACAGAACAGCTGCAGCTTCAGAAAGTGAGGATGAGGATGCCTTTCTATCCATGGAGCTGTGGAGGAACAATGCCCAAGTCAGTGGTGGAAGAATTTTAAAAGGAAGAAAATTCTCAAGGCTTTTTTTTTTCTTTTTTTTTTTTTTAAATCCAAGTGTATTACACTGCAAAACTTCAGATTCTCCTAAGAAAGGATTTTTTTTTAATTTTTTTTTTTTTTATTTTCAAAGTGTATTCTTGTAAAAATACATAATGATTTCTCAAAATTGTTACTTATATTGTGGTCCCACCCAAAATGTGCATTTTTTTTTAAGAATGAAGGGGAAAACACTGATTTTTTTCTTATAAGTCAATATTGTCAGGTATAATTATGATTTGTTTTGTTTTGTTTTATGGACCTTCATCTTTGTAACATATTCCTTTATATCACAGAACCACTGCAAGAACAGGATTGGTCTTGATCATCCCTTTCTAGTGCCAGAGTAACAGACAGGTTTATGGTTTCAGGAGGAAGCTTACTATGAATTTACTCTCAGTACAGAATATATGAGGTGAGTGATACCTTAGTTTCACAGCACTGGGTCACTGTGACATTAGGTCACGGGTCAGATAAGATAACCTGTGTATTATTCCTAAGGAAGGAGCAGATAATACCCAGCCAGTTCAAACAACAGGCATTGACTTTACCCTCACAAAATAGGTAAAAAAGGCAAAATCACCTACCAGTATTTAATAAATGACTATGACTTCCAAAGTATAAAAGGCCTAATCATATACAAATAAAAACACATTTTATTTTTAAGATAGTGTGAAAGTTAGTTCAGTAATAAACCGTGTTTCACCAGTTTAAAGAAAGTTGCTACATGGTTATTCCCACAACAATATGTATTAATCATCATAGTATTTTCTATATAAGATAGTTACAGATAAAATATTGAATGGAGCACTGATATTCATACCTTTCATACCAGTTTATCAAGAACTGAAGCCCTATGGTTCAACATTGCCCATAAAAATCAGAGGGCAAACTAACTCTTGAACACACCTTTGGCAAAGATCATAAAGTTTTAATTTAGTCCCTGTAGTATAAAGAAGTAAGGCTGAACAAATTTGTATATCCAGGAGAAGTAGGATTTGGATTCAGATCCAGACCCTCTTACACAACGGCATATTCTCCCATCCTGCAGAAAATCTCTTACCCATTTGACTGGGAACAATTCTAACACTTGCAATAAAGACTGTCTTTTCCTGCAAGAAGAACATATATCACAAAAATTCTATTCTCCAGTGTGGTATGTGCAGCCTTGATGTGTAACTACTCAAATTCTATTTTCAAGACTTTTAAATACAAATGTAGGAAAAAGTTAAAGGCAGGCCCCTGCTCTCTACTTTCTGTACCTTGCACTGAAGTTAATGGTGTCTGTTCACGGAGTGTAACTGGAGCTATATCTAGGATATAGTGTATGCTGACACTAATTTGCTCTTTGAGAATCCACTGTAACTTCAGTGCAAACACTCAAGGAATAAAACAGTTCTCAGTATGAACAGGGCTAGAAAATCTGCTCTAGCATGGGTACCTCTCAGATCATTAAAATGTTATATGAGAACTTTATTTCAGAAACTATCCAAATTTTTAACTATTCAATTATTTTTAATAATAATACCTAAATTAATTTCCTTTTGCTCATCTTTGGAGAGAACACAGGAAGATTTTTTTTTTTCTTGGTTTTGCAAAGGCAAATAACTGGGAAAGAAACTTCTAAATTCAATTTTCAAGGAATGCTTGCACTGATCAACAAATAATGGCCATCTCAAAACTTAAACTGACATAATTATCCATTTTTTAATATTTCAGAGACGGCAAAGGAATGAAGCCAGAGAGATTCCATGGATATTTTCTGTAGGTTTGTCTTGTTGGCTTTCCTTTTTCCTCTGAAATTTTATTTGTAATTCATTCATTGGCTAAATTTCTTCTGAAATAAACAGATATAGCTCAAATTAAACAAAATTGGATCATCTTACTCCAGCTGTGTATTTAGTATTTTAGAGTTTGTAACATAGGAAGATGTTGCTTGATGCTAACATCTTGTTTTTCTAGAGACTTTCTAACAGGTAACTAACTAACTTCCCTTGAACTGATTATTAGTGCATAAACCCTCTAATTGGGAACTTATACTACAAAACACAAAGAACCATAAGTACAATCTGGTAAATGATCCAAGCACTCCTATTTCTTCCCAGAATTTCTGGACACTGTGACACAAGTGAATGGAAATTTGTCTTCCTCTTGATTTAAAGATTAAGATCTTTCCTAGAGCAAATAAAACTATTTGGATTCATATATCTGTGAGTTTTCTGAAGTGAATGTTAACTTTACCACTCCATTCTCTACTTGTGCACTTCTAAATATACACAGCATATACCACAATCAGGTGCAATACATATGTGCATTTAAACATATATATTTTTAATTCCTAATTAATTATACAAATATTTTATACCACCTGTGTTCTTGGTTCAGCTATCACAGGCATTCTATGCTTCAGTGCAGGTGCCAGTGGCTGCCACCTCACACAGAGTCACAGCAGAAGGGCCTATTAACACAGCCAAGGCTCTTAACACAAGATTTCTGTGTCTATAAAGCTAAACTATTTTTCTTAGTGTAACTATTATTTATAAGCATTAGAGATTTTTTTCAAATCTACCCATATTAACCTCTCCAGACAGCTCCTGGGCTTTCTGTAGCAGCAGTGTGCTTGAGCAGGTGATGGAAGTGCCACTGTTGAACGTGGAATTAAACGATGCTATCATTTTAGGTAGAAGTGGTGATACTAAATAATTCAGTGTCTTTCTGGAAGGTACTAGCCCTATAATCTTTCAGCTCTCCTCACCAACCAATGTACAAAGAAATGTTACTAGGAAAAACTATGGAGAAATGTGGGAACAGCTCATCTTCCAGGCATAAAAGTAACTGCTGGTATCAGCAAAGGAAAGTTAAAACATGAAACATACAGCTGTAAAAGAAAATATGCTCTACATGAAAGCACATCAGCAGCTCCATCTGTAAATTTCTACTCACTCAACTTGTTGGGAAATGTATAGAAAAATATAAAAGTGCATGTGCAAAGACTTAGGCAATGTCTGAAGAGAGGGTAACAAATGTTCTGTCTTAATGAAGCATGGAAGAGAAACCAATCTCACAGTACAGTTTGAAAAGCCGGGCCAGTCACCTGGGAAACAAGAAGAAAAGGCAAACCAAGAAAATAGGCTATCAGCCTCACAAAGCATTCACAAAATATAAGTACCACAGACTTGTAAGTTAGTGGTTAATAGGCTCTAAAATTACAGAACTGTCTATTGCACACATGGAACCACAGGTATGTGAGCCAACCTTATCACTGAAGATCACTGGAGCAGCAGGCTCAAAGCACATTGAAATGAAGACCATTATAGCAGTTTCTAGATACCTTTCTCTGACTCCAAGGAACAGTTTAGCAATGGGTTTGAAACAGTCTGCCTTTCCACCCTGAAGTTACAGCAAATAAGATTTCATTGCTTTTTAATGGGTAAAATTCCTCATGCAAGAACAGTTAGACCTGTGGACAGTTCCATAAAATGGACCTAGACTGAGATGATGAACCTCTAGCTGTAAGAAATAAGGTGCAAGGACCACAACTGAAGGCAAAAGGAGGCAGTGTGATTCCTCAGAAACAGGGGGAAGAATACCCCTGAAACAGGCTTGAGCCGCCTGCTGTGAAAGGGGGCACAAGCTGTGAGGAGATTTGTGACAACTGTATGGAAGTGCAGGTTCAGAGAAGCAGCCAGGTTTTTCAAGAGGGTATTCCCTGACCCCAAGAGATAAGGGGAGTCTATTTTGCTAAAAAGCATGAGACACACAAGATGCTGACAACAGCTTCAGATTGATCTGGAGAGTGGGAAGGGACAATGGACTTCTCAGGAAAGGAGTTCGATTTCTCATCAAAGCACTTTGCCCTCACTGTCACTCATTTTGCACTACAGCCTTATAAGATCTTTAACCCAAAACAGGTGGTTTTGTCCTACTAATGAGACTTAATTGGAAACCTATTGTTTTTACAGAGAGACTCTTAGGTCTCCTCAATAGGCAGATCGAAATAACATGAGGGAAAAAGGGATTTAAACTGAAAGACACGAGTGACATTTTGTCCATGTTATTACCTCAGTATTAAGTAGTTTATTTTTGTCTCTCTGTCTTGGGGAAAAGTGGTTTGGATTTGCCCTTGAATATGAAAGACGATAGAGAGGTTTTAAACAGTTTAGATAAATACACAGTAAAAATTACTCTGGAAACAAATGAGAATAATTTGAAGCTACACAATTAAAAAAGATAAAGATATATAGAAAATTCTACTTTTCTATTTTGAAGTCCATTTAATATGCTTCAGATTAGAAGGCTGGAAAAATGTGTCTACTTCAATCTCTTATCTGAAGCCAGGAGCAAGTGTACAATGCAGAAAAAAACAAAAAGGAACCAAGGAAAACTTTTTATTTTTCTCTTTGATGCCTTCACAGATCCTTCAGAACAAAATAAGAGAGCTTCAGATATTTTCTTTTTCTTATTCTTGCACTTCTGGAAGACCGCTGAATTTTATATATTCTGTTTTTTCCAGTTAGCTTTTCTTTTTTATCTAGAAAATTTATTTTAAGAAGTCCTACCATTTTTAGTTTGTCTCTTGCTTTGTTGCATTATAAACACTGTGACTGTCTCAAAGTTGAATGAGGGCAACAATGTTCCTCAGATGGCTTTTTTTCCTCTAGAAAAGCCCATCCTGCAGTTCTCTAAACCTCTCACTAATATATGTTACTTCATGGGGGCTTCAGGAAAGACTGAGTAAAACCAGAGAGAGATGAGTACTCCTTTTAGATATCCAGAGAATGGGAGCTCCATTTAGGTCATCCTTTAGGTGCTGCTGCCTCCTCCTGTGGTGCTCTGACTATTCCACTGTGACAGAGATTTGGACAGTGACTTTGCCACGTCCCCTCCCTCCTTTGGGAGCTCACACAAGATATGGGAGGCTCTGTCTTCTCAGACTGCTCACAAAACTGGTCTTGTTCTTACCATAAGCATTGCTAACAAATGAATAAGCAAAAACAACTCCAACCCCCCAAAAAAACCCAACCAAAGAACTCCAGAAAGACCAAAATAGAGTTGCCTTTTGTGTGTTTGTGATGTGTTGATTACAGGGGGTGTTAACAGCTGCCACAGAGATGCCAAAAGGAAAAAAACCCAACCTCACCTCAGCATTTTAGCACAAGGGGTAAACAGAAAGTGAGTAATAACAAATATACAAGAAGGGATTCCAAAGACCTGATTCATTTGCTGGTGGTAATTCATGTGCTGTGGTGGGAAGAAGGTGCTCTAAGTAGGGGTGTAAGGAGAGAGAGTAGAATGCTGACTTATGACCTCCACTCCTACAAATACATTAGTTTGGCTGTAAAGTACCAGAGACAACACTGCTTGAGGTGTATCTGCTTGAAGGGGGTTAACAGGAATGCCATCTCTCCTCACATTTCTGTTTCTCATTCTATTTCATTAGGTAAGATTTCTCCAGCAACAATTTATCATAACCTCATTAGCAATCTCTGACAACTGCTTTCTCTCCAGCTTTGTTTTCTCTCAATTCTTATGATCAAGAAAGACACAGTTCACAGTTTTATCTTCCCTGATTTTCTTCAGCTTTTTTTTTTTTTTTTTTTTTTTTTTTTTTTTTTTTTTTTAATGAAAGCCTGCAGTATATAATGAACGATTGCTGCCAGGAGCACATTGCAAAGTGTCTATGTGATGATTATGTGAGTGGCTCACAGTCTTTCACGTTCCATAGTATAGAAGTGAGCCTTTGGGGCAACTCAAAAAGTTTTAAAACACTTGATTTCATTCAGGGAAGAATCAAAGAGTTTCACTAGAAGAAATTGTCTTTACACATATAAAAAATGAAGGTTTCTAAAGGGATCTTTTGGTTAGATGACAGAAAACCTGCATTTTGTAATACCGCAGGGGTTCTTTTAATAAGTCACTGAAAAGTTCCATTTGACAAGTCAAACCTTGAATTTTTTTTTCATACTTATTATAGCCAAGGAGGTGCTAACCTAATACAATGGGCAAAGGAGTGTCATCACAATACAATAGACCAGACAGAGTTAGTACAATGCTGGGCAATAAGGGATCTCACTATAATGAGTGAGAGAAGCAGTGTCTGCAGCATAAGAAACATGCTTCAGAAAAGAGAAAAGAAATGTGTTTGGTTTGTTACTGGTCATTTTATAGCTGCAATTGTAACCCAATGCAATGACCTCTAGATGCTTAAGAGTCTTTAAAAAGCAGAATGATCATTTCAAAGGTTCACAGGCCAAAAGAAACCATTATGGTACCTAACTGGGGGCCTCAGTAACACAGGCTTATAGATTTCTGCACAATGTTGCCTCTATCTAACTTGATAATTCAGAGTTACATCAGTGGTGTTAGGCTGAGTCTCAGTTTGGCCCTCTATATTTCTCACACTGATGCACTGTGAGAGCTACAGAAGTATTAGAGGATGAGATGAGAGAGTTTTCTCCCGACTTCCATTCATTATATTTGACAGAAATTTGAATAAATTAAGTCAGAAATTTCTTCTTTTCCTGTACTTTTTTTGGTATTGGTTTCCAAAATCGTTATTATATTTTTGGCCCTCAAATCACTTTATTCCATTTATACTCACTTCCCAGCTCATGTTCAAATTACAAGCTGCACTAGCTCTGGCATCAGTACAATCCTATAGAAAGTATGACTAGAAGAACATTCCCAGTCACCACATCATTCTAAAGCACAACACAGTCAAAGGATGCTCAGAACAAATCCATACAGTATGCTATATGTAAATCTCCACAGGTTTTCAGGAAACTACACTCTGCAAATTTATGTGACCTACTTTTTCAGATTGCTTAGCACATAATAGCATCCTTGCTGTCAATCACATGGCAACTGCAAGCATAATATATGCCCTTGATGTGGAAAGAATAGAAGGAGGCATAACTGAAATAAAATTTGGGCAAGGTGTAGAAGACAATGATGTAGGTATGAGTTCAAATTTACAGCACAACAATGCAAATGCTTGGCTGGGGAAAAAGTGATGCTCATTTGCTGGAGACCAGAATGAAATATATGGGGCAGAATGGAGGAATTGTAATATATAGAGATACAGTTTGGATCACTTAGATATGCATATGACAGGCATCTGAAAGTTCAAGCAGCACCTTTCTTGATTACCCAGAAGCTCTAATGCAAAGCTTCATGCAAAATAATGACATTACAGAATCACAGAATAAGCTGAGTTGGAAGGCACCCTCAAGGATCATTGAGTCCAACTCCTGGCCCTGCAGAGGACATCCCCAGGAGTCACACCATGTGCCCAACAGCACTGTCCAAATGCTACTTGAACTCTGTCAGGCTGGTGCTGCTCCACTGCCCTGGGGAGCCTGTTCCAATGCCCAACCACCCTCTGGGTGAAGAACCTTTTCCTCATATCCAGCTTTTTCTGATGCAGGCTTGAAGAGAGAAGGCAAACACAATATGTTGGAGTTACTTGGTGCAGTGGAGTTTAAGGAGGAGTGCATTTCTGGACCTAATTTTTAAAACATTTTTAATAGTTTAGTACTAATTAAAAATGGCATTTTTATTTTGCACAGAAAAGCTGTAGTGGTACATAAGCTTTAATTCAAACATGGCAAAACACAGACAAGCTGCAAACATCACTAGAATGAAACAACACTTTTGACTTCAGTAAGACTCAATTTAGAGCTACTAAGGAAAAGAAACTATGAAATATTTCTGAGTTCCAATTGCTAAATGGCCTTCAGAAGTCAGAAAACTTGGTTTTGTGGTCCAGGCAGTAGATAAAGCCTGAGAAGAACTGGTTTCAATTTATGGATCCATGTTGGTCTTGGAGCAAATCACACTTAATACAAAATGTGGATAGTATGTCATGCCTGTTGGACTATAAACGTTTTAAGGCAGGGAAAATCTCTCAGTAGGTGAAGACGCGGAATCTACCTCAAAGAAATATCTGTCTTAACTGAGAGGCTGAGGTATTCCTATATTAGAAATACTGATCAATAACAAAAACAAATATTGCTGTCTTTTCCCAAACTCCCCTGGTTGCTGGAGCTTATCTCAGATGTGAGATTGGGTACACAGATTTTCTTCTGCACTTAGCTTTTTTGGGCGCAGACAGTTCCTGCTTGCTGATAAAGATCAAGCAGGCTGGCAAAGAAGAAAATGAACCAGAGTTGCAAGGGAAAACAGAATGAAGGAGGAGCTGATGGAGGAAAATATACTGGTGGAGATATTCTGGCCTGCAGATGGTGAAGGGCTTATCCCAAGTGCTTTCCACTTCACCATCTGGCACTAGCTAGAACAGAAAG
The DNA here is from genome assembly GCA_013389925.1 of Aegithalos caudatus. Taxonomy (NCBI): domain Eukaryota; kingdom Metazoa; phylum Chordata; class Aves; order Passeriformes; family Aegithalidae; genus Aegithalos; species Aegithalos caudatus. The sequence continues at coordinate 213,924 of WEIU01012639.1, read as the reverse complement.
TTCTCAAGGAATTAGAAAAGGTTGCTTTCACTTCAAAAATACCCCAAATATATGGCTAATAATTAAGGGGAAAAAAATGGTTATGTAGCCAAGTATCCAGAGTTCAGAAAGCAGGAAGAAAGCATAAGCAAGATTTCATAAGAGAGCTCTAAACCATTTTTTTTTTCCCCCAGTCAACATTCAGGGCAAAAACTAACCCTTGCTCTGAGTTCTCTTCACTTTATTCCTGTGTTTGATGATTCATATAGTCCTTACCATCCTACTTCTCTCATCCTTTCCTTTCAAAAATCCCTGGATTTGCAATATCACTGTGACTGGCTTCTAGGACATAACCTGGCACATGGGATGAGGGCTAATGGTTTCAGTAGATATATATGCTTTTTGTTCTCAAGGGATATGGCATAGGTTAGAAAATGAACTGCCCCCTCTCTATCAGTGTTGTATTCTTGCTTCTCTAAGGGACATTTGGGGCATAATGTGGTGGGAAGACAAGTTGCAGATGGATAAAACATGAGAAGTTGGTTTTATCTGCCTCAAATTAGACATGGAAACAGAAAGGACAGCAGTTTCTGGACATTAGGAGGAAAGTTTGTTTGGCATGGTTTTTGAAACTCAGTCACATATTTTTTGTTTAACAGCTTACAAGATAGTGTATTATAAGACTGAGTGAGTGTTTATGATCTGTGTTAGAAAAGGACTATGGGATGTAAGTTGCTAGTGAATGGTTTCAGCTTATGTCTGAAAGGCTGGCAAGGGTGAAGGAGGCACTGTTTAGGGCCCTGAACCTTGCAGAAAGGGATGCTGACCACCCTATGTCTGCTCCATGGCTCCTCCTGGGGAGGATGAGTAATTGCTACCATTCCATGGGGGGATTTCAGCACACAGCGATTACTACACCCTGGTGTTTTTGGAGGAGGACAGCAACTTCCTTCAGTTTATACCTGCACTTGTATTTATTGATAAGGGAATCTAGCTTCCCATTAAGTGCCTCTGCACTCAAATAGCTCCAATTACTCTGGCTTCTTTTTTGTGAAAGCATGTAGGGAAAGACCCATACTACCAAAGACAACTCTGCTTCTTATTCTTTAAAGGTTTTGAAAAATGTTCTTATTTAATAACAGTTATCTTTATGTAGTAGCTGGATCTTTTCATAAGCTAATAGTTGTAAAGCACTGTCTGCTTTGCTTAATGATACTATTTTCTCAATATAAAACAGGTCTAATGGGTGTCAAAAGTGAAAGCAATATTCCTGCAATTTATCACTTAAGCCTTCTTTCACTCTTTTGGGGTGAATTGTTGTATTTTTAAAAGGAAATTGATTGCCTTGAGTGATTCTTTTGTTCTTCTACATTAACAATTCATGAATGAAGCCAATAGCTGCAACACAATCTTCAGTTCCTTGTCCCACCAATAACCTCAGCTGTATCCTGGAGGGTAAACTCACACTGCATCAATCAGCTGTCTCCGTGGTCTGTAGCACAGCCATGTGAACTGTGGCTTACACTGTGTTCTCGTTTGCTCCCTTGACTTTTGGCAGAAGGGAACTCCACAAAAATGAATTAACTGCTACAAAGTTTTCTGGCATGCTGTACTTTACATGATTGGAAAGTTACACTGCTAAAAGGAACATGGATATTTACTCCGAAGTTCAGAACCAAATGCCAATGGTCAAATGATCCTGTGCACCATTCTTCTCTGCTCTTCTCTTTTCTTTATCATTGTTAAGAATTGGGCCAGTCCAGTTAAAAAAGATTCTGGGAGGTTAACGTGGTTTCTGTTAGGGAACATTTTGGACCACTTATTTTTTTTTAAATCACCCAATGACAGAAAAATAACCCCAAACCAGCCCTATAAAAATGAAATGGGAAAGGCAAAGAGGGTAGCAGTTTAAGAATACATTAAGATTGCACCTGCAAATGAGTTCATTCACTTCTTTCAATGAGCAAACCCTGTGATTTTATTCCCAAATGAGAAATAAACACCTGGGTCTGGTCAGGCAGACATCCAAATGCCCAGACTCAGTGTAGCTGTGTGCCCACAAAACTCATAGGGACAAAATGGAAGATGTGAATGTGGACTTCAGCCTAACTTGCAAAGCTGGAGCTGTAGTGCAGGAAATCTCATCAAAGTCTGCTCTCCTGGCTGGCCTTCAGTCACTAATAAAACTTCTCTCTGGCATGTCATTCTCCTCACTGCTGCTGATTCCTCTCTTGAAAGTCACCTGTACTTAAGCACATTTTCCTCCTCTACCTTTTTATTTTGGCTCAAAGTCTGCACATAAGATGGGTATGCATGTGCCTTTTGCTGTTTTAGTCCTTTCCAGCCAGATTTGTTGTCTCTGTGCAGAAGCCTGTACCCACACACAGCTCTGCACACCCCAGGTTGGACAGGAGCAGGTTTCACCTAGGAGTAACAGCTTGGGCTCCCTGCACACGCTCATTTCTATCTCAGTTTCATCATGGTGCTCGATGTGGCTGGTTATAAAAACTTGTACAACAGCAACAACAACAAAACTAGTGCTGGTTTACAAAAAACCAATCAACCAACCAACCTAAATGTCTTTCATTGAAAAAGAAAGCCATTTTTTATGACCAAAACCCAATAAAACTCAGCAAACAGTTACTTTATATCCTCAGGAAAACAATAAATCAAAATGCAGATAAGTAGATCCTCCTTTGTCATTCAAACTATATTTAAGAGAAGCTCCTCTGGCCAAGTTGCTTTAGCATTTGACCTCAGTGAGTTAGAGGAGATACAAAGGACATTTTTTTGCAGATTGTAAGATAACAAGCAGTACATCTAAAATGAAAACCTGAGATGACTCTTCTTACAAATGATCCTGGGAGAAGATGGACAAGTACAAGAAAAAAAGAATCAGAGAAATGTGTGTCAGACCTGTAGGTTCTATGAATAAAGATCTAAGAAAAAAAAAACCCAGTGAAAATAATTCATTTTTCTGATTCACCACTGAAATTTCTTAAAAGCCTCCAAGAAATCTATGTCTACCTGAACCTATTCTTTTTCCTAGAATTATCCATATTTGAAACAAATATTGCCTGGGATAAAATAAAAATGCTTATTTTAACTTATTTAGATTATTTTTTAACTTTGATTTGAGGTATTCTCTGAGAACTTAGAAAATAAGTACTTGAAAATAAAGGGATTGACTCATAGGGATCACTGGTAAAATAGAAGAAAGAGAAGAACGAGTAATGATGCCACCTTTCACAAAATGGAGCCGAAACAAAATCTGGGTTGTGGAAAACCCAGGTTTAGATTTCGCCTCTACCAAAACTGCAGTGGTGACGTGAATCTTCCTTTCCTTTCCTATGCTCATGCCATTTATTCAGACAAACATTCAATAAGAGCTTATTCACAGGTTCATTATTCAACATGATATAAAATTGTATCTATAGATGCAAGTTGCAATTGGGGTCCCATGCACACCAGGAAGAATTAATGAGATGACCTTACATGGTGGAGAGAGAAGCTCTGCATCCTGTTCTTAAGTTGTGACAAGACACAGAAAGGCTAAAGTTTTCTTGTTTGTCCAAAGCAATCCCTGGAAAATGGGATCAGAAAACCCAAGTCCTGGTACAGTGCCTTTTCTGAAAAATATTCCAAAAGACACACTATAAAGACTCTCTCTAATGTCCCTCCACCCCTTTGCTCCCTGAACTGGTTGTGCTGAGACTCCAGGAAAGCTCTGACCAGATGACCTTGATCGACAAAACATTTTACAAAGACAAGGGCAAGGTAAACTTCCCTGGACTGGTCTGCAGTGTCATAAATGTTTTCAGAATTGACTGTTCCCTCCAGAGGCAGCCCCATGCTCTACTGTCCCTGCTGCATACAAATGAATTCACTGCACAGCACAACCAAGTGCATATGCTGCGGTGTGACCTCCTGTTTGGTGACATCCATCAGTGAATTGCTCTCTGGTAGTGGCTGTCTGAAAATCAGCTGGTACATGAATTTTGACTCTGATTTCACTAAAACCCAATCAATAAGGGCACATAGCTTTAGTGTCCTCACATACCTGCTCTGTGAATACAGTAAATGAAATATTTGTACAGACTTTTTTGATTCTTTTTAAAAGGACTGACCAGAAATTGGAACATGTCAGGAGCTCTAAGGAGGGGACTACAGACAAGCAGCATTGTATGAACAGGAACAGCAAAGTCCTCTCTTCTAGGTGGAGGAAAAGGAAAATCAACCCAAATATCAATGAACACTTATAAAAAATCCTGAAGGATTAATTTAGTATAAGTTAGTATCGCTAACTCTATGATGCTTGACTCTTGTGAACAGGTAATTCTGATACAACTAAAGAAGCATTATAGATTACTGTTGAACTATAAGTACACATCCCAGCTGTATCTATACTTGCATAGAAATTTGTGTAATGAAGTTCTCTTGGCATGATAGTTGTAAGAATATTATGGGCAAATTTTGTTTTTCTGGTAAAAAGCAAAACCATTAACCGACCTGATCATTTTGTAATTGTGGAAAGATTAGGTAGGAAGTGGAAACAATGGCTCACTTTGTATTCTAATAAGAAAACTGGGGCAAAACATACAAAAGTGTAAATAGCAGTATCAGAATGAAAGGAGATTCCCCTGTACTGAGTGCATGAAGCAGAACATGCCCCAGCTATTGAAAAATATCCATGACTAATTGGAAATCTTCTGAAACAAATTGCTACTAAGGCTCACACAGAGCTATCCCACTTGGACCAAAAAAGACCTAATGCCCCTGGTGGCAACACTGAGAATCTATAAATACTTGTTATTTTCTGAAGTTCATTCTAAGATATTGTCTTTTAGTTACAGACAGTATGTGTGGCTTTGTAAGAACAGTAGTGCCAGCATGAGACAGGGGGGCTATTATTCCTAAATGTTATGTTATTGTTCCTAAAACATTCTTCTGCTAGGAAACAGTGCAGCAAGATAAAAACAACAGTATTTTTCTCAGGAGAAAAAAACAATGGCTTTAGAAAAAAAAAAAAAACAAACTCTGGGAAATAGAGAGGAGGCTTTGCAAAAGAGCTCTTGTTTTGCTTTGCAATGGTTTACATGGGACTGAACACACATAATGGCTAAGAGCAGAGACCAGAGCATTTAAATGAGCTTTTCAGGAGTTTACTTAATAGATACATGTTTTACGTCAGGGACAGATGATAGTAACTTTCTTTGCTCTGGGCTTTTGATTCTGATAAAGGTGTGGGTAAAAGATAAACATATCTGCTTATGTTTATTAATGTTCTAGAGAGAGAAGGATATTTGATTAAAACTGTCATTTACTTTTCAACTACAGAAGTTATACGCTAGCCTTTGGTGTTCAATAAGAGTTTTGTCATGTCATCTCAAGCATTAAAACTGGTTGGTGCTCTGTCTTAAAATCCTTCACCTTCTTGCCAGTCCTCTTAATTTTTGTTCCTGTCTTGTCCCCTAACTCCTTTTCCAGCTGTCCACAATTATAAAAGTAAATGAGTTCAATATGATGCAAAAGAGTAAACAAACCCTTACCCTGCAATTGTTCTAGGCACTGTGAAAGAATAAATAATCATTTTGACAGGTAGACAGGAGACAGGTCAAAGTGATCTGCTGAAAGTCTGTCTTCAAGAAAGGGCAGCATTGCAAAGCTTCTTTCCCTTTATTTTATTCTACCTCTATTGTTTTCTTTCCTTCCTCTTGCTCTCCTAAATTTCAGGGTGACCCAACAGAATTCATAGATACTGAGCTAAAATAATGACTTCGTTCACAGCAAACCATTTCTAAGGCAGATACTGCAGGAATATGTGATCTTTTCTGCATTTTAAAAGTAGTAGTATGAGATCCTTTTGCTTTTGCATAATGATATAGAACCATTACCATTTTCTCATTCTATTACAATAAAATACACTCTGAATATTAACTACTTAGAGATATGGTAATAAGAAACTTTCTTTCAAGAGAAAAGGTTTGGACATGAGAATGGGAAGGGTACAGCTCAGCAACATTTTCTTTCTGCTTCTCACTACTGGAAGAAGACATCCCATCCTGTTAAGACAAGGCAGGTTTGAAATAATAATTTGGAAGCCTAAATTATGGACCTTAAAAATCATGCAAATTCTGCAAAATATTTATAGAGACATCAATATATAGTATACATATATCTTAATATAAATAATACATTTTAAAATTCTTTTAAAGGACCTCTTGTGTGTTTTTCTGAGAATTCATTCATGTTCTCAATCTTTGGCCATGCCCCAGGCTACGGAGATTATATTTTTCTCCCCCTAATGGCAGCTAGCACCAATCATCACTTTCCAGCAGCTACTCTGGTGGTATGTGGACAGCCTTATCCTGATCTGGGGACAAAGGGCATTTGGGACAGCAGTTCTGGCCCTCATGGCCTTGTGTGATTCACGAGGGACTGCAGCGGGAGCTGGGGCAGGGAGGAGGCGGCTCCTGGCCACAGTGTCCTGGAAGCAGGGGGGTGGCTGCTGGTCCTGCTGGCCCTGTGACCAGGGGACACGTGGGTACAGAGGTGTCAGGGTGCAGTGGTGGCCCAGGGCTGCTCAGGACCAGGACTGTTTCTGTCTGTGCAGGGAGATGGGCTCCAGGAGGCACCACCAACCCACGTTAGAGGCCTTTGTACTCTGGTAGCTCTCAACTACACATTTGCTTGGGTTATTATTCTCATGCTGGCAGGCTTAAACTACCAAGGGTAATCCTGGGACAAGCTACAATTACAACTTCTTTCTGTTGTGGAGACATGACCTTTGACTGTTTGATTGCAGCTGGCTTTGGATCAGGGCCTGTAGCCAAAGCTGTGTCGCTAGCATAACATGCAACACTCTCTGCAGAGCCTCTAAGTATAAGCCATCACTTCTCTGATCTAAAATACACATAATTGCAATGAGCTGTGAGATCCTCCAGCATTTCACAGCATATAGAAGAGATTTATTAACAAAGATTTTCTTTTTCCAGATAATTATACAGAAAGCCAAATTTTTAGCTTTCATGAAGAAATGAAGCCCAGTGTGTGAAGAAGGGATGAATTCTGGTGTGTGTGTGTGTCTGCACATGGGCACACATCTTTTCCATGTACCACTTGGTAGTTCTATGAGAACAGTTCTTCAAAGGAGCCAGAAAAACCTGATAAAATTGTTGTAGCTTTACCGTCCAGCTTAGGTTAAAACACAACTACTAAAAAGGTGATATGGGCATTCCACATTCTCTTGCTAGGTAAATTTGGATCATGCCTTTTACATAAAAAGTGGTGGTAAATTATTATTAGTAATCCATACACACAACAGAATTATACTTCTGAGTTCATGAAAGAATTGTGGCTAAGACTAGTTTGGCAGTCAGACTTCTGCAAAGGTTATGTTACCATCTCAGCTTTAGGCACAACACAGGGCTGTCTGGATCAGTGAGACTCTGCCTTCAGCTCTTCTGTGCTGTGCAAGCTGGCACCAGCCTGCTCTGACTTTGACAGCAAAGGGGCCTGTGAGAGGAGCACTGCAGCTACCAATGCACTGAATATCACTGAAGCTTCCAGCATCAAAAAATAACCCCAAAATACTCTCAAAAGCAACTGCCCTGTCAATCTCTACATAATCCAGTTTATCTGTCACATGCGCTTTGGAAAAGCATCAGCCTATTAAATTCAACAGAGTCGACTTCAAACTTGCTAAAAAGGGAACAGGACACAATGAATACATTTCGGTCAGGCACAGTACAATATTTATGGTATTCCTTCCCCACTACAGTTATGCTACAGATGCATTTTATGTGAATAGATCTTGTGAGAGAAGCAGGCGTTGGCAAAACATTATAAATGCAACAAAGTATAATGAGTACACTTCCAGAAAGGATCTTCTGCTATGCTCCAGGCCTTGATTGGGCGGCTTGTTTAAACATCAGGTTAAATCTCTTTAAAGTGAAGTGCCTTATAGAGTTTTGCAGCAGTGCTCTTAATGAATAATAATAATAATAATAATAAAATTTTAAAAAGTCAGGAAACAGAATAAGCTCAGCTCTCATTTTCTTTCAGCTAACTACTCCAACAAACGTATCCCCCAATTT
>WEIU01012639.1:69238-205681 GCA_013389925.1 Aegithalos caudatus | reverse complement strand
GGGGACACCCCTCTGCCTGGAGGGGACACCGCGCTGCCGGGAGGGGACACCGCGCTGCCGGGGAGGGGACACCGCTCTGCCGGGGAAGGGACACCGCGCTGCTGGGGAGGGCACACCGCGCTGCCGGGACAGCCCGCGGCCCTGCGCCCGTCCTGCACAGCCTCACGGCTCAGCACACGCAGCAGCAACGCAGACCCTCACGGGAAGGAGAATTTAGAGCACACTTGTTATCCCCATGGGGAAATGCCTGCATCGAGAGGGGAATATATGCATGCGTACTGTAACTCTTGCTAGTGTTAATGGGAATTATGTGTGTAAATCCCCGAATTCCAGTGTACAAAGATGAGAGTGTCCCTGTAAGGGTCTGAATTATGCATTCGAATTAAACCTGACTGTTGGGAAACTCATAATGCTGTGGCTCTTATTATAAATTTATACTTAGTAGGACTAGGTTTCATCTGAAAAAGCAAAGCCTGAAGTGTTATTTGTTCTAGCACATTATTTTGTTAGATATGATAATCAGCTCACAGCGGGATTGTGAGAGGCTACTCAGTGTGTTGACAATTTGGGGTCCCATCCAGCTTCAAGCAGCTCCAAAGGCTACAGAGGGAAATCCCAAACCTAGCTCTTCAGTAAGACATGGCCCTGGCATTGCTGACTGTCCACAGTCCCTTCCCAGGACATCCCTTTCCCTGGCACAGAGTTACCTGTTCTGTCCTTGTGCACTCCCACCCCAAAGCAAAGACTACAGGTGAGACTCAGCAGAGGTGCTGCTATTCCCAGCCCCCTGTATTTTGCCAGGTGGATGAGATTTTTTTCTTATGAACTAAGTGCCTAAAAAAGCAGTCTGAGATGGAGGAGGACCTTCAAATCAGTTCTCCTTGACTTACTGGGCTACTTTGTAGATTATTTCAGGAATTATGTGACCTAAGGGTATGACTTCCATTAGCATTACCTTTGAATTAGGAAGGTGCCTTTCACAGGAGCTTTTGTCCCACATTTATCACTTCAGCCTCAGATATGTTTTAATCCCAAGGTATTTCTTCTCGCAAGAATTCACATTTTCCACGTGCTCTGAAAGGAAGCAAATCCAGTCCTGACCCTCACAGTGTCAGCAGCTGGATTTGGTGAGTAGCCATGGTGCTGCAGGAGGGATGCCACAGAGTTGGGAGAGTTCTTAACTGGGAAATATGTCTAAAGAAGCCATGTCCATGGGCTTCAGCCTGCCCTATCTTACCTTCATCACCTTATTATATGGCCCAGCACCTACAGGGGGGACAACAAACACAGAGGACAGCAGTGGTGGGCCTGAGGCAGCAGTGCATGTGTGGCAGGGAGGGGTCCCCTTTCCAGGGGTGTGCAGCTTATGTGCCTCAGGGATGCAGCGGTGCTGGGTGCCAGCCTGAGCTCCTGGGCCACTGCATACAGGGATGGCCACAACCATGGTGTGAAACAACTCCCAAACAGCCCCTCACCCCCTCCCATGTGGTCATATTTTCTCCTCCTTCCTTTCTCTTTTTGTTCAGTGCTCAGACACTTCATTCCTCTCAGCTACCCCATGCGAGAGCAGCCATGCGTGCGCTCTAATCCTGTGCAGTCCAAGGTTAGGCTGAAGCAGACCAGCACTTAATGCCACCCTAGATTTAAATACCAATCATAGAGACAGGGAATTGCTTTATTGTGAATGAATCCTTAATCTATTTGGAACAGCACGGTTAATTATTTTTAAACCTCGCTCTCCTACCTTAAGCCTGGGTGTGTCTCCAACAAATTCACTTTCAAATCTTGTAATGGAATAGAAGTATTGCCAGTCCTCATCAAAAACACCACAAAAGCCACAGCAGCAGTGCTGTGTTCCTTGTAATGATTTGTTTTACTGATAGATCAAACAGCCTGTTGACAATGTTTGACTGCAACCGACAGCCTCTTCTAATAAGATAGAGAAGTTGTACACTTTATTGATTATAAAACAAATTGGGGTTTTGTCCCTTTAAAATTTTTATTGGCTAAAACTGGGGAACTTAGGCCTTTGAAACTGCAGCTTGCCATGACATTCCAATGAATTATAATCCTAACCTATTCATGGTTCCTCAAAGGCCTGACCTGTTTGCCTGCCTTGCAAGCATGTTGTAAAATGCCCTGCATTTACATACATATTTTCAGGAGCTTTTTATTCAAGAACTGCAGTAGACTGGAGAAAGAGAAAGGGGCTGAATGGGCAAGAGTTCTTGAGAGCCTGGAATTTTAAGAGTCTTGCAATATTTTGTCACAAGCTGAGCGCTCGAGGCAGACATTTTCAGATAAGGTTTTTAGTTTTTCATTACGCAGGAGTTGAAATTTTTAATCCTTTCTGGCTCTGAAAATCTATGTTCCTGAACATCCTGGGGATGGACCCCATATTGCTGAAATAAATCTAACACTTTCTAGATCAATTTTTAGGGTCAAATCTTACAGAAGCTTAAGGAAAATCAAGACTTCTAATGAGCAACTGCCAATATCAGGACACCCAAATCTGCTCTCAGCATCTTTCTTGCAACCCCAGATGTCCCCCTGCCTGAATACAAGCTGTGCAGGCACCTTCAGCTCTGTGGTGATTCATTTTTATGCCTGTGCATTTGCACAGGGTGGAGCAGGTAGATGGGGAGGTGTGACTGAGTGGCACTCAAGTCCCCTGCCTGGCACGGTTTGAAGGGGAAAGCCAGCGAACACCTATGACCACCAGCACAGAGTGCCTCAAAAACACCACAGCATCAACTTTACTCTTTAGCAGAAAGAGAAAGGGAAGGAGAAGAATTGCTTGTCCCTTCCCTGACACAGCTTTGTGAGTAAGAAAGCTGGATCACCTGTCACTAAAGCTGCAGACTTGAGTCAGCAGCAAGAAGGAGCCCTGACTCTTGGTCTCCAGTCTCAGGACTATTTTTGTTCTGTCACTCTTCCTGCTCTTTTCCTGCTCACCCATAGCAGTGATAAATGAGGAGATGGGGGTGGGGTGAGGGAAGTTTTGGAAGGAGCTGTCAGAGCACAGGCTTCCACCTACTGTCTCAGGCACTTCCAAAGGGAGAGACATTCAGACCCCTCTTGGGCCCATGATTTCATGCTTCAGCAGCTGAGATTTGTCAGGAAAACTTACCCCTACTGTGCTGAGTGGCAGCTTTCTGGCAAACACTCCCCAAAAGTCAGAGATTTAGATCTGAACCCTTACAGCAGCTGGAGCACATACTACCTGGACCCACTGCCCCCGGTTAGGAGGCACTTCAGGCTAAGTGGATCAGTGTCACCATTTCAGTTTGCTATGAATCAAGAGTGTAAAAAACAACCCTTGCTCTGTTATTATGCAACTGGATGTAGGTTACCTCCCCCAGAAATGCTGAATCTAGCACACAGTGATAGCAATTGCCTTCCTAAACACATCTCTGTTAAAAGGACAGACTATTCCTATACTCCTCTTTTTCTAAATTAGTTCATATATATGAAAAAAAATTACAATGTATCAGATACCACACCACCTGAAAAGCATCACTCTGGACTGAGCATTAAGGGTCCATATGACCCTTTCCATGTGCTCAACCTCAACCTCTTTCAGTAAGGAGGAAACACACATACACACAGACACACACAGCCCCCAGCAGGTGACAAGGGAAAGTGAAACTCAGTTTCCAGGTGTTTTAGGGTGGGCACCTTCTGAGCTGCTGCCCACAAAGTGAGGAGGTACCTCAAACCACTGCTAGTGGTCTGCAGCCACTGTGGCACTTTGGCCTCTGATGGACCTCTGTCCCCATGTAAGAACCAGCTTCTGGATCTGCATGTCTGGTCTGTCAGCCTGGAAACTGGATCTGAAACCCAGCTCTCCAAACTGGCAGTATTTCCACAAATGGTGACCTACTGATTACACCCACACTTTGGTGCTTATGTATCTTGTTTTTAAAAAAATTATTATCTGAAATGGTTTAGTAGCTCCATCACAGATTTTAGTGAGGTGCTTGAGTTTAGGAAACTGGTTTGAAAATTTTGACCCAAGTATATGGGTTATAACGAGGTAACATCCATTCACTCACAAAGAGGATCAGTTAAAAGCAGCTTGCAGTGCAACAGTTCATGCTATCTCTGTCCTACAGGGTTGAAAATACTTTGGTTTCCTGTTTGTTGATCGGGTGCTTTCTCCAGTGCTCCAGTCAGTCAAAGGAAGAAAAAAAATTAACAGAGCTTTATAGAAATATTACATTCTTTCCCTGGAGTGGAGGCAAAACAAACAGAAGTTTAAAGTAAACAATCGCTACCCGCAGATCTTTTCCCCTTTTATTGCATGAATTACAATGCCCTTCAGCCAGCAGAAGGCAGAGAAAGTTCTGCCAGGAAAAAGAGTTATTTGAAAAAGTTTCCTTTAAACTTTTGTTTNGTTTTGCTTTGAGACAAACACAAACAAAAAAAAAAAAAAAAAAAAAAAAAAAAAAAAAAGGAAAAAAAGAAGAGAGAACCTTTCTTCTTCCACCACTTTAGTGCTAGGTAGAAAGAAAATGGATTTCTCTTTATCGACTGGTATGTGATTGGCAGAAGTAAAGGCAAGTTTCCTCATGGTCATGCCTCTGTGCTCAACCATGACCTGGAAGAACATTGTGAGAGATAAAGCAGGACTGTCCTGTTCACCAAGGACATGCAGAGCAGTGGAAAAAACAAAACGAGTGTTTCTGATCATTCTGCTGATATAAACAAGCACAAAGCTACCAAAGCCAAACAGTACAATTTTATTCTAACATAACTGCTCAATGAATCTTTTTCTTGTAAATCTCCATCCCTTTTGTAATGAGGACAAAAATTGCAGTCTGTTTTCATTCTCATTCTTGTAAATCTGGAGTAACTGGGAAAGAGATAAAAAAGCTCTTTGTTGGCTGGGACAAAAATTCTGACTAAAAAGTAAAGTGTTCTCAAAACAAAAACCATCACCTTTTGTGAAAAATGTTCACATTTTTGATCAGTTCTAATGTTTCTATTTGAAACAGACTTCTTGATGAGAAGTTAATAAAAGTGTGTTGTGAAATACTCAGAGCATTTTATAAAATGTATAACAAAAATAAGTGGTTTCGTGAAGACTTTATAATAGACAGAATAAGAAAAAGAGACAAAGGAAGATAAAAAGACATTTCTAGCAATGTATAAGCAGAGGGGGATAAAGCTGAATAGCAGTTGGATTAGTGCAGCATGAGTTTGTTTTTAAAGTACATCCTTTTTCTCTACTTCCACCCTCTCCTGTTTGCCCCACAACCCTGACCTTGTTCCTCCCCATTTCAAAAGAGCCGTCCCTTCTTATTTCCCTTCTGACCTGCATTCCTCACTGCTGGCTGTAATGTGGCGATAAAGGCACCAGTAAACCCAGCCAGCTTGCCTAAGATCAGAAGATATGGAGGGTGATGTTAGCAAATTAACTGATTGGTATAAAACAAAGGGGAAAAAAAAAGTTGTCAGGAAGCTGAGAACTTTTGAACCCATTTAAACAAATATGTGGCAGAGGAGCAGGCATGTCTGTTACAGGAATAGCGTCTGCAAGAACCAAGCCAGAGCTTGGAAAATACAGTGAGATGCAGCCTCAGAGAGACTGGTAGGGAAACAAAAAGCTGTTTAAGAAGGGGGAGTTCCTGCCTTGCAAAAGGCGGGACACAATGGGATGCTCCTCGCTGCCATTGCTGCCCTTGCATACCCGTGTTCCAGACCCTCCACTCTGCATCACCTGCAAAGAGACAGTGAAGCCTCTTTGTGCACTTCCCTTGTGACTGTGTTCAAGGGCTGGTAAAGAAAGCATGCTGTACTGAAAATAATTGCAGTTAAGGCTTTGAGACACACAGAGACTCATTTATTTAGTACTATTAACTGCCTTTCCTGCTTCTCCACCAGCACTAAGAGGGTTAATACCTTCCTCCTGGGCTGGCCTCCAGAGATACTACTCTCTGTGCCTCCAGCTGGCTTTCAGAAATCTCCAAAGTTTTGCTGCCCTCATTAGGGACAGATGTGGGAGTTACAATTTGAAATGTAGGGTCCATAAAGGAAAGAACTGTGAAATCCCAGGAACCTGCAGAGGCACTCTTAACTGTGCCAGTGGTTCAGATCACAGAAAACATGCCCTTAGCGCCAAGAACATCACTTTCCTTTTCCCCTACACTTTGCCACAGAATTCCAGGGCAGCTCTCCCTGGAGCCTCCTGCTTGGCTTGTGCTGCTCCCCCAGAGCTGCAGGGCACAGTGCCCTGCTGTGCTGGGCACACTGGGAATGGGCCTGGCAGCAGTGTGTCCTTCCTGAGCTGCAGCCCACATGCCTCCCTCTGTCCTGACAGCACAGGCACGCCTGCCCCAGCCAGAGCTGGGCAATGATTCTATCCTGGAATCAGCTCTGCTATTCCAGTACATTTATTACAACTGGCACCTAAAATAACCTGAACCAGAATGCATCTCAGCCACTGCTTTTGTCATGAAAGTGGACAGAATTTTTCATCATCTCCATTCAACATACTTGAGAACCATCTCTGGAGCATGCCTTTGTTACAAATTCCCTTCCTGATATAGAAAGAGGAGGCCTGAAATGTGGCTGCACTCTTGGAGAGGACATTTGCTTTGTCAACCACTTCTATGCAGAACCTGACAGGTAAAACCTCTGAGGTCAGCCTGCACTGGCACTTTACAGGGCTTGGAGTGAGGTTATTGCTTCATTGTCACCACACACAGCCCTTCACCAGGAGAGCTTGGTACAACTGTCCCTTGTATGGTCCTCCATTAGTATTGCTTTGATTTTGGTCTGGGGAGGAGGCCTAAAATAGCAACAAAACATGGGATCATTTCTGAATGGGCTTGAAGTACACAGTACATAGTAGAGAGATTCTAATTTTTTGGTCACTCGTGTAGTTAACACTGCCCACTTGAAAAGACAGCTTAGTTTAAAATATGTTTTTATGTGACTTGTACACTATGCATGAGCAGAATGCACATTTCTGTTCATCCTTCTCCGTTCATCACAGACATATAACACGTGCAGAGAAAATAATTCTGAAATGGATGCAGCCTAAAGTTGTCAGATTCAGAAGGATGCCACTCATTTGTAGCTCACAGCACATGTATTCCATGAACACAATGTCTTTCTGAAGAAAACAATCGTTTTAAAGGGGAAAAAATAACTAAACAACACCATTCAAGCCATGCAACAGTATAAGCAGATTTCACAGGCTCACATGGTTTCATGAAAGCTGTGCAGAACCAGAGGGTCTTTCCCTTTTTGTCTCTTACTGTAAACTTTTTCCTGATTTTCCTGCAAGATTATGCTGTCTGATTCACTAATGCGTAGTATTTTTAGTCTAGAAATTTTGCACACAAATAATTCATTATAAAGATAACATATGGAATGTAATTGGGAGTTGCTTCAAGGATCAGTTGATTTTTTTTTCACTTTTGTCTAGCTTCAGGGAAGACATCCTTACAAAATTACCATTTGATGCTACTCTCATTTTCCCAATAAGCCATAATCTGTTTGTGTTGCCCTACATTGTGAGCCTCCTTTGAGTGCTAGCACCTCTTCTTCCCCAGCACTACTCCCCTTTCCTTTTGGCAAATACAGTTATTCAGGTAGGGAAGCAAGAGGTTCTCTAGATGATAGGGCTCAACTATGTATTTTGTACCAGAATTTATTATTTTATCTCCCTCCCCCTCCCCCCACTTTGAAAACTTTACATATTCAGGTTAGGACGTATTCATGTTTTTGTTTTGCTACTCACCAAATATCACTGCTTTTACCTTTGCTTCCTTGTTGCAGCACTGGTATCCCTGACTCACTCCAAAGCCAAATGTTGCACTCCAGCCTTCTCAGCTGTGCTGGGGGCTTAGACTGGGGGCTGGCAGACAAGTGCAGGTCAGCTGTGGGAGGTGGGTGCACCACAGAGGGAGGGTCTCTGGGTAACTGTGTCCTCATCAGTACCTGCCAGGGAAGGGTGGACACCTGGTCCTGCCCCATTCATTTAGATAGGGAGTAAATGCAGTACTGCTTCTGAGAACGAGGAATCAAACCCCAAAGTCTCTATGGGTCTATTATAGGTATTAAGTGTCAATTATAATGAAGACAAAGCAGAGCTGAGCATCAGAAGGGAGATTATCCTTCAGTAAGACATGCACTGTAATTTCAGTGAGGATATACTTTACTTTTTTCTGCTTCAATGCGACCCACCTGCCAGAGAGGAGTACAAGCTGCCTCTCCCTTAGCTGGCATCTATACTAAAAGGGTTACAGCTGCTACTCACTTCATTTAGGACCTAACCCCTTGACGACAGAAGCCGTGACTTGTGCACAGGATTTTGATGAGTCCTAGCTGGGTATTTGCAATTGGTATTTCTGCAGCTCTCTTACACAGCAAGGAGCATATTTTCAGCTTAAGAAGTGTGACCTGATCTTTCGTCTTGAGCATAAATGAGCTCGTTCTAACATGGCTAAGGTGGGCTTTTGTAAGTGGAGGGAAAAGCTCCACATATGTTAAGTGACAGGGACAAAATCAAAAATGTTTGAGGAGTGGTAATCAAAACAACTTGAAGTTCACTAAAAAAAAATAAAAGAAAAGGCTCATAAACATCACGGAATGAAAAACAGCTAAATTAATTCTACTAGTGATAATGAGCAGGAAGCCCAGTGCTTGGGATCGTGAGTTTATGCAAATCTGTTATTACTGCAAATTGGCATCCTAAGACCCTGATCATACAACACTTGCACATATGCTTAACTTTATGCACATGAGCAGCCTCATTAACGCCAAAGACTTAGTCGTGCATAAAACTGAGCAAATACATGAGTGTTTGTGAGATTGGGATTTAAACACAAGGGAGAGAAAACAAATTTACTGTATCATCAACAATTATTTCTGAAATCCAGCAGAAGCCAAGGTGATGCCAGAAGTCTGCATAGTGCAGAAACGTTCAAAGAGAGAGAGGAATGGGATTTTGAAGATTGTTGCCTTTAATTCAATCCATTAGACCAAATAATGGTGGGCCAGACACAGGAGGAAAACATCCCTGCCCAGATTAAAATATAACTGGTTTTAACAAAGTAAACTGGATTGCCTCTTAAAAACATAGTTTTCAAACTTAGTTACTATAAAGAAGAACAGTTTATAATCAACTTGGATTTGACTAAATTATTCAGCAGTGTCTCACAAAAGTCTTACAAAATTAATTTAAATGGTGTTAAGTTTATATGGATACAGAGCTGACTGCAGCATTTATGTTAAAAGTTACAATAAATACAAAGGCTTAAATTGGAGGAAGGTGCCTATTGAACTACAGTGAAGACTGATGGTCAGTCTTGGAGTTAGTTTTAATTAGAATATTCAGCAATGTTTTGGGAAACAGAGGAGCTTCCCCTATGGTTGATGAAAATGCACTTTTTCCTTAGGTATCCAGAAGAGAAATACAATAAAATTTGAGTACTTACCAGCAAAGCAAGAAAAAACCAAGGAGCTGTAAAACCACATCTGTAGAAGTAAAGCTTCTGCCAAATTTAAAGGGATAGTTCTGGAAAAGGAATTCTGGGAAAAATGCAACCCTGCACTGGGAAGATGTAAAATAAGGCCTCTACAAAACATAATTGTTATAAATTGAATCAGTTGTAATTTATTTTTCATGATAATTTCAGTGTGCTTTTTAAGCATTTTTTTTCCACTTGGAAAAAAAAAGTACATTCTCAAAAGTCAGTTTTACTGTTACTTTTCAGTATATATGGATTTTTTTTCCATACTTTCTGTTCTCTGACCCAGTAGGACTGCTGCTGTCAATATTGCTGTGTAGCAGTAAAGTTGATGGAATTATTGTATTTCATATTAGTCACGTCTTGCAGCTTGTTTTGAAGCAGCAGTTCCAGGGCCTCCAGGTTCCATGCCTGGCCATGGACCTGACTCCTGGCAAAGTCTGGATGTGTCAAGAGCTCTTGGTTCTCCAGAAGGTTTGTTCAGGAGGGTTGTCATGGAGATACAGAGTCTGGACACAGCAGTTCCCTCCCTCTGTGAGTGCATCTCCATGGGCAGGCTGCCACAGCGATGGCCGGGAGGGCTCAGCTGGCAGAGAGCCAGGCAACTTGAGAAAATGCTTTAGCACATTTGTACTTGACAATTGTGTTTACATGGACGATCAATGCATTGATGATCAGCTGTTTTCAAGTCTGCATCCACTTAAGGGCTTAGTTTTATATAAAAATTGCATGGGGGATGACTTAGGTGAGGTGGCACGTCGGTTCTGTAATCTCACAGCACAGAATGTATGAGAACCAAGGGAAAAGAGTAACACAGGCTGGAGGAAGTTGTTGGCCAGTGGCCCTCTTCCTACCATCTCTTTTCCCAGAGGAAAGAAAGTTTTAACTTTCTTCATGGGTTTTGACTTTTTATCTCATGTATAGAGATTTCAAAGAAGGAGGTAGGGCTTCCCCTGGGATTAACTGGCACATGGAAAGAGTGTGATTATTAACTGGCCTTTAAGGAACTACTATGATAAAGATATAAAAGGTGATATTATTGATGAGAAAAGTGATGCTGGAGGTGTAGCAGCTGGAGGAATCAGCCCTGAAAATATTTGTTGTGCTTCATGTAATCATGTGCAGCATTGCTTTTATGTGTGGTCAACAAGGTGCACAAGTGTCCAAAGTCCTGGCTTCAGAGCATCACCATGTCCTGAGTTGAAGGTCTGGGAAAACTGGAGACTGGAGAAAAGTCTGAAATAAATTTGCACTGTATTTATCTTTTTTTAAAATGTCTGCCTGCTTCATTCTAATAGGTAAAGAGCACAGAAGATCTGTTTATTAGCACAGCTCCAGCAGACTGAATCTCCCAACAGCTATGGGGATAAAATTGCAGTTTCTTTGAAATACAATTCTATCTCTTTGAGGGAATATTTATTTCCAAATAGATGAGCCTTTAATTTATTTATTGTGTTCTGGAACACACCTTGAAACGCAAAACTGAACACAAATTTCTGTTTAGTTTAATGGAAAAAATTCCTCATCAAGCATTTACTTTCAGAGTGAAACCTTAACATTTTACTTTTTATCCCTCTGGTCAATCACTGATTTGTTTTTGCTTTTTTATTTTTCCTGTTGGCCCCACTGGATGTGTCACATGCCTCTAAAAAGTGTGTAATCTTAAAAAGTGTTGAACAAAATTCTTAGTTTTCAAACCAGTCAGCTAGTTGATCTGATAAATAGATTACATGAATTTACTTTTGGAAAAACTGTTTGCATAGCATTTGAGTGCAAGTTTTCATAACAAAATTGTGACTAATGCCTGATTATTATTTTTCTGATTTGATACCACAGACTAATAGAACAATCCAGGCTGGAAGGGATCTTGGAGGGTCATGTCATCCACCTTCCTCCTCAGAGCAGGGTCAGGTTGAGATCAGGTTGCTTGCAACTTAATGCAGTTTTAAAAACCTCTAAAGATTTTAACACAACTATACAAACTTTCTCAGCAATCCTTTCCAACACTTGACTGTCCTCAAGATGGAAAGGTTTTTCCTCATATCTTGTGGAAACTTCTCTTTTTTCAATTTATGTCCAATGTCAGTCCTTCTCTCTCTGCTGGGTTGGGATTCTTGAATCTAAGGGCTGTGACAAATAAACCCTTGAATTACTTGTCAGTACATCTGCATGTGCTAGGAACGACAATTGCAATATTCTTCAGGGTCTGAGGCAGGGAATATAAAAAAAACATTCTGCTTTTTATGTACTGTATTAAAAGATGAAAACTCATCCTTGTTTGTGAGGAAAACAGAGTTTCAATGAAGATCTGACCCAGAGACAGGAGAGCAGTTTTCCTATAAAAGATGTTCTTTCATTACAAAGACTATTGTAAGCTAAACATTTATGATATTTTTCTTTCCAAGGAACTTTTTTCAATCTCCCTGAGCATACTGAAGTCATTATATAGTTACTAGAGATGCTTTGTCCAGATCAGCTTACTATAGGTTACAGTTCTGCAGGAGATTAAAAATGATGGGCTGGTAGATATGCTTCTAAAAATACTCTTTTAAGTAATATGTATCTGCATTTCCTAACCTTAGAAGAACATATACAACAGCAGAGGAAATACAGCAAATAATTGAGGGCAAATGATATATTACAGCAAGAACTTTTACCACTGTATTTATTTAAATGAATGGAAATGTCAAAATGTGAAAGCAAAGCACTCCAGTTTATTCACATATTTTACATTCAAAGGACCAGGAGATTTCTTTAGTATTTTTTTTAAATATAGACTATTCTTTTTTCAAAAAACTTGACATAGGCATGGAACATACTTAATGAAGCCTACCATTGCAGTACATACAATGAAAACCTTCTGTATAAGGAAAAAAAGATAAAAAAACAAAGTTGACCATTACTAAAAAAAGATTTCCTTTAATATAAATAAAGTTCAGATTACTGCTTCATTTTAACAGACAACACAACAGTGGGATTTATTAACAACTACATATTTACAGTGCCTCACTGGCAAAACTACTGGGCTTCATCTGAGATCCTAGACACTTCCTGAGAAGGCAATGTGGACAGGAAGGCAATGTGAATATATAATACATAATTTGAGTGCTTAAAGGCTGAAATGAAAGCATATTTTTCAAATAAGTCAGATGCCATAGGTGGAATTGTTGATGCATTGTGTTTATGCTCTGATCTGCCAAACTTTCACCTTGATACTCCCTTTGATTTTAGTAGTTCTATACATACTCCTAAGGTTAAGGGCAGGATTGTTCCAAACTTAGGAGCCTCAAAGAAAGACAACTGCTTAACTCAAAGATGCTATGAGAAAACTGCTCTAATTGGAATTTTACACGGTACAGAGCCACATTAGCTTGAATTTAAATCTGTGTTCTTCTGCATGGGTGATTTCTACCACTTTAATTTAATCCTACAAAGTCTGGATTCCAAGTATCTCAATGAAGTGACAAGCATCTTCCTCTCACAGCCTCCAAAATCATAGTGCCAGTTAAGCAGATCTCAGTTTTTTGGCAATTAAATAAAACAAGAACCAGATCTTTCTCAAAGTATTCACAAAATAATCTTTCAGTTATAAAATGACTGTCCCACTATTCTTGTATCAGATCTGACCTCAGCTCTTTAGATCTAAACAGTTCTTTAGAAGTTATAAAAATAAAGGATTGATTAATATACAAATATATATTTCAG
Organism: Aegithalos caudatus; assembly: GCA_013389925.1. Taxonomy (NCBI): domain Eukaryota; kingdom Metazoa; phylum Chordata; class Aves; order Passeriformes; family Aegithalidae; genus Aegithalos; species Aegithalos caudatus. Next base: position 192,494 of record WEIU01012639.1, on the reverse strand, counting down.
AGTGATAAGAGAATAATATTAAACAAATTCCTTTTTTAATCTACTTTAAATTAAAAGAAATGTTTTCAAAAGTCTGGGCTGAAGCAGATCTTTATCTATTGACTCTTTAATGGAATCCATTCCCTGCAGATGGTCACATACAACTTTATGTATGAAGTTCATTACTACAAAAGGATGGTGAACATGTTTCCACTAGGAAAGCACTTCATAAAATCTGCTGTGCCAGTTGGTTTTTGGTATTTTGCTTTCAAGAACTGCAGATATTTTTAATATTAAAAACAAAACCTCAGCCATGAATTCTTGAGGTTCTTTAGAAATTTGCTTCTTTCCCTTGTCTTTATTAATATTTGTTTTGCAATGATCCAGTTTGTATTGTATACTGTTAGTATACAGAATAATACAGATGTTCTGCACGAATGCACATTAATTCAGTTAAGAGATATGCCTGCTCACTGGGTCATTTCATGCTTTCACAATACCGTATTTTGCAGTAATATCCATTACAACACCATGTAGATTGCTTCTTTCTTCTGCTGAGAGGCTTTTGGGTGTTCTCCTTCCCTTTATCTCAAGCAGCCGAAACAGCAAGGAACATTTTTGAACAATCTATAATATTCCTCCTGAATCTGAAATAAAAATATTGAATTCAATTATGAAATAGATTTGTTAATAGGTCTATATGTCTTTGAACTCATTTTGTACTGCTGCTGTCACTAGATGTTTCAAGGTGGGGATTTTACTTTTGGGCAGAACACTGAAGAAAGTATCATCTCAGGGCAGTGTGGGTGAGTCTTGCTGCTAATTGAAAAGACTGGAAGGAATTTTTTTTTACTCACATTGTATAATTTCATCAGGTTAAGGACAGTATAACCAGTTTCACAGTTAAAAAGCCCAATTATCCCGTGTTTCATACTTCAGTTTTAAAACTGGAGAAAATATGTGAGAACATAAAAACTGGACAGTTCTGCCTCCACTGAAGGCAGAAACTCAACCTCAGGGCACCTGGACAGGGTAGGGACATGAGACTGAGTCAGTTCCCACAAGGAGTAGGATACTTACCTTTCTAGACAATACACAAAGAAATATGAAGATGAACATCCCCTGGAATGCATTGAAGATTGTAAAAAGATAGGCAGTAACCACAGATCCCTGGACCACATGGAGGACCCCGAAAATCCAGGTGGCCCCAAGGAGGAACAGGAGGGCAAGGGCACCTCGGGCACAGGATCTAGACAGGAGGAAAACATTGTGAGCAACACACAGGCACATGCTACTCTCCTTTTTCTCCAGTTTGGGTGGTGAATGCTGCCTTGGAAATTTTTTCACAGCTGCAAAGGCCTGAGAAGTGTAAGTGCAGGGGCTGCTCTTCAGGGTGTGCTGTAGCACTGTAGCATGAACAAAGTCACATAATCACTTTGGAAGAGCAAAGGAGTAAAACTGGAGGGCCTTAAAACACTGGCTTCTTTAATCTGCAGATATGTTTTCTCTGGTGTACTGCAGAACCATATGATTTGATTTAAATCTACTGTTAGTGTAATTCCCCAAGGAAAAACATATGTCTGTTATGAAGCATTCCCCCACTTTTTCTCCTCCCCCTTATCTTCCTCAAAAAAATAACCCAGAAAAATGTTCAGTATGCTCTTAGGTCAGTGCATGTGCATGACATCAAAGGATTCCCAGGCTGCCTCTCAGGTTCACTGCAGAGGACAGTGAAAGTTGTAACACCAGACTATATTTAAAATTTTGTCTCTTAAAAATAAAAAATAATTAAAAAAAAATTAAAAAGTTGCTTTTAGACCACAAGTGCTCTCAAATACTTCCTGGGTCAGCATATTGCTGCCTCAAAATTGTAGGAACTGATTTGCTATGATTTTTTTTCCAAAATGCTGTAGAGCACTGTTCACAGACTTGAGCAAATTACAGTATGTTGTCTTGGAAATGAATCCACTGATTACTTTCTTATTCATTCTCAGCTCAGTCATTGCAGGACTTCCTTTGAACAGCAGACATTTTTAGCACTGTTCCCCTAAAAATGAATAATTTTCAACTTCATTAGAAACAGGTCACCACATGAAGCTATGAAAGGTGAGGAATAAGAGAAAGTAATCAATCAAACAATTGCTAAATCCTAACTATAAATCTATTGCAGTGCGTTGAAACTGCAGGAGTGTTCCTAGGCAACACAAACAGTAAGTTGTTTTCAATGTTCCCTGTAGTACACTTCAGCTTTTCCTGCACAAACGATTTTCAAGGTCCCTATAAATCAGTTTTAAAGAGAGTGAGTTGATGGAAAAATCATAGCAGCATGCAAAGTAAAGAATCTGCTCCACCCCCCCAGTGCCACAGAAGCATAATGTCCTACTGCAGACTTTTCCCAAGTAACATGAACGGCTCCAATCTCCTTTCACTTGTTACTTCAAGGCAAATATTTTGGTCCCATTTCAGGCATAGTTTTGAATTCTGTTTTGCCTTGCATAGAGGCTGTGGAAAATACTTAAGAAAAAAAGGACAATTTCTGCTTTAACTTTGCCATCAGTCTTTACTCTCTGGTTGATATGGGCCACCCTTTGTGCATCTTTCACACACACCCTATCATGAAAGGTATTGTTCTGTGGGAATAATGATTGCAAAATTTATGTCCAAATATATATAAGGGTAATAACAGAGAAAAATATTTTTCTACAGATCTCAGGATATTAAACTGTTACTTTTGAATACTCATGATCATCTCTGTCTACATTTAAACTTACAGAAGGTAGATTTTGTACTGAATGGCAAACTTACCTTATATTTTCATAACAACTGACTTCTGGCTTTAACATTGCAGTGTGTCGAAATACTTTATAAATAATCACTCCAAAAGCCAACAAATTAACCTTGGGACAGGGAAGAAGAAAGCTTTTAGCTCAAACCAGGATACTTTTGAATGCCAATAACTGTTAAACATTTAAATGAAAAAAGTTAGATAAAATTTCTATGTATCTGAAATCTACAGAACCTCATGCCAGGAGGGGAAAAAACCTACCCTGTTCTGATTCACTTCTATTAAAAAAATATGAGCCCTGAAATAAACATTGATCAAACAGGGATGTAACCCTAACTTATCTCAACAGTATCACTAGCAACAGTCTGCAAATGTTTGTTGATTTTATTGGTAAATCTCCTTGATTTCCTGCTGAGATTATATTTCCTAAAAAGAGATGAAGGAAAGGAAAGGAAAGGAAAGGAAAGGAAAGGAAAGGAAAGGAAAGGAAAGGAAAGGAAAGGAAAGGAAAGGAAAGGAAAGGAAAGGAAAGGAAAGGAAGGAAAGGAAAGGAAAGGGAAAATTTAAAAAAGGAAAGAGAAACTGAGAAACTCCCCAATGCCCCTCTACCCTGTTGGAGCACAGCACCACTTGAGAAAAGGGATCACTTTCCTTTGTTAACACTCATAAGGTATGTCCTTAGAACATTTTGCTGTGTTGAGGGGCGAGTATCTGATATTAAAGCAGGCTCTGCTTTAATTAGCTGCATGCTCATAGTTTAATGCAGCATAATATATTTACAATTTGATAAGACAGAGATAGAGCTGATGAGCAGTTTAGGGAATTAATCCTTCATTGAATGCCTTGTAGTAGTACTGATCGTGAGGTATTCTGAAGTTCCTTATATTTAAAATTGTAATCTATGATACCTCCTAAACCAGCAATTTCTCAAAGTTAATTATGAGTCAGTCAGCAGTTGTGGATAATAATATGCAGAATTACTTTTTATCTTATATTTGTTGGTGAATAATATATCAAATAACTTCATGCATACACTGTAATCTGCATAAGCCACCTAATGTACTTATTAATTTGAAAAAGGTAGCGGGAAATGTGATCAAAGTACTGTGAGCATAGAGAAAACACTGCTACTTCTTTAGAAAATGCCAGAAATAGGTTCTGTGAGAAGCTTTATGGGCCAACTCCCCTTACTCACAAAAACAGCTGCAGAACTGGCAAGGTTTTGCTGAACAAGGATGGGGTGGGCAGCAGGCTCCATTTCTCCTCATCCCAGTGGGGCTCCTTTACACAAATACTATTTGCACTGTCCGTTTCACAGGATAATAGGATTTGGCCTTCTGCATTAAAGTAATACCCATTAACTATGATCTTTTCATTCACCAAGCCATTCTAATGGGAATAATCTGTATGTATCAGGGGAACAGGAGAGGTTAACACCAGCTTCTTGGAGTCAGCTGCCAGAACACAATTATTGTACAATATGTCTCAGGTAGCCTCACAGGAGGCAGTGTTACAGGGTAATGAGGGTGAACTTAACTTCTGAAACACCCGGTCATTTCCAAGATTTATTAAAATCTTAAGTTGGCCTTTGCCCCATTTTTAAGCACTCCATTAATAAAAAAATTCTATAGCAAAGTGAAAGTGCATAGACTGGCTTTACACAATGCTCCAACCTAAGTTAGAAGCCTTTGGAACTGCGTTTTGTCCTTTGAGGGGGGATGAAATGGATAACAAGAAAGTTGTAGTAACTATCTTGTGACACTGAAATGAAGCAAAACACGAGGGAAAACAGTAGCATGAACTCATGGGTAAATCCAGGAGAAAAAAAATTAGCTAATGCACACAATATGTCAAATGTGGCCTTTGGAGAGAACTGGTAATCCAAAAGATATCCCAAAAGGTATCCTGAACTTAATGCATCCTGCTTCAACCTGATACTCTGCATGTTCTTTTCTATGAACATAACAATGGCCTCAACTATTTCTGGGAAATGTAAAGTAGGAAGTTCATATTGGATGGCAGGACTGAGTATGAACACTAATAAGTTGGACTTATTAGGACTAAAAGGGAAATAGAACTGATATCCCCAAAGAACTATATGTGTTCCAACAAATATAATGAAAAGTCAAAGCACTTAAAATGCCTGGCCAAAGATACAAGCACTTAAGACATTTGAATTTGTATCCAAAACGGAGTTTCAAACAAGCAGAAATTGAAGTAGTAGGCTGTAAAAGTAATCTAAAATATTGATGTTCACAAGAAATCCTGGATCTCCTAATTTTTCTCTGTGACAGAGGGGCTTCTGGATGAGAGACACTGAAACATCTAAAAAGTTTCAATTGCTCCTTACAGACAAATATTGTTTTATACTTACTTTGGTTATAATCATGTGTTTTCATTTTTGCAATTAAACCACAGTCTTAAGATCTTGTTGAATAAACCTTCTATGATATTATAATTAAGACTGCCTTAAGGTGACAGGCAAGGTGAATGAGAAGGAAATGGCAAACACGAGGCATGCTGTCTCCGGAGAGGGAGCAAGCTGGAGCAGAGCAGGATGTGCAGGCAGCTGTGAAACCCAGCTCAGGACAGGCTCTGCACGGGCTGGGAAGGGCCAGCCTGGGGACAGGTTACCTGAATAATGAGCACACACAGTCTGCAGCTTGAGGTGCTGTGGCATGGCCACAGTTTTATCAGGAATAACGATGTTAGAGTGTGACACGGCCAGGCCTGGTGCCTTTGTTTTCAGTGCTATTACATGGCTGAGCAGTCAGAGAAACTGCTGCGTGTCCTGAGAGGGGCTTCTTGGCAAGTCTAATAGACTAGAGGGGAATTGCATTGATTCCAAGCCCTGAACTGAATAATTTTTTTGTATTTTATTTATTTAACAAACCACCCCGGACTGCTATTGGGCAAACAGTGCACTCAGTCCTTACCATTTTACAAAGGAAACCTCTGACTTTCTCCCTACCAGGGCAATTCTCTGAAGTGCTGAGCATATTCAGCCCTGCCTCCTCTGCAATTCAGTGGGAATCATGTTTCACTCATCATTGCTCAGGTGCACTACAGGACTAATTTTAATAATTAATCTATTCCTTTTTTTTNTTTTTTTTTTTTTTTTTTTTTTTTTTTTTTTTTTTTTTTTTTTTTTTTTTTTAAGTGGTTAATCAAAGTCAAGGACTGGTAGAGAAAAAGCTTCCACTCACAGCATCTTCAGAGAATCAAGTCTCCCTAAAGATATTTGTTAAAGTATTTTTAGCCTTCTTAAATTCTAGAAATGTTGTGGTATATTTATGAACAAATGAAAAACTTAAAATATATTTGTATGAAATAGACATTGAACAAGAACAATTATTAGGATGCCATGAAATCAGGATTCTGTGGATATGGGCAACTATATTTATGTAGCTATATAACCCTGGATAATCTCTAAGGAGACACAAACCTGCATGAGCTGGGTGGTATTGTACACCCAAAATGGAGTTTAAAGGAAGGATGGTAAGTGCTGGGTATATCTCTCTCTCTGGAACATCACATATGAAGAGGGTCAGAAGCATTTAGGGTTTTGGAGTGACTTCTGGCCCCATTAAGCCAATATGCAGAATGCCAGTTAAATAGTAAACTCCCATTGCACCAGTGTTGTCAAGGCTTTATCACTACACACCACAGAGACTGGCAGGCCCAAGACACTCAGGCAATAGTGCACACTGCTGCAGGTTTTGCTCTACAGATTAGCACTAGGGTGTGTCCTGGATGCATACTCTGGTAAAGAGCAGGACAGTGAAATTTTCCTGCAGCTGTTTAACTCCATGATACAGTTCCCACGTTGGTGATGTTGGTGGGTTAGGTCCAGCAGACATACAAGGAAGAGTTCAGAGCAATCTGGAGTGGTACAAGTCCTAGCATCAGATCTGACCCACAGCATTGATCTGGATAATTACCTCTTGAAGGAGAGAAAAAGCAATTTAGAATTCAAAGACATTTCCTGGTGCTCTCCTAATCACTTGTCAACAATAACAAAGCTTTGCCAAAGGAATTAGCCTGGGGAGCTCTGTCCAATCAATCATATGTATTTTAGAATAGGATAGGAGAAGCAGTGTGTGGAGTTAACCTACCTCCACCTACATCTAGGATAGCTCTGAAAATCTGCTTGCAGATTAGCATCCCTCCCTCCCTCTGTCTCCCTACTACCATGGCTACCTGAACAGGTGCTTCTACAGGAAAGGAAAGCTGGGCATGGACAGAGCAAGATGCTGTTGCTCTGGCTGCTACTCCTATCAGCTCTGGTCAGCCCAGCAGAGATCACTGAGGAACAATCTCCATTGTCTAGGAAAATTACCAACTTCTCTGTTGATTAGCTAGTATTTTGGAAACTAAGCAATAATATAAAAATGAGCATGTAGGTCCTAAAATCTGAAATGTTCCAGGCTGCTGGAGTTCTGCTAATAGCACATTGCCTAGCAACAGCTATATTTAAAATAGGTCCTTAATTCCACTCTTAAATGTACGTATTTTACATACTTGAAGAGTAATGTAGTGTTCTGTCCTCAAGTAAATATGATGTTAGTGCTTCATAATGCATGAAACTCTCTCTGTGTAGATACAGAATGATAGTTTTCGTTAGTTGAACACTGAACAGGATGAGCTACACAAAATTTAATATAACTTGCAAATAAAAATATTTGCACTCATGTTGAAGAGCTGTAATTTCTTTCATAATTAATTACAATTAAATTGTAAGACACTGAGTGAAGTGATCTATCATCATTTTGCCCCATCAAGGTAACTGAAAGCTGTCAAATTTGACAACTAAGACATCTCTTTTCCTTCTTCCCCCCCCTTCCATTTTTTAAAGCAAGACAAAGAGCACTTGAAAGCTCAGAGGGGAATGGTCTGTCTTTCATGGAGGTAGCTCAGTTAGCACCTGGACTTCTGGTGAAATTAAATGGATCAGGACAGGGCATTCCAAAAATTTAGTCCAATACATTTTTTCTTGAAAAATGTCAGTTCATTAGCACTAAAAGACATTTACTGTTTTAGACTGTGTTTTCACCGGGAAACGCTTCCTGACTAGGATAGCTCTTCTGAATAAAACCAGAAAGGACACTCCTGAACAATGAAAATCCCTGTGGACAGCACATTTATACAGGATGTTGGAGACATGGGGCACAATTTTCTCTTTTACTTAATATTCAGACTAGGCTATGACCCTTGGTTTCTCCACGCTCTCTATAGTTATTCACTGCTACTGCTACTGCTGGATCTATTCCATGCCATATAAATAATTAAATATTCACTGGAGCAGAAAGACCTGGATTTCCCTCACCCCCCAGTTCCTCACCCAGGATTTTCTAAAGACAGTTTTGTTTTTTAAACACTGCTGTAATTGTTTAACGTGACACTGAGGTTTTGAGACTATTTCCAATACACATTATTTATAGAATGAAAAAGGAATTTGGAATTTCATGTAGGATAGCTTTGTGTAAAAGATACACCCCAGCCTTTCAAAAGTTATTAAACATTTGAAATACCAGCCTTTAAAGGCTCTCTAGTGTTACAAAGAAGAGAAGGTATAAGAAAGAGGCAGCTAATTCTAAAGACTCAGACATACTAGTTCTGATTCAGTCTGAGCACTTTACATTCAAACTTCAAAAATGAAACCCCCAAATCATTCCCTTTTCCTTTCTTAGTCTCTGTCTCAATAATTGATGAAACCATCTATATGCTGATGTCAGATCTCACAAAAAAGAATGAGAAAATTTCTCCTGCTGCTCTCTTAGGCATATACTTGAATTTTTTACATATATCATATTGAATTTGGCTCTTTCAAAAAATGTCTGAAGTTCAGAGCAGCTGTATCTGTATCAGTCTGTACAATGACCCTCATTATGAGCGTTTGAATTAATGAGCTTGTGATGGTCTGAGTTCTGCCACAGAGAGCAATACATTTCTGTCTTTCTGGCTGGATGGCTAATGGCTGGATAAAACCACAACATTCAGTGGGTCATCGTTATTTCAGTCAGGGGAGAACGGAATTAAGCTATTAACAATACAACAGTTTAAGCTTCAAAATGAAAATGTATGCTATATTAATTGCATAAAATTGGACACAAGCTGGCAGTCAAACAGTCAGGGTTTGTCTCCTGACTGATTTATCTCATTACCATGTCCCCAGTGAATATATCTTCTCGAATGCTTTAAGCGTACAACAGCAGTCTTATCTGGGAGTAAGAAATGGAACAAAAACAGTAATGAACCTCCTTTAGGCTTTAGTTTTTGGAAATATTTTCAATTATTCAGGGGTAGAATTTTATGCTTCTAAGGCTTTAATGATTTCACTTGTTTTAAAACTTAAAACATAGCCAAATGAGTTTATTACAAATCCTGACTCAGGGAAAAAAAAAAAAAAAAAAAAAAAAAAAAAAAGTTCATATAGGATTGCTTTTTATTTATGAATACTTCAAAGTTTTCTGTTACATATTCTTCAAGCTATAGATTTAGACTCCATTAAGTGTTTCTTTTGTATTTTTAGAACACTTAAAAGAAGATGTAAATAAATAAATAAATGGGTTTTCCATTCTTTTCATCACGGTAAACAGCTGTTCAGACTTGTGGATTCAAGGTTATTTCTTATTGGATTGCAAAACTAAACACATTCTTTACCATCAGTTCTGCAGCCAAGGGGCAGGAGGGATGAACCAACAGAGCTGTACCTGATCTCAGCCATAAATGTTACCCCAGTTAGATTCAGTGGTAGGACTGAGGTTTATTTTTTCCTCACAGTGTAAATAATTCCTAAGTTTACTCTTCTTCTCCAAGAAGCTTTTGAGAAGATTTGTCTTGTGAGTTTGGAGAGACATAAATCAGGGTGTTTGTTGAACTGATTCAAGGTGCATCAAAAAGTTCAGATCACATTACTCTGATCCTATGGTTTCCTTGCATACATGGAAACCTTCCTTAGGCTGCATCTAGAACCTTATGCAGGAGTCCTGCAGAAGGAGTTTTACTTGGCAAAGAAGAGTAAAATTGTTGTATATCACCTTTTAGTACAACTAGCTTCAGTGACTAGATAAGCTACCACGAAGGAGAAAGTATCAGGAGCATGACTGAGATGTGAAGTCTAAGAAAAAGTTGTATTTTCCCTTTTAGAGGTGTGAATATTTGGCAAGAAAATTATCCATACCTTCCACAATTTGCCAAATCCTCTTGAAGATTTGGCCTTTTGCTTTTTCAGAAATATCTATGATTCTACTGTGGATATGGTCACAAAATCCCAAAGCATGATTTATATTAAATGACGAAAACTTCTTTGTGTTTCTTTGTCCAAGTGAGATTTCCAAGCAGAGTATTCTTGTGCAATTACTATTGTGAATTTAAATTCACCTCTCTAAATGCCTGTCAGGGATGAATCAAAGGGGCAGTAGAATGGTGGAAGAAAATCTGACTCAAGTGAGAAAATATGTCATGTGGATGAAGTCATGATGTAATTGCTAGGAAAGTCGAAAAGACGTGATCAGTCTGTGTTAACTATCTAAAGCAAACCTACGGTGTCCTTTCAATGAACAATTTAGGGTAAGCATGTATGTTTATAGTAACTGTGCTTATAACAAGGGAATGTATAGAAACATTAAGAAGATATTAAACAATTAAAAACCCCTAAAAATAAAAACCAACAAACAACAAACCCAACCTATTTAAGTCAGTTGTGTGGCTTTCCTGAAAAAAATATCCACAAAAAAATATCCATACGTGGATCCATTAAAAGAGTGGGCACAGTATATCTTTCTAGAACTGAAGGAGGATGTGTGAGACATCAATTTGCACTGAGCTGTGGAACATCTCAGGAAATCTGCAGCCAGCTGGTGCATGCAGGTGCTCTTCTCCTTTCCCCTGACATCCACCTGTGCTCCCTCCCCTGCTGTGTCTGCTTGGTTCACTCTGACAGAGGACACACTTGAGTTTCAAATCTACTGTCCTTTCAGTGACTGCAGGGGAGAACTGCATGTACTTTTTCTTACAGATACTACTAAGTTGATTCTTTTAAAAAACAAACACTTTTGTTTGGAACATCCTTCAAGGACCCTTCAACCTTATGTGATGAACTTGTTACTACACAATAACATGGGATCAAGTAATTTTTCTAAGTACATTATTCTAATATGACTAATGGACACACCCTCTTTTTTCTAAGTATTTCCAGGGACCATAGAATAGGGGCTTTGATGGCAGAGAGAAGGAAGATAAAACCTTGATTCCTATGAAAGTTGTGGTCTTGCTGAGAAATTTCATCCATTGGGTTTGGCAATATGGAAGCTGTGTCTTGGAGATTTAAGCTGATCCTGTCCACTGAACATGGCTAGTATTTTCTGACTCAGTTATTATTTAGCACAGCAGGTATTGTTCCTGAACAACACTGTGGTTTGAACTAATCTGTTTCAAGCAAAGTTGCAGACTGAGTCTTTAATGCCACTATATAATTAATTCTCTCCACTTTATCCACTAGAGCATAAGAAAGGCCATGGGGACACCTTTAACTGAAGCCACAGAGGGGCTAATGAAAAGGGGACTATTACTCTTTAAAAAGAATAATAAAGGCATTTCTAGTCCCTGTAGGAATTTATTTCCACTAAAAAGGGAGACTGAGAAATAACAGTCGATATAAAAAATGTTTAAAATGGCTATTTTCTGAAAAACATACAGTAAATGTAGAGTATATCTTTCACATCTATCTAGAGAAACATAACTAAGCATTTATCACAAAAAACCCCATAGAATTTTTCAGAGCATAAATATTCACTGAAAAATGTGAGATTGTGCTGTTTTGTTGTGGTGGAAGTCAGAGGTCAAGCAACACTTTTGATAATAATTCTTAGAATATCAAGAAATGTCAGGAATACTGAATGTGCAATGTTTCACTGAAGAGCAGGGATAATAAAGTGAGGAAGCCCAAAGAGGCAGCAGATTTGATGACATCAATGTGATGTGACTGACCTTAGAGGGGCTGCCTTTTTAATTTTTTTAAAATTTTATATTTAAATGGTAACAAAGGTCCATCAGACCATGTTCTTTATTGAAACTTGGGAAAATGTAATTTCTTAGATTCTTGGAATATTTATTTTTTTATAAGAAAGATATTCAGTTTGAATAGCCTAGATTAAGTACATAAAATTTGTGAGTATATGAGAAAATAGCACAGTAGTGGATTTGCCAGGAAATTTTTCTGCATTGATTGCAGCAGTATTACTAATCCTGAATCAACCTAAATGTACAGAACAGAAAAAGTATTAGAGCTGTCCATTAAGATTTGATAAATGCACTAGTCCATTAATTTTACCTTTTTTTGTTGAATAAATTATTTGACAAATAATGGTAAAATTCATGAAATAAATTATCTGATGAATGTATTTTTTAAGTAATCGACTAGCTCTAATGAATATGCAGGCAGTTCCTTAATGAAAAGCATTACTCTACTGTTAGCCTGCTTTCATCACTCATATGTCACTTTTTTGTATTTTGCAACTGCAATCTGTATATTTTATTCATTTACCCATTCATTTATACAAGAGGTTCAAAGCAGTATGGTTAATCAATCACTGAAGTTCTTAGAATATTTTTTCTTTACATTTGATTATTCATTACATTTATTAAAAAGGGCTTCGATTTTCTGGGGGCACCACTCCCAAGAATTATTCTTGGCTTGTACATTTCAAGTCAAGTGCACAAGAATGTTCTGAAAATTGCAGGGTTCATGTATAAGCTATTTTTATGTTGTAAACACTACAATTACCTATTGTTTCAAGAAACTGGAATTTGAAGCCAAGCCAGACACCTTCAAAGCCTCTAAAAACACTCATTAGAGGAGTAAAATAAGGAATAATGTTCAGGAGTTACCTCCTCAATGCACAGCACTGGGATGTTTGGATAAAAGCCACAGAGAGGATTATCTGGATGATGTTCAATTTTGGAAATGTTCCAACCTCAAAGAGCAAGTGTGTATTTTTTATTATAGAGGTGATCTCAACAAATGATGCTGATAGATTTATACTGTCAAATGGCAAATTGCACCTATTAATGTTACAACACGTCACAGTTCTGAGTCCTGGTTCCTCACAGAGGTGTGCCAATTTACTGTGGCAGTGACAGTAGGTACAACAGTCAAGTCTGCACAGCTCTGTCGATACTGTAAAGGCACAAATCATGTTTTCATGGGTGACTTTGAACCTGCTGCACAAAGCTCAGCTGAACAGATTTGATGGGAGAACATTGTGGAAGACAGCTATATTAGAAGGGTTGGCTATGGCTGCACTTGGAATAGCAGTGCTTCTTTTCCAAATTTCCCTTTTAATATCTCTTAGACATTCATAACTACAGTGTTAATAGTCCTTGGCCAACCCTTCCAGACATCATTTCTACAGCCAAATGGATAACTATTATATAGCTGAACCTCAAAATACGTATAAGTGAAAAGATTTATGCTGTGTCCAGAGAGTTTAAAAGATGAAGTTTCCAAAAGCACCAGGGTTGCAGAATAAAGCTCTGACATAAGTCTGCTCCCACTCAAAAAGCTATGATGCCAGAGGTGGGGAAAGCCAGGTTGAAATCCTCCACAATGGGAAGGGGTTTGTTATTGACTGATATTACACGCTAATCGAAACTGCAGCCATCACCCTGGTGGCAAACAGTCATTTCCATTCTACACACCTATTACAGGGAGATTATTATTGTAAGAGCATATGACAAAATAAAAAAGAAAGTGCTTCTAGGGCTTCTTTTCACTCTTGTTTTTTTTTCTCCCCATTTTCATACCTTTTATCTCTAGGGTTTATATTTGTCTTTGCCTCAATCAGTCTTGGGTTGCTGTGTGTGTGAATGTTTGTCCCTTAAAGCTTGAGATAAACTCATGTTTCTATTAAAAAGTTTAAATGCATATTATAAATAATTTCTCCATACTTGTATGCTTTGATCTAATCTACTGCATAGTTTTAGTTAAAATGGTTGTGGTTCTAAAGATTACAAATATTAGGAGGAAGAAATAAGTTGTAGAAATTATCTTCAGTTTGCAGCTTGTTTTATAAAGGTTTAAAATGCTCTTTCCTTGCTAAGTCCATCTAAAGACTTTCTGACCCACTTTTCATCTACAGTCACCAATCTAATAATAATAATAATAATTTTTAGATGGGATCAATAAGGTAATTTCTTTGCACTTAAGACTTCTAATAGAACCTTAGTACTAATAAGCAAACACCTTCAGAAGTAGTGTTTCTGGTTAGGCAATCAGAGGAGAAGCTAATTTGTACTCTTCATAAACACTTGAGCTCCCTGTGCTTCATTATTACTACACATTTACAGCCCAAGAACGTGCCCTGAGACAACTGACCCATTGGTACAGGAGTGGTTCTGTTCTTCATAATTTACATGCTTCCTCAGAGGCATATTACAGTATAATCCAAACCACAAATCTCCTGGGCCCCCACTCACAGAAATGGAAACCAGCATTTGGGTACATGGGCATTTGTCCTGACAATTATTTTAATGCTTTTGTGCAAGAATTTTGTGTTGAGTAGCTCTCCGGAGAATTGGTATCCATGGTCTCCTGACTATCTTGGAAAACCTTCAAAATCAATGCTATTAGTAGATGAAATTCAGGATTAAAGATAAACTTGAAGCTGCCAGATTTTTCAGCTTTCAATATGATGGTTGCAGTGCCCTGTCTGGTTATCCCAGAACAAAAGTGGTATTTTCTTTCAGAATTCTTAACTAATACATTTTTCTTCTTTCTCTTTAATTAGCTGTGGGCAGAATGGAAATATTGGGAAAAGATTGGTCCCTGTAATTAAATGGACTTCCTGAGTGGCACTACTTTGGAAAGAGTTTAATCTTTGTCACGTTGGAGCCTATGCAGTACTCCTAACAGGAAGTTTAGAGAATGGAAACACAGTTACTACCAACAGTGTGCTTTCCATGGAGAAGACATCTGACACCAACATCACCTTCTAGTGTCAATGTCTACTTTCATAGGGTTTTCCATATTTTCCTTTATTACCTGGATAGAGCATGAGCAAAATACCTAGATCCCTGTACCCTTAGAAAATATCCCTCTTGCAGTTCAGGCTCCATTTTGCTATCACTCAATCAAAACAAGCTGTCCAAACCCTCAAAAAAACCTCCGGAGCAGCTGAAGCACCTTGATAAAAGCAGGTTGACCTTTCCCCTGTGGTCTAGTGGCACATTGTTATGAAGAGACAATAAATAAAAGTATATGAATACTGTGAAAACAAGTTAGCCAAAATCCTTGTATAACACACAAAAAGTAGCCGAAAACCACAGGGTTCTTTGCTGTTCAGCTACAGGTCCTTTGCATGGCTTCTCTTAGGCAAAGGAGTGAGAGAAAAAGAAACTGTCTGGCTGCTCTCCTCATTCATAGAAGGCACTGGCACACAGGCCTGGATCAACTTCTAGCACCTCCCTTTTCTTTTTAATTTTCAGGGATTGCTGGAAGATCTGGAGTGCTCAAAGAATGGTTCCAGGCCTCAGAGCCCAGCTTGCAGGATTTGCTTTTGCAGCCAGGCAGATTTACAGCAAAGCCACTGCAGCCCTGCTCTGCCTCTGTGCCTGTACCTGAGATCCCCACTGGGCACAGCTCAGCTGGAGCTGGAAACAAGGTTACAGATGCCTACACTTGGGGCATTTTGTGTGTTTTGATAATGCGATTTTCGTGTGCTAACCGCACAGAGATACATCACTGTGCATAAATCTTCACCTGAAGGCAGATGAGGAACAGGAATGAGAGAAATAACAACAAAACCCCAGCCCTGCTGCCTCCATGGAAGAAAAGATAAGATCCAAAGAGGAAATAGGAAATTGTAAACTTAAACCTAAGAAATGTAAGAATTTCTCTGTGAAGTATGATGTCTTGCCATGATTTTATTCCATCTTTGTGTCCTGCTGGACACCAGGGCTATCTGACCCAGAACCACTGAGCCAAGGGAGGTCGTGATCTCTGCCTCTCAAAATCTGCTGTGCTCACCAGAAGGGTGAGATGGGAAGGCATAACCTTACAGCTATATCTGGCAGGTTGTTTCCAGCTGTACCCAATATGCAGTGGGAATTTGGTTTGAAATTTTACCAGAAATATACCTGATACTTTATCAGACTTTGAAATGGATAATGCCTTGAAATAAAACTGTTTGACTACCAAGTTGTATGTGTTAAGATCTTCCACATCTTTTCTTAACAAATCCTCACATTATACAAAATAGCTTAAAAGGCAACATAGTGGTAGCTGACCCGACCATAGATGTTGTGAGGCCTCCCTATGGCACCTTCTCCTTCTGTTAGCTCCAGCTATCACTGTCAACACAGTCTTACACAATAACGCCCCATTACAGCTAGAATGGTTCCTTAAACTTTACAGCACTTAGAAATGCTCCTGAGACACCAAAATACATCTCAATTCAGAATTGAACATGTAATACCTGCCAAATTTGCAGGTTTGAAACCACTTCCAATAGGAATTAAAAAGGCCCTCTTCAGAGCTGAAATAGGGCTATCAATACTTGACTTGTCTGCCCATGTGAAATAGCGGGTTCTTTTCTCTGACGTCGCAATTTAGTTTAAAATGGCTTTGATGATGACAGGGTACATGGGAATGATAAAACCACAGAGATGACAGTCTAATCTTACAAAGATGACCCATCACTGATAAGAGATTAAGTCACACAACATTTGAAAAACCAGATTATCTGTCTGCTAGGATGGTGTCTGTGTACACCTCCTGCTGAGCTGTGCTGAGACGCCAGAGACATACAAAGACTCTTTTCTGTAAAAACCAGAAATGCTTCACAGAATTTCTCAAACCCTTGGGATAAAAGAAAGAGAGTAAGAAAAAGACTCCTCTAATATTATATTGAACTTTTTTCTCAAACATTCATTTTTCAGACTAGCAAAGTATTTAGATGTACAGCATATAAATAATTTAGAGGTACTATAAAAAGGTCTAAATTAGTCAATTCTGTCCTATAATTAGCACTCACAGCTATGCTGGCAGTGGGTGGGTGATTATTAAACACCTTTTATTATTGGCTTTATGTACTACAATAAAAAATTTAAATTATACTTACAAGAATTATTAGACATGCTGGTCCTATAAAACTCCATATAAAGTTATTCTTAGTGCTGAGCCAACATCTGAAAATTAAACAGCAGAAAATGCCTTGAAATGTGTTTTTGTGATTATTGTCTCTGTCTGTACGATGATTTGGACACAGAAACAGTGACTTACACTTCTGTGGTGCCATAGTACTTGTATCCCAGTGCAGCAGAGATTCCAACAACCACGGCTGGACTGACATAGCCAAAGACATAGAAATTCTTGTGCAAGAAACCCTTGTTGTAGATGACTCCCACTACTATAAGGTAGAGGTGAATACCTTCAATGCACATCCATGCAAAAGCAGCTAGGAGGAAATAATGGAGTAGTCCAGCAGTAATTGAACAGAAGAGCTAGAAATTCAATCAGAGAAAACAGGAGTCATAATTCTATTAACAGGCTTTTGTCTATATATGTTATAATATAATACAAGCACAGAAACTGAGTGACTCTAAAGTGGTGATTCAGCCCAGTTGTAATTCTGGTTAACAAGAACTTGGCCTACACCCCTTTGCACATTCATTCATTAGTGTTTCCTGAGCAAATGCTAAAATAAAGAAATAACATTCAACTAGGTTGATCCTATTGTTATAGCTAAGTAGTCTACATGCTTGATCTACATAAAGTTAATTTTTATTATTTTGATAACATTGTAATTAGGCATCACAAGGAATTATTTCTGAAATAACTTTTGTTATACAAAGTGTTTGTAAAATGATATTTTTCAACCCATCAATATTGGATTGCTACCTTAGGGATAACAGGTGATATTTTTTCAAGTGATTTTAAATCCTATTCAGCTACTTATAGTAGGCTATTTTGATAAATTACGCATAATTTTATCTCCTAAAACTAATCTGAGATGCAAAAATTAACACCCTAGCTTTCTGAAAAGTAAAAGGGACAGGTCAGGACCTCACACAGGGTCCTCCAGCTAACAGCTCAATAACTCAGATGTCAGCTTGGGATTGCAACTCTGGCACAATTTTAGAGAAAACTGTCACCCTGGGAGCCACCAATGTGGCTTTATACAGCATCCTAAGTGAAGGGAAAATGCTAAACACATAGAGATCACAGTCTCCGTAAAGGTGACAAATTTTAAATGAAACCCATGGAGCAAAGTCAATACACACCAGCTCAGATGAAGGCCCTGCTCCTTTAAATGACCATTTTGTATTTCCTGTTACTGTACTGGGAAGTCAGGGTCACTGTTGTAGGTAGGAAAAGTGGGGAGTGGAAGAAAGATCATATCTTATACTGTATATTTATGTTGCAATACAAAAACAAGGCACAAGTGAAAGCTACCCACCTTATTATTGTTCATATTAATTCCAATCAGAAAAATAAGTTCCGCCAGGAAAAGGCTGCAGCAGAGGTTTTTGTGAATTGTCGTTCTAGTGCTTTGAATTTCACTGAAGAACCAGAATGTGAAAATGCACATGGAGAGGCAAATCAACGAAATAATTATTCCTAGCTGAGTGATTCTTGTAAGAATGCTATAATTTGTAACACCCTGGGGGAAAATTATAATATAGTATTTAAAAGAACAGCTTTGTAACTTATCAAGAAAGACCTCATTCTATAATACAGCTCTTTTCTTCTTTTCTACAAAATATTAATCAAAACTGTTTGTAGAGTTTCACTGGAAATGTAAACTTTGGATAATCTAAAAAGTATTGGTTTTTTGTGAGACAGATATAATTCTAGGGGAAATTAGTAATAAACTGTATATATTCCTGCCCTTGCATTTTCTGATATTTCTTAACAAAACTTTTTATTAACATCAGTATATCTCCTAATAAGATTTTCAAAATCAGATCATTTTAGTGAATGACAAATACACTGGCAGTAGGACATCTATTAATATGAAATGAACATTTTCTAATATAAAAGGACTTATCACAGCAGTGACTTAGATAAGCAAAACTGAATAACTGTCTTACTGAATTTGCAACATGATCAAAACAAGACTCTGAAATAACAATCACTTCAAGCAAATGCTGTTCCAGATATGTAACATGAACTTTCTCCGGAGAAACACAAGATATTTCAATACTAGACATGAATATTTTCTGTATAAGAACACACTTTCTTTTGCTGTTTGCTATTTGAACAAAGAAACTCTGAAATACTTGGCTGTACATCATCAATAGGATAGTATTCAGCTGACCATAAAATGCATTTTTTTTACTAAAGAAAGGACGAGAGATTCTTCACCTCCCAGCCTTTCTTTTCAAAATAACTATATAAGTACCTGCAAAGGTTTTAAATTTGAACTGAAGACTTAGGATGCTATTTAGCAACCAGGAAACAGCCTCTATCAGCATGAAATTCACAGTGTGAGAGAACTGTCTCAATACAGTATATTCATGCTAATATTCTGCTTGCTGTCAGTTCTGATACCTTATAAAGCTGCCTCCTGAGGCAGGACCTGAGCTCCTGCAGATTCCCACTGAGATCCTGGAAATCTATGGGGCTTCTTAACATAAGAAGGACATAAATTGAATGGCCATTCTCCCAATTTTGTGCTGGCTGTGAGTGTCCATGTTTAATAGTCATAAACTTCAGATTGATTATGCTGCTTCAAACTCTCCAGAGAGAATTTAAAGCAGATTTTTAGATGCCAAGGTGAGACAAATGGGTGGCAAAGTTTTGAGAGACAGAAATTCAGGGCCATATGGTTACTGACCACCAATGAATGACAGATAAATCCCACAGCGGTCTTGAAATGAGATTTAAAATGAAATGCAATGCTCCAAAAATAAGCACAACAGACTGTGTTTTTGGAACAAGATACTTTGCTGCATCACTGCTCTGTAATACTGCAGAAAGGACATAAGGAAATTCAAACACATATGGGAGGGATTTTGTTTGCTTTGTGCACAATAAATTGTGTGTTTGCTGAACAAAACCAAGAGACAGTCTAAAGGGGGGTAGGTATGCAGGTTGCACTAAAATAAAAACATAAGGAATGAAAACAGAAGAAAGTATCAGGTAAAACACTAAATTAAAATAGCACTTACAACGGAGCCACCTGAGGACATCAAAACAGCAAAATGAGTCAGATGATTACATTTGCATGAGATATGAGTGGAGTTGGAATGTGTCAGCTCGCAGCCTTCTGTAGCCCAGTTGCCATTCATTGTGTCTGAGTAGTTCCAAAATGCACATTTAATGTCTTTATCTGCAGTCTGGAACAGAAACAAGATGTTCTGCTGATGGCAAAAGGCAGGATATTTCCCATCAAGAGACCTTTCTTACGCTAGACCGCGCAATTCATTAAAAAATGCTTGTTATCGTTGGAAGGCTGGGAAACAAAAAACACATTCTGCAAGGCCTATTCCAAGCAATTAAAATGTGGCTGGGGATGGAAGCAATTTATTCACACAGCTAAAACCCCACCAAACATGTAGTCTAATCAGATTACTGAACCCTTCTGGCACCTGAAAAGACGTTGGAATTTTTACCTATTGAAAACATTGTTATATATACACTTGCACCTGCTGAACATGGACTAGACTCCAAGGTTACAGCCACACTGCTTATCCATTCCAAATGAGCAGTTCAAAAACTGACTTATTCTGTGCATTTTACAAAGCAATCTGGGATAAAGCCAGGGTCATATCACACCTGCTATATCACCTGCTGCACAACCATGATGAGTAAGACCATTACTATTACTTAGTATAGTTAGTGCTTACTAAATCTAGTCAAAGACTAAGTCTCCACTGTAATATAGGCTTTATAAATTTATGCAAATTTATATAAAGGTGATCTATAACTCAGAAGGGAAGTAACAAATTGAAAAGCTATGTAACCAAGGTTAGCACCTTGTCCCATTGCTCACCTCTCTACAGAGTTTTCTTGTTATGTTTCTGATTATTCTTTGTTCCATGTAATGTGATTTTTCACATATGAGTGAAGCCAGCAAAAACCTGTATTTGCTGGAAGTAAACCTCTCAGTTTTAAATAAATGTGTTCATATTTCAGAAATAACAAAGCTTCAAAACTATAGGTTCTGCTATTACCCCCTAATTCCAGGTTACTTTTTTGCATTAACCTTGAAGCATTTCTTCCCTCGTTTTTTAGTATACATGCTTAAGCATCTGATAAACTTTCCGAAAAAGAAAAACCCTGCCTAAATACAGAAACATCAAGATCCTGTAATATTCTCTGGTTTAGGCACCTACATTTTATCCATATTACAACCCAGGAAAGATGGCATTATTGCCCTTGTTTTAGTCCCATAGCAATTTTTCTCTGTCTCATATTTAGTATATTGCACTTAGGATGTCACATTAGAGATTAATCTTATTAGAGTAATAAATGGTAACCTCACATCAGCAAACAACAGAATTATGTCTTTGTTTATCATATGCTGCAGGTATGCTTACATCACATAAAATGATTAGCTAATGTTTTGTTTTACTTGAAGCTGGTAATAAAAACCCCCCTTACCTTGGCATACTTTAAGGTAAATGTTATTTTCTCAAGCTCATAGAGTGTGGGTGGATTTGAGCTAATTGCAACAGCTATAACTGCTGAGCTTACTGTCTGTCTTTGCTCTGAAGGATCTTTGGAGGAGCTGTTTTTAGGTGATGAAAGCAGGGAACCAATATTGCTGTACCGCAGAAAGACAACTGCAACAGTGCCTATCAATCAAACAGACCATGGTTAGTAGTTTGTGGGTTTTATAGAAGAACAAAATTGAAGACATTAAGGAAACAATAAACAATAGACATTATTGCTGCTATTGCACAAAATATGCAAAACAGATGGAGTCGTTGTGGAATACTTATAAAAATGTTTTAGAGACAATGAAATATAGCTTTATTTAAAACAATGTAACTGGCATTAGAAATAAAAATGTGTGTCTCACTGGCAATACTAATTAGATATATGCACATATATTTTTCCTAGAGTAATGTATGCTTGCTGCTGTTCTGCAACTGGTTACACATGTGGTGTCAACTCTTATAAAGTAAAATGTCTCACCTGGAGTAAATACTGGACCTTTCTGAAAAACCTGGCTTGCTTTGACTTCCATTACAGCAGAATACAGATAGGGAAAAGGAAAAAGCTATTTTCGGATTCAGTGCTGATCTTAAAAAATGTAGTGACTTTCTCCCTGGTACCACAATAAACCACATTTTTAGATGCTGGTACAAGGCGAGATACAGATTAGATGGAAGATGAGGATTTAATTTTTTTTGCCATGTTTATTAAATTATGTGGTTTAATTTCAGAGCTGTTTAAACACATGCATTTATATTTAGTGATTTGGTAGTTATAAGCCTTTTATGTAAGACTCTGAGGTATAAGCCAGATCTGGGTCCTGCTGGTTTTGGTACTAAAGATAACATGTTCTTGCCCCAGTGAGCTACTCTCTGAATGGAAAGATGCAACAAATTTTGAAGGAGAAGCAGCACAGAGAGTTGGAGGGGCTGGTCCAAAGTCATACAGCAGATCTATGGCTGAGAAAAGGATAAAGCTCAGATTTGTGATACCACTAGCCAGTGTGAAACTCATTGGATATTTACTGTGCCACTAGATATGTTAGAAATATCAGTCCTGAGGCAATAAAGGAGAACATACCTTGATAAAAATACCTTATCTTCTTTGTATTTAGCAGTGTGGAAGTTCAGCCTTGGTAAACTGCATGTTTGGTTTTTTTCTAGTGGGCAGAAATCTATCCAAGGTCTTTATTAACCCACCTACTCTCCAGCCTTTGTTTCTTACCATTTGGATGAGGTTCCTTTCTCTTCTTTGGAGAGATCTTTATGTAATCTCCCCCTGTGTATACATGAGGGTGGATGTGTTTCATGTGGTGTGAATCAAAAGCAAAAACCTTGAGTGCTGCAAAAGAAGAAAAATACTGTACAAATCACAGCTCCATTACAGCCTACCATAATTTAGAATTGGGTTAATAAATGTGCTACTGGATTGCATAATTACTGTGAATTTTAAGACTCCATCCTTGTGCAAAATATTTCAAGAAAAATGTCATTAATATAACATGCTTGTTTAAACATCTGTGTTTTTTTTTTTTTTTTTAATTTTTATTTTCATGCATACATTTTGCTCTCATACTTTTTACTCTTTCCATGAAAAATACAGTCTCTTATTTACCTTGCCTTAAATTAGGTACTGGAAAAAAACAATGTAGGTTACTTCAGGAAGAGGTATTGCTTTATTAAAAATGTATTTCTGAAAGGGGCCACAAATCACAATTATAAAAAGGAAAACATAAAATTCTCCACTGAATAACAACATTTGATAAAAGCCAATTTTTGAAAAGTATATATTTT
Organism: Aegithalos caudatus; assembly: GCA_013389925.1. Classification (NCBI taxonomy): domain Eukaryota; kingdom Metazoa; phylum Chordata; class Aves; order Passeriformes; family Aegithalidae; genus Aegithalos; species Aegithalos caudatus. Next base: position 169,273 of record WEIU01012639.1, on the reverse strand, counting down.
ATGGTTATCTATCCATGCTACCAAATGCACTTTGCACCATGAACTAATGATGTGTCTTGTCAAAAAGCAAACAAACAAGCTTCACCCCTTAGGACAAAAACTACATTAGTGTCTATTGAGCTCTTTATTTGCTTCATTACGGTGCTGAGTTTCAATCACCCAGGATGGGAACAAAAATAAGTCAATCAGGCTATTTTTAAAAACAAAACAAAACAAAACAACAGCAAACAAATCTAAAACTTGAATGACAGAGGAATATCACTAAGCTCGACCATCTGCATTGCTTATACCACAGCACAGAAAAATAATATGAGCTGTTCAATAGACCAGCTGTCAGAAAATGTTTGTAAGGGCATAAGAAATTGTTTTCTTTGGGTGGAATTTTGAAAACTCGTAGTTCAAGAGCTTGCACCAAAAAAAAGTAGTGGAGAGAGAAGGGGTGATGTTGTAGGCCTTATCCCAAGATAGCTGTGTGTGGCACATATGAGACCTGTGAAAAAGTTATTCATGCTGAAAAACAGTAACAAAAAATCTTAGTGTTTGGGTCCAATTTGTAAATGAGCTCATTCAGTTTACCATTTTAGAACAAAACCAAGGAATATAATCATTAACCTTTCAACACAGGAATTCCTCTCCTTTCTCTTTATCAGCTTTTTCTGTCACCTCAGTGACTGATATCTACAGTTCCACCAGAGACTGCACCCAAATCCCCTCTTCCTGACTTCCATGGGCTCAGCTCTGTGGTCATGAGAGCCTCTGTTTCCAAGCAAGGGAGGTGTGGGGAGGGGGACACAGGGGCTTTACAGCCAGCACCTGGAAATGCTGCAGACCCAGAGGTGCTCTGCAATAATGTAAGTCTGATTCTATGGAGTCTATGTCAAGGAACAAATCCCTCCCTACTTTTTCGTCACTCTAATTTATTTTCAGAAAGGTGAAGAATAGGTGGTTTGACCTGCCTTGAGACCACAGTAGGAAACTTTCTCATCAAGTCATCATATAAAACAGCAAGCTAGTGAGAGACACTGAAGGACTGTACTAAATCTAATATAGGAAATCAGATCACATACAGTTTGGGGACATTCAGAAAAATAAAGATTAAAAAGTGGCCATTGAGAAAGGAATCAGCTATGCTTTATCAAGATCTTCAAAAGTGGCTGGTGTCAGCCTTACTCTGTTCTCAGTGAAGGAATAGTAAAACTATTAGTTATTGCCACAGCAAAATCAGCAGGTATTGATGGGTAGACATCAGCACAGAGGGAGAAAGGAAGTAGGTGAGCAAAATGGTGCAGTTGAGACAAACCAATTCTCCTGAGGAATTCCTCTTAAAGTGATACATTCCTGTTGAGATAAAGCTACTCAAGTTTTAACTCATTAGGTACAATCCCTATTCCAAGTTCATTTATAATAACTACACTGAACCAAAAAGAGTAAAAAAGTCTGTAGGGGGCAAATCCAAATTTTCTTCCACTGGTGTTTTTTATACTCATAAGATGCATAGGATACTTTTGTGCTAAAAATATAAATCTAAACTATGTGAGTATGACCATAATCAGAGATCTAAAGAGAATATGAAAACAAGTTCTCACAGACTCTCAATTTATTTTTTTGCTCTGGACTCAAATGCTTAGTCTTTGAAAATTATGATACCTACACTCAAAGTCAGGTGTTACAAAAATCATACAAATTAACACCTGCGTCTTTCACATAACACCATTTCTAATCTTCATAATTGTGCTGAAAAACTCCTCAGATTAATCCACATCTAAAGTATATCTTAGAATAATTTTCTTTATCTTACCTATGTCACTTGCATTAGCATCCAGCTGGGCTGTCTTTTTGAAGCTCTGTGACATGAGAAGTGTCCCCTGCTCTGCCGTGTGCAGCAGCTTGGTCAGGCTCCGCCTTTGGTTATCTACAGGTAGAGCCTCCCAGACTGTAATTTTGTCTTTTTGTAAAAAATTGTTCACAGTGTTGACCAAAACCTGTAAGTAAAAGCAGGTGTTTGGGAAGAGTCATACTTATCTTTGGAATAAGGATAAACCCCACAGGCTTGATCCACTCACGTTAATGGTGGTGTTGTGGAGGGCTTCATTGTCAGAGACAGAGTCACCCATGGTGCTCCACGATGAATAAGACAGTGCTTCAACATATGAAACCACTTCTACAGGTAAAAGCGGTCCCAAAGTATTTCTGTTAATTTCTTGCAGCTTCTCCAGAGGTGTTTTAAAATGATTAATCTGAAAAGTACCAGAATTCATATTTTAATAAAACAAGTAAAGCCATATTTCTGCTCGTGAAAACGAACCCAATAGACTGATTTCTGTTAATTAACATGCTGGTTTATAAACCACGATTGCATAAACACCCCTATCAACAGGTTGGCCTATAAATTATTAATATTACACATGTCTAGTATAACCTTCACAAGTAACCACAATTAAAAAAATCATGTGCTATCATTACATATTTTTTCACTACAGCAGCTGCATTATTTATCCTGATGATCTAAAGTGAACTAGTAAATGTTCTGCAAAAATAATTAAATATCAGTGATATGATTATTCTGCTTCTGTATTAATCTATTGACTTTTCTTTTAAATTTTTACTGAAGAGGTGGGAGCAGATGGGAAGTATTTGGAAATTTTTTTAGTTGTTTTTTCTCAAATGCAAATTATAAAGCATGTAGTTGAGTGCACTCTACTGCCCATTTCTCCTTCAGTGCCTCAGCTTATAAACTGCTAAATGCACTTACTTAAAACAGCTAGTTTAAAAATATAGCAAGGAGAGTGTGACACAAAGATTAACCTTCCACATTTTAGTCTTATGGCTGAATAAGAGAAGAATTCTTACTTCACAATACCAGAATCTAATTAATAAAATACTCGACATCTGATTTTGTATGATTTCTGCTCTCTGCTGTTGAACATCTTTTATGGAGCTTGCTTTGTCTTCGACTGCAATTGAACAGAACTAGAAAACAGGCTAAAAATCTTACAGTTATTTACACAAAAGTATTTTGAATTATTAATTTAAGTTTAGTTTGAGTATACCTTTTAAAAAATCTCACTCTAAGAGTCTGCTGTAACATTTACTATGGCTTTGCCAAAGTGTGATAAGCAGGTATTGTATTTGATATGTTGTATTACATTTCAGGTAAGCATGAAAAATATGTTAACACAACATATATATAATACTAGGTTAATATAATTCTTTAAAATAATATCTTTTTGAATCCAGTAACTTAATCAAATTGCTTAATTTCAAATGCAAACATACACAATTGCTTTTAATTTATTTATGCTTATGCTTCATTTATCCTTTAAAATTAAGCAGTACTGTAGCTGTAGAATAGTGAATAATGCATTCATTAATATAGTTTTAATTGGCTTCAGGAATGTCTGTTTCTGGTGAAAAAAGTATTTTCTGGTGAAAAGTACTCTGGCCACAGTGTATTTGTTTCAATAAATCCTGTATCACTTTACACACTTGCCTTTGAGGAGTAAATAAACCAGCATACCGAGATGTTATGGCTCCCTTTTCTATTTAGTCACTTGTTGATATTACTTTTGTAATTCTCCCTTCTGAACAAGCAAATAACTGCACATCAGTAAATGCAGCAGTGTGTAACTCCAGAAATTAGAGAAACATCTGAGTGATTACTACACTTCTGAATTTTTCATGCATCATGACTCACTTTTCTGGAAAAAGAACATGCAGATTCCCAGCAAGTTATTATCATGAGTAGAACATACAACCCAGTTCAAATAATTTGAAATTATAAAAAAGCCTTCTGTAAACATGCTTAAGTTCAATTTTATGCTTCAAGCCTTTGTTAAAGACTGTTTAAGAACTATTATAATTGAAATAGCAGTTTCAAACAGAAACAATTAAAGGATTTGAAAATTAATCTACGAACCAGTGCTACTTACTCTGGCTAAAGTTCTATTAATATGTTCAGCTACACAGTCTTTGAATAACTCACACTTGGCCTTTGGATTTTCTGTAAAAATAAGAAGGCAAACTAATTATACATTGCAGTTCAATCAATACTCAATACATACTAATTGCAAAAGCTCTTGTCTAGGTCATTCTCCAAACCATCAGCATTCTGAATTTATGCACATAAAACACAGCATTCCATTCTTGAACTACAATTACCAAGCCTTTATGTTAGCCACAGTTTTAGCATTGGATTGGAATGAGCTGTTTTATTCAGGTAGGGAGTTTGTTCCCTTTTGTGGGACTTCCACAGGAAGAGTAGAGACAACTTGAATTTACAGAGAGGAGTACAGATCTGACAACTATGAGGAGGTAACCTTTATTTCAAATGGATCTCATCACACTGTTTAGCAAAAATACATTTACAAAATTATTCTATTCTCAGGAATTGTAGATGCCACAGCCTTGCCTCTTTTTCATGTCTTGCTGATTAATCTAACTGAAGATAAATAGGCACTGGTGGGTTTCTCAGAAGATGTATCTCTATAATAACACATAAACCTTTATAATATCATGTACCTTGGCAGGAAGTGCCATCATTTGGCTTAAACTGCAATTTTCCTGTGGATGGTTGATAACCTTCCTTACAGGAGCAGTTAAACCCTCCATCCACGTTTTCACATTTTGCATGATCTCCACAGGCAACAGTTCCATCATTGCTGCACTCATCTACATCTGCAAATATTATGAGAAATTGAATTTTTATTAAGTATTTACAGACTAACACCTTGCTGCTTTGTTGATAATAGCCCTGAACACTACAAGGAGTTTCATAAAAAATTTCATGTAATAAAAAAAAGCAAAAATTAAAACGACAATCTCAATGGCAAAATCCCTGCCAATTATAATACTTAGGGATTAGAAGGATAAATCATAATTGATCATATTTTTATACCACCACTTTTATTTCTATATAATATTACACTGCTCATGCTTTAAAACCATATTAATTCTATCATAACAAAACGGTTGGCATGATGCAAATCATCTGAAATCCATTTTTCAGAGATTACACTAAATAGATTTTCTCAGCTCAATTAGAAAAAGAAAAAAAACAACCTGCAGACTTGTCTTTTAACTTGCAGCTTTAAAAAGACATTTCAAAAACTCACTTTGTCCATTCTTTTAATCTAAGAATTAAACCCTGTATCCTTTAAAGTGCTTGGCATATCCTTTTTTAATTTTTTTTTTTTAATTTAATCCACATTTAAATTACATTTCCCTAAAATGTCTTTTGTGCTTCTCAATAAATTGCCATTAGGTAGACAAGTTCAGTAACTGGGTGGGGCATAGTCCAGGAGAAAAAACAGTGAATTCCAGTAAGGGGATCCATGAATTGATCAATTTAGGAGAGCTGAGTACTAAATCCCTGGATGGAGTACCGATTATTTTGCATTATTTGGCTGGCTAAGAATAGAGATCAAATAACTCAATGGAGAAAGCAACCTGGGAACTATACCAAATAATTCTGGAGAATGAAGTAATGGACTGTGAAGTGCTGTGCTGGAAAGGAGAAACAAATGAAGAGCTTTGGGAGAGGTATATCTGAAAAATGAAGTGGTACATGAGTGGGTTTAAAGTAACAGCCTGAGAACTGAACTGAAGGAAAGGAAAAACTGTTCAGGAAAAGAGGAGAGAGGATGATGACTCCAGGCAAGAACTGGTATGATGCTTAATTTTGGAAAGAAATTAGTGAAAAAAGAAGAAGTGGTTAATTGATCAGTGGAGGAGAAGAGCTATCTGAATTGATAGGCAGCCTCTGCTCAGCCAGACAGGGTGTTAAGAACAGACAAGCAAAAAGCAGATATGGAGTGGCTGGAAATGCACTATTAGCATATATGTGGAACTAGTTTCACACTCTGCTTTTGATACAGGGATCTTGGTGGTTTTCAAAAATGAGCACAAAAGGAGCAATAATGCATGTGAAAAAGGTTATGATTGAAAAATGGAAAGATATACTGCATTTATATGGATATATTGAGGGAATACAAAACAATACCTGAAGGATAGCTGGGGCCCATCTGTCTATTTGGACAGAGGTCTCCCTGGGATTCAAGGCTGAAGTCCCACCTCACTTTCATATATCTCTTTTTCTCAATGAGCCACTGGCTCTGATTTGCACACTGATATGCTGTGTTTTAAGCCTGAAGTTCGGAGGCTTCCATGGAGAAGCCATTCAGACTCCTGCACAGACAGGGAGGAGATGTGAGGCTGGAGATGCATTTGCCCTCCCCAGCACAGCCACCACTGCTCTGCAGGGAGAGCCACCAAGAGAGTGTTTGAATGGCTTGGTGCCAGCATGGAAGTTTAAAACAGAAGGTTCAATTATGATTGTCTGCATTAGGGCAATAGTTTATTTCCATATTTAATGCCCCAAATTGCTAATGTTTCTCTTTAAGGAACTGCATTTTGCATTATCCATATTTGTACGGTTTCTGTGACCTCAGTGTTCATAGTTATGGAACCAACCACATTACATATGAACCAATCTGGCAAAAGGGAAGGAAAATTGCATAATATAGTGCTACACACAGGATACCTCACAATTAAATGCTGTCATTTAAAGATATAACGCTACAGTTCTTACTCTTTGAATTTAAATAACCTCTCACATCAGTAAATTATAAAGCTCTGTTTGAAACAAGTGGGTGTGTGTCAGTGCCTTGTTGTGTCACTCTGTAAGACAGAGAGACTGAATGAATTGAAGTGGCGAGGGTGAAAATCATGACAAAGCCAGTTTGTCTAACAAGAAAACACATCACCCTTAAACCAAAGATTTCTTTGGCCTTGTCAGCTACACGGAGGACACGTACATCTGAACAAGCCATTCATCACTTAATGCAGTGCTAAAATACCAGCAATTGACAAATATCCTTTTTTAAACTTATAGTAACCTATAAATAGAAAAAGTAGTATTTGACTTTTTATGAGAATACTGTTACTAAGGATCAGGTTTCCATATGATTTACTCATACAAATGTTGCAAAATTGTCATGACATTTCCTATAACATAAACTTTTAGATCTGTAAATCATTTATTTATTATTATTGGGCAGTCATGCAAATGCAAATTATGTCAGATGTTAAGTGTAATGGAGATTTTAATGAGAAGACAGGATTATCCAAAACAACAGCAGAAATTCAAGTATTTTGGCACATCTCTGGCAACAGCACTGCTATTTAAACTCTGATAGAGACACCCTGTTGAGTATATGCAAATACACTTTCTGCAGTTGAGTTTTCCATATGGAATGAGTCCATATCACGCCTGTCTAATTTACTGTTTCCAGAGGAATAAAACAACTCCTGGATGACAAAATTAAAAGGCAATACGCCTGATCTTGCAAGGTACTAATCAGCTTTGTATCCTTTTTACATCAATGAGATTGTCAGGGGCAGCCAACAGTTTGTGACAGTTGCAAGAATGCAGCTTTTAAGTTCCTGCTTTGAGATGCTGTGCGCAGTAACTGTAGGCTTTTGTTTCTTTATATTTTGTAGTTAGGCTTTTTTAGCCAAATATGCAATTGTTGGACCACACATGGACAACAGCTTGTCAGGGCTTTCAGCAGTCCAATTTTAGTGGAGGTTTGGGGTGAGGATCCCACACTCTCCTCCTTGAGCAGGAGAGCAGGAGCGGTCTGCCAAGGCTTGTGTGAGCAATCTTCACAGACAGCATTGCTGAGCAAAGGCTGAAGAACAGCAGCTTTTTAAACAGAAGAGGATTTGCCATAGGTCTGTAAAAAAAGCCCTGGCCTTTCAGTAAATATTCAAAACAAATCCCGTAGCTGAACATTGAAGCTTTTATAAAAGCTGTGATCAGAAAAATAATATCACCAACATCACTTAGGCTAGTGTGAAAATAGATTTATAACCTTTTATTTTATTTCTGTGCTTTGTCACTCCTCATTTACTGCAGCAGGCAAGGAAATTCCAATTAAATTAAAAGTACGGAGAACAGTTATTATGTTCAGTCTTGCCAATTACAGGATTGTACCTACATGGCTTTGATTCTTCACCAGCCAGTCAAGACAGCTTGATGTCTACATTATACCTTCTGCTTATTAGTAGCTTGCAAGTGATTGAAAAGTCCAATTGCAAAGGACTAGATGTTCCCTCCCTGTGTCTCCACACTGTGGAAGGCAGCAGCACACATAAAGTAGAAATGAAAAAGCCTATGAATGGCAAAGGTAAAAGAAAAGTTAGCAATGTGGCCCAATGCCTGATTCCATCTGCTGTACAGCTCCCTTGTCACAGCAAAGAATGAGATGGAGAATGGGTGCCTTCCCAGTGCTTTCAGAAATACCTGAAGAGAACTAATAGCATGTTCCCAGAAAAGGCAGAGTGGCGTGGATGTCACTTTCATTTCACAGATGGCCATTTTCATGTTTTTACTCTGTTGACTGGGGTGAAAAAAGTAGGTTTATATTTCACTTTTTTATCCACAGCTGAGCATTCAATAAATTGTGAAGTCTAAGGAAAAGTATGGTTTTTACACAAATCAAAAAAGAGATTTTAATAGCTCACTCAGGACAGCAGAAAAATGTCTTCAGAAATATCACATCTCTGCACCCTTATTTTTTCTTCTCAATTTCCTTTATCCTTCTCCATTTCCATCTCCATACCTTTTATCCTTTCCCTTCCTACCATCCAGCTCCTCCTATATCTGCATCTTTCTTTGTCATATCTTCACCAAGTCTACTTGACAACATGGTAGGAAATACTTTTGACCCTCAACTCAAAACTCAGCATTCTGACTGGATTAAGGGTGAACCAATTTCTCAAAGCCATTGTCCCAAGATTTCTTTTGATCTACTACCTTGGGGAACATTGTCTCTTTTCACTTGGGACCTTATTGTGGTTTCCAAAGAGGGAACATGTATGTGCATGGACCTGGAAACTGACTTGCACACTCATGGGTATGTAGCACACTTGCACTCTTGGAAACTCAGGTAGGTTTGAGGGCATAAACAAATAGGGTTCATAATGCCATACTCTCCAAAACTCAACCACTGTAGTTTAACAGTTACTGCCATATAATATATATATATATATTAAAAAGAAGATTTAAGACTTCTAAAAATGTATTGTGGGGTCCTGTGAATGTGTGTACAATAGATATCTGGTAGTTCTGTTCTGTAATTTGTACTAAATAACTTGAACTCTATTTACAATGAAATGTTGATATTTGCTTCAGCTGTGACCCCGAATATACAACTGTCAGCTGCTTGTGTGCAAGTCACATCTGCTACCTATAGCAGCAGATCCATTGGGTACAAGATATCCTATCATGGTTTCCCTGATGGATAAAGTCCAAAATTTTTTGTGGACCAAAAGGTTGTCTTTAGGACTCACATCTTGATGAAGTAATTGTCACACTTGTTTAATGACAAAAGGTGCCCATAGGTAATTGTTTTTAATTTCAGTGTGATTGTTAAAAGCCCTTGGCTCTTCCATGTGGATTTTTAAAAAGAAGAACTGAACTAAACTCTAGTAGAAGATAAAAAAGACCAACCTGCCCAGTAAAGAGGGGAAAAAGAGAAGTTATCAGCCTAACGATAAGAAGTTATAGTGACACAAAAACAGTCAGAGAAATAATTTTGAAGACGAAATTCTGAAGCTGAGGAAATACCATAATGTAAAAATCAAAACCTGGAGCAGAAATGGTGAGAATATTTACAGCTCAATGTGCTGTCTCCATCCCAGCTAATTTAAGAATGATTCATAGCAGCTGGATGAGGCAGAGCACTTTTAGATGGATGTGAGCAATGGGCAAGAAATGTCGATTAGATCACTTTCTGGCTTAATATGCAACCACTCTGCTGATATTAAGAGCAGTGAGAAGGGAGGTTGTCAGCACTCACAAGCTCACAGGAGATATACCTAGAAGGAGACACAGTCAGCATAAAGGTGTAAAGGGCAATGGATTTATTTCTCATTTTCCCATTCCCTGAGGACTTTTGCAACATACAGAGAAAATTACCAGGAGTTTGAAAAAAGAGAAATAGTTACAGTTCTTCCATCCAGAGGAAATCCTAAAGGATTGCATGGTTGTTCAGAAATAACATTTTTCCAGAGAACTTTTCCTCCCCTGTAGTCTTGAACATGTTCCATCCAACAGGTACAGAAACAGAGGCTAATGAATGGCACAGGATGTAGGATAGCTGCTGATCTTGCTTGCTGCTTATGGTCAGACTTGAAAAATTACCCAAAGTATCCCAACCAGGTTTCCAAACAAAAGATATTTGAAGTATACTAGCTCAAACTTATAGAGAATTTTGTTGATCCAGATCTGAATGGAGAATATTTTGGTACTTTTTTTCCTGGGAATGTGACCACCTTGCTCACAGATCAGTGGAACAGTGGCATCAATGGGTGAATTGGTGATTTCTAGTTGCCTTAACTATATAGTGTATAAATATGTGACATGTGGATTTAATATATTGCAAGCAGAGTAAAAATTCAAGTGTTACTGAAAGCAATGGCAGCTGCTCTGTTGTCAGGGAGAAGTGTGGGCCTGAACTGGAATATTAAGCAGGCCTGTTCCAGTCCAAAATGTGGAAATTTTATACCCAGACTCCAAACTTCACAAATATGAAAACATTTTGCTAGATTTCTATAATTAAGAGAAGAAATAAGAGAAGAGTGATAATGTAAAGCTATCTGGCAGACAGCAATAACTTACCCACACAGGAGGTTCCATCATTAGGAACAAAAATTAGTTGACCATTGCTGGGTTTGAAACCAGACATACATGTGCAGTAATAACTCCCCTCTGTGTTTGTGCAATTGGCATGCTCTCCACAAGGCTGAGTAGCATTTTCACACTCATTATCATCTGCAAGACACAAATTATGGAGAAATGTATTTACATTTGATGACTGAAGAAAGCAGTATGGTATAAACTTAATTTGGCTCTGATATTTCACTTGTATAAGTCTTGGATGCTGAGCTGGCACTCTTGGCATTTGTCTGGATAGTTTTCCCATTGCCAAGGATGTAATCAGGTGTTCAGCAGCACTCATCAGCCTCATCCTGTGTGAATCAACAAATGAGAGGATCAATGGGATAGTGAAATGAGTGATTTAATTGGATATACACTTGGAATAAAGAATTGAGAAAAATGCTTGTTCTCCCATGCTTGTAATTGACAACATTTTTTTTTATCCAAAAATCTACAGGTAGAAAGTCACTCTGAGGATGTGTCTGGGGATTCTGAATTATACAAGCAGAGGTCAAAAGGATATAAAACAAATCACCCCCTTCATTCTCTAACATCAAAACAGAACCACTATACCTAAATACACATTTTTATGGCCTGTTTTTAAAGATCTTCTGTGATATTTTTCAGCATTACTGGAAAAGAAACTCAAAAAATTCATCCTGCTGACTGGCCTGAGTTTCCAAGTGTATTGTTTTTTCTTAATTATCCCAAAGATCTTAACAAAGAGATGAACAAGATTTGTGTCTTGAGCCTTACCTCTTAGCAATTGCTCTGCAAGTCATAATTTTTGTACCTGCAAATTCTCATGAACAATTATACAGGGCTAATCCCAGGCCTTCAATGAGACAGTGAAAAGGAATGATAGACACAAGTTTGAGACTGCCACCTCTGCAGAGCCTCAGCCTGTGCTGTCATTGTGAGCATGGGTATCCAGAAATCTTAATCAAAGGTCAAAACAAAGTCATAAACTCATGCTTTGAACTGCAATGACTCAATAAAACCATTTACTCTCCAAAATCTTCTAAAGTTTCTGTTTATAGAATAATTTTTAGACCAAACTTGAGAAAAATTTCAAAAACTTTCTTATCCAGGCACACTACTTATCAAACTGAGAGAAACACTCACAATGCTGATAAATCCATCTTTCCAATAGCCCATTTCTTTTAAAGTACCCCAAAACAAACAAACAAACAAACAAACAAAAAATCAATGAAAGTCTCCCAAAAAAGGTGATACTCTTGAGTAGAATTATCTATTTTCTATATGAGAAAGGGAAAGAGTTAAAGACTTCCTTAAGTGTACTGGGATTTTGTTCCTGTTCTCAGGCAAAAGGTACTCATAACATGATGAATGGCAGGAAAGAATTCTAACAGGGAGAGAAATAACAATTTATTGCAGAAGAGAAATGATTAAGGAGTCTGACAGGGAGAAGAAATATGATTTCAGAAAAGACACCCAAGGATGAGCTTTAGAAAGGTGCTCCTGCTTCCTGATGGTCAGAGTTCTCATAAGCTGTTTACAGAGATAGGATGCAGATAAGGAAAGTGTCATGTAAGCTGGAGCAATGACAAGATTAAAGTACAGCAGGAGTTATAAAACCTTGCAGGAAAACATTTCTGGAATATAACTTAGTCACAACTCTCAGCATAACTTGAACAGGACATTTTTTGAGTTTTGAAGTCTGACATAATTTTGAATGTGACTCAGTTGACGCAGACATGCAAATATCAATTCAGAGCTGCAGTTTTCCTCAGGGGAATTTGGGTCAACAGTATCAAATGGATTATGCTCATTAAAACTAAAATTTAATGTAATTTAATGAGGAATCCAAGGATAAAAGGACTGTGCCAGCACACGTCAACAATATTTATCCTACAGCCTTGGTATTCATGAGAATACAGCAGAGGATGTGTATGATTTGGATCTTAAAGAGTGCCAAAGTCAAACCTAATTAGCCTAAGTGGAATTAAGACAGGGAGGAAAAAGTGTGATGTTGATCCCAGTTCAAAAAAGAAGCATGAGATTATGAAAAATCTGTTTTTTCACATAGCATTGCAGAGACCAGGTCCCAGGAAACTTTGCAAACCTTGATTACAGGGTCCACTTCTAATGTATTTTGTGTCTGACTCCTTTGCAACCCAATTTTTTTTCCCAGACCCTAGCATTTAGTGACAACAAAAAAAGAGTGGACTAGCCTATTATAGTTGTAAAATAAATTTGGTCTTGGGAAAATATTACATATTCTAGAAAAGAGTATGTGTTGACTTTGGAAAGCTCGTGGGATTGCAGTCTTGGAAGATGAGAAGTAGAAGGTCACTGATGGTGGCTGGACTTGATTTAAAGTAGGGGAATAACAGAGATAAGGAGTCCAAAGGCTACATGCAAGAACATTTCTTTTGGATTTTTTTCTAGGAGTTTAACTCTAGTCCTTGATATCCAGCAATATTGCCTTTTTTGGGTGGTTCAAAGGATTTATAAGCAATATTAAAATGACTCATAAACTGGTTATCAATAAATGCTCTACAATTATTACTAAATAACTTCACTGGATTATTGTTGTTTTTCCTCAATATTTATGATGTCTGCAAGGGGTTTAATAGTGACTATATGGCCTTGGTAAGCTTGTTTATGGAGAGATCTTTCAGATCACTACAGAAATATTTTGAACATTGAAGAACAGCAGTAACTTACATTGCAAACATAAGAATGAATATTTTAAACAGTTAAATTCATATGGAGCTTTCTTTTCCCTATTCCCATAGTCGAAAGTATCACTGAGCAGACTGTGCTGGGAATAATTTACTGGACCACATCCTGCTTGCCTTGAAATTAATGACGTAAAAGTTACTGATGTAAGTAGGCTATGGAAAACTACTAGGTTAATGACAAAGGCAAAAGAAGTTTGAAAAAACAGAAAAGATTTTCATATACAGTCTATCTAAACATTCTTTTTTACATAAAATATTCTACGAGATAAAAAATGATGGCAAAAATATTATCGAGTTCTCTGTGTAAACAACCTGAATTTTTTATTCAGACAGCACTCCAATGAGGGGCCCAGGGGCTTACAGTAATATTCCAAATTTTACATGATTTATAATGTCATTGGATTTGTGAATGTCAGGAATAAACAATGGGATTTATAGATTAAAAAATGGTTTTTTAACAAAATTTTCTGCCTATTCAGAAAGGATACTTTAAGTGACAGCACTCACATAATCCACCTGCTTTGTTGCTACCTAATTTAATTAAACAATGTGCATTTAATGCTGTATGATTCAATGACACTCATTGAACACTGCAGGCAGTATTTTGAGAATACACATTGCTTTAAAGATTTTTTGTCTCCAGTAAATTATGAAAAATTTGGAGACTTCAGAGACATGACTAGCCAAATGACAAGGTTAATTATCATGGCTAGATGGTAATGGTGCATTCAAGTCTGATACACAAGGCATCCCCTGAATAGCTGCACTGTCTTGAGAAATGCCAGTGGGGGCATGGAGCAGGTTGTTGGGGTTCTAGGCTTAGTTTTTTTTTGGGGGGGGTGGTTGCTTTCCATTTTTGTTTAGTAATTTTTTTTTACATGGCAGTTCTATGACTGCTTTAAAATCTTATAATTACCAATCAAAATGTAAGGAAGGTTATAAATAATTTCCAAAGAAATTTGTGTTGAGTAACTCAAAGACATGTGGGGGATATAGGAATGTGTACCTGAATACTCGTAGGATGTTTACATGGTAGGGTTGTATAATAAAACCCATTTTCCATTTTTACCTTAAAATTGCAGCTAGCATGTATTTTACTAATACATGACATAAATGTCATTATGGTTAGATAGAATCAACTACTGTTATAGTAATCAATGTAATGTAATCATACCTCTACCAGTCTCTTGAGAATGTATTATGGATTTTCAAATAGAAAAAAAAGGAAAAAATATGAGAAGCTGATATACCCCTCTAGAGCACTACTTTGATTTGAGCTAGTAATTCTGTTTTAAAACACTTGTGCTCATTAACATGAGTACATTTCTCTATAGAGACCATTAAATTCTTTTAGAAACTTTAAAACATACCAATACCAAAAAGAAGAATGATTTGTGGATTTAGGGTCATGATGCACTTGGAAGCTAGAAGAATCTGATAAGATTTTAGGAGAAAAAAACCAACCCGAACCATTTCTTTTGTTGTATTCCATATCCCTTTTAAAGTGCAAGATTTGCCACGTCATATATAGTAAATATAAGGTATTTTAATAATGTGTGGTTATGAAATTATAACCTACAATTGGAAAACAGCTACAAAATTACACAATTTTGTTTTTTCTTTGACAAACATTGGAAAATTCTTTGAGTTATCAATTTTGGATAGAAGATTTATGAAATAGTGTTAGTGTATTTATGTGAAAAATATAGTGAAAAAAGTCTTTTGGTAGTGGATTTATCAAACAGCTATGAAAGACTTTTCATTGCCCTGGGCACACCTCTGTGATAGACATTTTGATGATATGATGACACATAATATGAAGAGTTAGTTTTGGGGTGAAACTTGTCATATTGATTCACAACCACACAAAAGTTTTTTTTTTTTTTTTTTTTTACTTTTTATAATTTCTGAAATAAATTGTTCCTCCCTTCACTTCAAGTAACAAAAAAAGCCAAGATGGAAATCCAAAGTTAAACAGAATGATTTGTGCATTTTCAGTCCTCCCCAATGATGCAAAATGAGATTTTTGTAGAAATGAAGAGAATATTAAGGTCTCCTGACCAGAGCTAGAATTTGTTAACCTGAGTTTTCCCAAAGCCACACTGGAACAAGCACAGGCCCAATGCTGTGATTTTGATGAGTTTAGTGAAGCCTGATGTTACTAAGGACTACAAGCAGCCCTTACACTACAATATATGCACATTCTCTTTAGTGCGTTCCCTGCACGACATAAAGTTAATCCAATTAAAACACCAACAATTAATTTTTCCCTAATCCATGGAAACCTGGCTGTGGGAAGCAGGGCTGGAGGCCTCTGGGGCATAGCCATCTATCAAGATGGACACGGTATCTGTGGGACACAGCCTCGGGAGCGGGCAGCAGCGGGCAGGAAGGAAATGCATGGGGAATAAATACACAGAGTCACGGCATCCGCCTGTTCTCTGCTGACAGAGCCTCTGCTGCCAGAGCTGCTGTGCAGCCCCTGGGGGAAACGAGAACTCCCCTTCCCTGGTGTAACCTCATGGGAGAACAGGGCTTGAAGTGCCTCACTTAACCCCTCAAAGGCAAGGGAATGAAAGGCTTCCTGTAAAACAAATTCCAGTGCTGCTCCCCCCGCTGTGCTTAGCTTGTCTGGAGGTCTCAGAGCAGTGGGTGATTTTACATACATTACTCCTGTGCTGCAGGACTGCTTCGACTGCCATCAAAGCTCGAGTTAAGAACAGCAATACCATTAACAACCTTGCCTTTCCTTTCTTGTGATTTGTTTCCATTAATGGCAATTTAACACAATTTGTTTATGATTCTCCAAAGATTCAGCGTTAGAGCTTTGTCTAAATCAGCATGAAAGAGCAGATGCTTAGAATAACCACTTGAGACTGTAGAGACTGGAGCTGGAAATCTCATTTAAATATGAATTGCTTTCATAATGGACCTGATTCATCTTTGTCCTACACCTGGGCAGGGAACCATGCAGTTGCTGCATAGGAAATCTTGCCGCTGCAAGCTCTGCCTTGTTAAGATTTCACATTTCCCTACCTCCCCAAGAGCTTTTCTCAATGCCTTCTCGGGATTTTTTTGTAGCTTGGTAGGAGTATTTAACTGGTTTTAATTTGGTGGCCCCGCAACTAGCTGGTCTCCTATAAGGTCTTAGTACAGCAAACAAATATTCTCTCTTACATCTTCACAGGCTATGTGTATATAAAGGGATGATTTCAGATCAGCAGTTCTTTCATGTCTGGATGAACTAAAGGGCTTCACAACAGAAAATTCCTATAGTCCCAATTTAAGGAACAGGACAGAACATTTTAAAAGAAGAAGGAAAAGAAAATTTCCTGCATATTAAAGTCACACTCAGGTTGAGTTTTAGAGAATGGACAAGGTTTGGAGAGGTTAATAGATTATCTAAACTGTTTCCTTCATCTCGCTTATATTTGCAGACATTATAAATTAAACATGAACAGCATTTATTATCAGGTAAGTGCCAGTGATGAAATTATCATTTGTTTAGCCACACAGAATGCCCTGCCTTTTCAACACTTGTGAAATATCAGAAAAAGAAAATCTGTAATTTGTGATCACTCATATGTGAAGAATGGGGTTGTGGTGGGGTGTATATAATTAAAGGTACTAGTACTTGACTGGAAACAAACCATTTACCCAGAGAGGCATCTGCAAGAATTTGAGAACAGAAAGGAACAAGGTGCTTAAATTAGTGAAACAGAACTAAAATAGGGATTAAATAATTGAAGGAGGGAATAAATATTGAATGGTTCTGTCGCACTTTTCCCCCATCACTTCCTCTCCTGCACCTCTGGAGAGCAGATGCCTACATGCAGTGCATCAACCCCCTCCCATCACTCACCCAGAAGAGACCTCATTGCCACACAGACCTGCAGAGGTTCAGCAAGAAAACTCCAGAGCTGCAAGTGCAGAACATCAGTTTGGGTGTCCAAACCACAAATTGGTTATTTATTATCTGACTGACACCCCTTCCCTGAGCAGGTCATGAGGGGAAGACCTGTGAATGCTGTGAAGATTCACTCTTTCTACTGCAGGCAAAACTCAGAGCTGGTCAGGCATCCCCTCTTTGTGGAGAGCAGGGTCTCTAGGTGCCTGTCAGGGGTCTGGGTGTTGAGCACAGCCCAAGTGACAGCTCAGACACAAGGGACAAGGAGCTGCCACTCACTCTTCAGGGCAGCAGACCATGACCTCCTTGTATGCAGAGTACTCCAGGATCTCTTTCTGCCTTTCTCCCAAGAACATGGCACTAATTTACCAGCTGGTCTGATGAGCTGTTGAAATGCAATGCTAAAGAAGGAGAGAGATTGTAGCAGAGTAATGTCAGAGACAGAACAGTGGGAAAAAGCCCAAAAGTAGGTTGAAGATGGTCTGCTGGAGTTTGCAAGACTGGTTTTGGAAGTGGGAATTTGTGACTAGGTGAGTTATTTTGAAAACTGGCTAATAGGTACTGAATAGGAGTGGATAAAAAATAACCCCAATTTCAGTTCCAGTCATATGCAACTCCTGGTTGGCTATATTGTAAACTCAAACGCCACAATGCTCCCATCTGACAGGACGTGAATGAGTGAGATGTTACCACTCAAATCTTATAAACATTTTAGTCCCATGCAAGAGATTAGACAGAAGGAAAGCAGCTTAGGAAACAGTATGATTAAGGGGGAATAAAAGCTTCCCTTCCAGGCAACACTGTCCTAAATTTCAAAACAAAAAAAAAAATGTATTTATTCAGAAAACACAGCCAGGAAATACATCAGCACTTTACAGCTTAAACATGAAATGCCGAGTTGAGCCAGCATGGTGTGGGTGAGCAAGATGTGAAGAAGGTGTAACTGAGAGACAACACAGCTTGACTGAGGCATGGGAACATTGAGCATTATCTGGTGAGCTTTATCAAACTTGCTACAAACATGCAGCAAAGGCTATGATAAGAAATGGTGCTGTTCTGTGTCAGGATATGGGCTTATCATCCTTCAGTCACTCAGAACTACTTCTTGGGGTCTGGAGCGTTGCATGGCAACAGCAGCACTGTGTTCCCACTGTGCCAGGCAGCTGGGGCTGGAAGCACCCAAATGCACCTGTGCTGCTCTGGGAGCCTCTGCAAAGCACCAAGGGCAGTATCAAATATTTAGTGTCAGTTGCACAGGTGGCTCACAGTGGTGGACACAAATGAGTAAGTACATGGGGCTCTGCAATGATTCATAAAATAACTGTTCAGGCACAGAGCTAGTTGGTAAAGGGAGTTTTAATTGGAGTTGATGGGATCCAGTTTGTTGGGGTGGCTCATATTATAGATTTGGCAGCCAGAAATTAAGATCGGGTTGCTGGATTCCTCCCTGGGGTGGGCAGACAGGTGTGTTTGAGCTAAAGGACAAGCTCAGGTTCATATCAAATTCTGAAGAGGCTTTCCCCTAGCTGACTTGCTCCACTGCTCCGTGTGGCAGGCTCAGAAATACCATGACTCTTTCTGCATTTTTTTTTTCCAAGGGAATATGCTCCTGTTTGATTTAAGTGTGTGAAAAGTCTGTTTCCATAAAGAGCCTGACCACAAACTCAGGAGTACTCAAGGAGCGACTCCTATTAACCTACACCATTGCTATTACAGGAGCAAAGGGGTAAAACCTGCCAAGAGCAGAAGTCAAGAATGAAGACCACATTGCTCTTGCTTTCCTCACCCTGCACTGATTCAATTACAAAACCCAACTTCAACATCCTGGCAGACACCCTGTGTCAAGCTTGCTACTTCAGGATTAGACAGAATGTAATTGAGACACATCATTACTTTCTTGGTTTGCCTTCTTCAAAAACAAGGAATTAACACAAAGTGAAGTGCAGCTGAGTGGGGATACACTGGGTTTGAACTGCTGGCAGTGTGCAGGTGTCAGTGTTTTTCTGAATGCTACCAGCAGAAACGTTTTAGAAACTTCACTGTTATTAAATTACATAATTTTCCCATCAAGATTTCATTTTTGTTGTTAACTTGCTTGTATTCACTGAAAAACATCCTTTAACTGAAAACTAAAACAGGACATGCACAATCAGAATATTTTTGCCTAAAGCAAAGTGAGCAGCACAGGAGTCCCCTAATGAAAGGGATTTGCCAGTAGATAACCATGCTACCTTCTGCAGAACTGAATGGGAACCCAAGTAGAAGTTCTGTTTCAGCACCACAAATAAAACTGCATTAAAACAAACAAACAAACACAACAAAGAAAACCAGAAATCCAACCAAACCCAAAACAAACTACAGCCAGAAAATATCTGCATTCTAATTTCTCGCAGATTTCCCCATTGCATTTTCCATTTTCCATAATGCTGGAATAGAATCAGCACCATCCATAAAAGTAGATATATCAGAAAGTGCGAGTGAAGTCTTGATTACATTAGCTCTTTCTTCAGAGTAGTTACTTATTCAGTGTACACATATCTGTTCAATACTCCTATAGCCCCTGTATAACAGTACTAAGGAAAATAAGACTCAATTGTTGTTCAGTTACCAATGCAGCTGGTTCTGGTTATTTCCAGCACTAGTTTCTCAAAACTCTGCTTCCAGAACTTTCTGAAACACATGAACTCAGTGTGACAGAATTTTTTGCGTGTTACATCAGAACCATAAACACTCTTTTAGAGGACATAATTCTCCAGTAGCTGCAAAGAGGTTGTACAATACCATGCACTAAATCTTGTGATCTATCTGATCTGAATGCAACAGATGTTAAGTGCATCTAAAGAAAGACAGTAGAACCACATCAGGATTACTCTGTTCACATCTAAGTCCCAAAAGTTACCAGGTGGATGTCTCCTAAAGCCAGTTACAGAGGCTGTCACCCAGAGGCAGTGATCTCTCTGGTTTTCCCAACAGTGACCCATCAAACAGCAAGTCAAACACAAAGTTAGAGGTCAGGGTGAACAAGAATTCCTACATCTCACATTTCCAGACTACCTTCCTGGTTCATGGGAGATGAACTCTGTCCATTTACATATACCATTTTACCAGCATTTTTAGAAGAGAAAAGAGGAACTGAATTTTACTTAGAAGGTTTTTGCTGAATCCTAAATTTTGAACCATAGCATGAAGACTTTCTTTGGGTAACAAGGACAGCTAGACACGTAGAAAGAACAACTTGGCTCCTCAATGTTCAGCTTTTGAATCTGCTGCTAAAAGACAGGTAATACATTATGAAGCCCAGGTGTCATTGTGCTACATTATTTTCTAAAGGACAAATTTATTGCAGATAATTTCCTGTAACATATCTGAAACAGTATTAAGAACATCTCTTGCTTTTGAGATGTGTACTATGTTCCATTTGGGATTTAAAAGGCAGAACAAATAAAAGATGTGGTAAAATTTCTTTGAGAGAAGTAGTAACTCAAATAACATGCAAGGCCATAAAACAGTGACTACAGAAGCTATTTTTATTCCATTGAGGAATGGTATTCATTGATTTCTGAAACCACAGGCTAATTATGCTCTGAGTGGATGAAGTACCTTAAGGAGTCTGGTCTGGGTATCAGAAACACAGAGATTGCTATTTACTTTTGTCAAACCCAACATACAGTACTAAAGACAGAAGTATCTTGACAAAATTTTATTGCCACTCTTCAGGAGGTTAGATGAGGTGACCTAATCCTGGTCTATGAGACACTTGGACCTATATTGCTCTAAGCTAATATTAAGGTTAGGTCCTTAGAAGAAGATATTACAGTAGTGAATAACAGTTTTATTTATTTTATTTTTAAAGTAAACAAATTACGTGTGAAATATTCATCTTCTATAGTGACCCACATAGCTTTTGTTTGGCTTGATGACTGTGCTTTTTATATTAGTCCTATTTGTAAGTTAACACATTTAAATATTCTGGAATTCAATATCTTCACTTCTGGATAACAGAGTAAATCACAAAAGGAAATAATTTCAATCTATAACTGAGAAAAGCCATTAATTGCTGGAATAAATCCAGTCTCCAAACCTGAAGGTATCAAATATGGTCTGGCAAGGAGGAGACAATTAGGCTGAGGAATTCTACCCAGAGGGAAAACATGCCAGCATTATTTCAGCTGGACTAATGACTACAACAATAACCACTGAAATATTTCCAGCTACTGTCAATGCTGTAAGTATTTAACTCCATGGTCAAAACATCTTAAGTACTGACAGTGATATTCTCAAAGACTGACCCCAGTGGATGATTTCAGATAAAAAAAAAAATCACTATAAAATCATACAGGGTTTTATGTTGTGTACTCCCCACAGCCTCCCCCCGCCTTTTTTTTTTTTCTTTTCTTCTGATGTGAATTAAAGCTAAATGTAATGATAGAAGTGGAACACGAGGTTATAAAACTAAGGATCAGTTCGGTCTGTGGTACTGCTTGGCTCAGTTAAAAGGATGCAGGTATTTGGATGATTATAATAGCTTTCCCATAAAATATCCAAATATCATCTTAGTGGAATTTACTAATTTGAAAAACATCTAGCTCTCCTCCTTTCTGTAGCAACCTCTTCCAAAAACCAGGCTGGTCTTAAGGCCAAATTTCCTCTTTCATCTCTCCCTCATGAAACATACAGCTTTGAAGTGATGGAACTCATGGTCTCCTCATGCCAAATAGTCTGAGTAGCTCTTTCTGGACCTCTTTTCTGAGGCATAAAATCTGGAAAATTTTAGGTTTGTGTCAAACAGCAGAATGAGTTAACCTGCTCAGATCTCTTAATTAATTTTGAGTGTGAGGGGAGTACATGGCATCCTAAATCAATCTAAAGTAACTTTTCCCTTGCTGACTACACCAACAAATCTACTCTTCATTAGTTAGTACATCCTAGGTTGAAATATTCTGTTTATTCACAATCACTATTGTCTATATAAATGTGTAATTTTCTACTGAAGGTTTTTATGCTCAGAAGCAGGGGCTAAGGACTTTATCCCAAAGATACAAAAACACTTAATAGGCAAAAATATAAAATTCCATTAAAAACATATCTAGAGTTGGGACAGAGGTAATATGCCATATACCATGGAATAAAGTTGAAATGTGGCACAAGTCAGAGATGAAAACTCTTTTAAGTTTGTTGGCCATAACACAACCTGTCATAAAAAGTGTCATTATGTGCATTTTATGCCTGGGAGTACTGATAGGAGGGAGGGTGAGGTTATGTTGTATAAGTGCTGTATATCTTTTGGCAGCAGGAGATATACTGTGTGCTGCACTGGGGGCTACATGAGCTTAGAGGTGTGTCCTACCTCAGGCAGTGATGCTACAGTAGTGCTGCTCTCTAGCCAAGTTAATTTTTCCTTTAAATCCAGCCCCTGTTATCCTGGCCATCACAGCACAGCCACGCTGCTGCTCTCTGTCCCTTGACCAGCTTTATCCAGCACTGCACTCTGAGCTCAGCAGACACTTGGACAAAAATCCCAGTTACAAAGCAGAGAGAAAACATTACTGCCACTGGTTAAAGTGAGGGGTATAATTTAGGTACTAAGATGACAAAAAATGAAGATTGTCATAAGGTACTGAATAAATGCATGTAAGACACAACAGATTTCCGCAGAGTGCTGTGCTGAGGTTCCATCAGAGAGGGAGGCACTGCAGAAATTTTCACTAGTGTTGTTTCTCAGTATTACTCAGCTTCAAAGTTCTCAGTTGGAAAGGCTAAAATCTTGCTTCCCAAGAAAATCACTCAAAAATACAAAAAGCACCTTTCCTTCACATATTGAAATAAACTCCTCAAAGTAAGTGCCTGAATCTAAGTTCAAGCAAAAATAATCAAGATAAATATTACGATTACTGAATTAACTGAACTCACAGAAGCATTGGGTAGATTTCTGCAGCATGTTAAGTATCCCTGGAAACTGGGCCGTTTATTGGAAATGTGGTGAAATGCTGCAAGCTGCAGTAAAAATGGTTGCTTTGTTTTCAATCTAGAAAAATTATTATATCATGTATCAAATGTTTTACTCATCAGGAGAAGTCATTGTCTTCTGTCCTCTGCACCAGCCTGTGAATGCAACAGTACAGGCAGTTCTATAGGATAGCCTCAATTTTGCTGCAAAAGTCCTAACACAATCAAAGTACTGAAAAATCACAGTTTTTGTTGGGAAATGTTCTCTGTGCTTGGAATAGTTGCAAATTTTATGTTATCCTAAGCATTATACATTTCACTTAGAGTAGGTTTACACCTCAAATCTAAATTCAGACTCTGGACACAAAATTAGTGTTTAAAAAGACATTAATTTTCAAATGGTCAAGCTGTTATATAAGAAAATAATATATTAGAGCTCAAATTCTTATACCAGCTGCCTTGGCTCCAAATCAGGCATAAAGTTAACCTCCAGGACCTCCTCCAGAGACTCACTGAAAGATCTGGGATACAGAACAGCTGGAGCCAGGGAAAAGGGCACGTTGGGGATCGGTCAGTATGCCATGGTTTGGGAAGGCAGAGGGCTGACTATTGTTCAGGGGAGTGTTTTACCAGTCCTAAAATCTACATAGGGATTTGAGTAAAGAAAAGGCATGTCTTTCCTCTTAGCTGGTGATATCCATGTTACAGCTGCTAGAGACAACTGGCAGATCACCCTGTGAGTTAAGGCTCAGACAAGGAAGAAAAATTGCTTTCTAAGCAAGCCCCACTTTTAGGCCATTAAATTGCAAGATAATGATGGGTTTTTGAGGAGCAACAAATTTCTTTAGAACTTCATTTGGTGCCTGTTTTAGCCAAAGGCTGATATGTTGTGATATTTTATGTTTAAATGTACCCTACTCTGACAAGCCACCAAAGTCTTTAAAGTCTTCTTGTCTTTATTGCAGACAGTGCTTTGATCTCAATGCCAGAAAAGGTCAACACAAGAACTTCAGAATTAGGCTTGTTTACATCCAACATAAAATACAAATATATGGATGTGGCAAGGACATCTCAGGCAGATTAAATAAGGCCACATTTTCCTAGTTCCACTCAAAATGTCTTTGTTTTTGCCAACCATTGTGCAAGCAATATCATCATCAAATCCAATTGAAATTCACTTTCCCCCTCAAAACGTTTCATCAATCATAGCCCAGAAGGGCTCTGTCATAGGATAATTGCAATTTGGCATACCAACAAAGAGCATCCCAACATCGTCAGCTTCCTTATCTATACAATAGGCAGGGTTGACAGCCATTTTATTAGCTGAGATATTGTTACCCCCATCAGATAAAATAGCATGTTTTGTTGCTTTGATGTTTTGTGTCACCAGGACAGAGCTCTCATTTCCAACTGAATGTTTAGAGAATGGCTGTGGTAGCAGCTTGTGTTCCCTCACAACGCCCCTGCCCACAAACATCTCGAAGAGTGAGTTAAGGGAGGTACTAATTGCACTTTATCAGAAAGAAATGGGAAGACCAAACAGAGTTTCTGCCACAGAAATTTCTAGCCAAGACGTAACTGTGGAGTAATTTCTTGTCTAAATACTTTTCCTTGAGGAAGAAAAAATCACCAGAGAGTGAATTCCCTCTGAAAGCAGCCAGCTGAGAAGCCACACAAAAAATTATTTCAGCCATTCCTGTTCCACTGTCTCCACATACAGTATTATTAATCCACAGAATATTTAGTGAATTAAAATAACATTTGGGGTAACTACTTACCTTTAAAAATTTTCCACAATAACAGAAATTATAGCACTCAGAAATATGTATCTTGCTTCCACATGCTTGGCTATATCATGCAGACTTTGAAGGCTAACAAAAAATCTGTCATGCAGAGCAATATGCAAACCCATTTAATTTTCTATTTAAATTCTTCCTGAGAGAGTGGACTTTTCTTGAATTTCAAAATAGCAAGCCTGTTAACCAAACTCCGAAGGTGGAAAAGTCTGCTTGTCGACACCGGGCTTATCTCGCTGTACCATCACTTGGGCAATAATTATATGAAGTGCTGTAGACATAATTTAATAATTCAACATTTGCCTACTGCTACTGAAGACTTCCCATCTGTACTAAGCACAGGGAAATGCCCTGGACTGTCCAGTGGACTGCATGACAAATACTGTCAGCATCTTTTATGCCAGCATGGCTGTAGCACACCATTTTGTGATGAGGGGTGTTGTTGGAATGTTAACAGGAACAGCGCAACTGAAAGTCATTAACCCAGCAGGAAATCTCATCTTTGGTGCCTACTCAGCAAGGGGTTGCCCCTTATAGCAAAGAGCAAAGTAAACAAGTGTAAACTATTCTGGAAAGTACCAGTATCTCTGTTGACCTTCACAGTTCTATATATGCCATGTACCTCTAGAGAGTCAGGCACTTCTATTGATGCTCAATCCAACAGCCCTGACATGATGACACCTCTCCCTGCTATGCCTCCACCTCCCAAACCCCCAGCCCATAAGTAATTCTCAAATGCAAAAGGTGCATTACTCCCTTTACACAGCAGTCTCCTTTCCTGATTTTCTACTTCCATACATGCTCCTGAAGCAAGCTCCACAACCAAAGATTGTGAGCTGGATGCACCCTTGATTATATGACCTTGACAGACTTAGAGATTTCATTTTCTTTTATTGACTGTCCTATAGACCATGGGGTGGAAGCCTGTGGAATCACTTAGCTTGCCTTTGTCTCAGTTCCCCATCTACAAAATCCTTTCATTTACCTTGTCTGTTTTGATTTAAACAAAATGAGCTCAAACCCTTAAAGGTCACATTTGCTTTGATAGCAATATGAACTCATTTGGTACCTTGATCTTGTTTGGGTAAGCTTAAACAACATAATGAATCTTAAGAAATGAAACAAACTGAAACTTCCTTTCAAACACTGCTCTCCAGAATGTTTTTACTTCGAGCGAAGGACGTGCAAGATTAAGTTGCATAGTTAGAAAGGTACCTTATTACCCCGTTAAAAAGCAGAGCTAAAAAGGAAATTCTGCCATGGATTTGAGTGGTTGGGAGGTTTAACCTTGAATACCCTTTTGGTATTGCAGAGAAGGTACACGTTTCTCATGCTTGTCTCTAAGCCCTGTGCTGTTGTTTCACTTGTTGAGCCCTGGAGATGATCTGGAGACACAGAGGTGAGGTCCTCAAGCCCAGTCAACAGATGCCCTCCTCTCAGCAACCTCCTCAAGCAGATTAAACCCTGTTCTAAAGAAAACTTCCTTTTCCTATGGAAAAATGTTCTAATGTAGAATCTACGGTGAAAATTGCAGAAAAAAAAAAGGGTTGTGATAGTCTATTTTAAGCAGAATTGCTTGTTATTTTTATGCATCAATGGGAACCTTAAGGCTAAAATTCTCAGTCTTTAGAAATGCCACTGGTATATGAAATGAATACTTTCACAATATTCAGTATTTTTTTTTAACTTAAAGCTTTAGGTCCTGAAATCACATTAACAAATCTAATACTAAAACAAAAACCCCCAAACCCCAAGTATCAGCAGCTCCTAGCAACAGAAATTTTAATCTATTTTAAATGAAAGAAAGTAAAATATTTTCATGGTTCCACTTTCCTGCTTTGCAGGATAATGAGGTCTGGTTCACAGGTACATAACCTGGCCAAAAAGTTCTACAAGTCCAGTGGTCCTAGCATTTCTCTCATTAAATTTTTTGGTTTTTCAATTTTGCAGACATGTCCTGGGCATACCACCTATCAAGTCTCTTGAAAACTAATAAAATATTGAGTTAAATAATTGTGCTTCCTTGTTTTGGTGATGCATTTCTGAAAACCTCCTCACAAGAATGTGACAGATAATAAACTAACAATAAAGAAGACAGAGACCAGCAAATAATCAAGGGAAAGTCAATGGCAGGGAATCATTCATCTCATTACCTGTACATATTTCTTCAAACAGCAGCTTCTGACACACTTCAGTCTTGCAACTCTGACTAACATCTACTGACAGACTCAGCTCATATCTGTCTACCTGCTTCACAGAGAAAATGACTGTGTAAGGGTCCCACCTTGCTTTCTGCATTTAAAACCATGGAAGCACTTATCCTCTCTGCTTTTTTTCTTCCTTCTGCTGCTCACTGCCATGTCTGCCTATACCCTGAAACAGACTGTTGGTGGAAATCTCAGTGCTGTTTCCACTTCCTTCCCTTTTAATAGCTAGTTCAGGAAAGAGGTAGTAGATTGACATTTGGAGTATTGGGGCCCATGAAACTACTCAGCTGCAATTGAAATCTTGTGTGTGTCAGGTGTGATCAGTTCTGAGGAAAAAAGTCAGAAACTTCCACAAAAAAACTGCAAGTGCCTGAATCACATCGTGGTGATAAAAGGGGCTCTTCAATGAACTGAGTGCTACCTCGCCATTTATCAAGGATTATTCAATTATCTAATAATGAAACCTTTAGATAATGAAATATTTTTTGAAAGGTGGAGGGAGAAAAAACAACAACAAGGACTTTGCTGGAGCAGATGTAAAACTGACACATCTGCTTCCCTCGACACCACCAAATTGGCTCTTTCAATATGTTTCATTTGTTCTCCTGCCAATTGCTGATCTCTCGTCAATTTACTTTCAGACTTGGAAGAAAATTAAATGTTTTGATGACATATTGATATTTTATCTTTGAAATGCAAAATATATATTTCAATGATCTTAGAAATGTTTCGCTTCTTTGAAATGTTTGCAATTGTATGATGTTGGACTTGATCTCCATCTGGAACAAAAGAGTATAACTCCATCTAACTAAATGAAGCTAGGCAGTTTATCACAGCTGGTGATCTTGTCCATAGTTTTATCACTGATTAAAAAAATACATCATATACTTATTTAGAAATATGGAGTGTGAAAGGGTGTGAAACCCTATATGCTTTAGGCATGCTTGAAAATACCTGTACTAGATGATTACCTAAAAATGCTTCCTAATAGCCTTAAATAGTCAAAATGAAATGACAGAGCTGTCATCACGGCAAATCACATAGGGAAAGAAAAATGATGCCAGCATTAACTGCATCAGCCACCTGCTCTATATAGGTTATTAAAATGATGGAAACAGTATGTTGACTATTCCATATATGCAGGCTAAAGCTCCCAGCAGGTCCAATGTTTCATAATACTAGTTGCAATTTACATGCCTATAATTTATACTGTACTATAATTTATACAGCATTTCTCAAAATGCTGGCTGGAAAACACTGGCTACTGACAGTACCCTACTATGGGGGTACTCTCACTGTGACTACTTCCTTCTTTAATCATAACTCAAAAAACAAATTTTGGCATCAAAGGCACTTTGACAAATGCCTGTGTTCTGCTTCTTGATATGCTCAGGACTGTCTTGACCCTGTCAACAATAAGTGGGGCAGTCTTAATTTTGTAATGATGCCTCAATTCCACTGGGAACTCTTTGCCGAAGGGTTGGGCTTCCATAAAGACCTATGGGAGCTTGTGCTATGATCAACACAGCTACAGTCACAGTTGTTTTATTTAAACACAGGAAGAAGAAAAGGAATAAGGCATGGAGGTAATGGCAATGTCCTCTTCATTAGCAGAGTATTAGCATGAAGGACTTTAGAGGCAGTCCTAAACAAACCTGCCTGCCCCTCATCCTGGAAAACACTCTGATCACCCAGCTGCAGGCAGTGCCTGAAAACAGCTTCACCCCATCCCTCCTCCCATCCCAATCCGTCCCTCCTCCCCAGGCTCCCTCAGCTGGCAAGAGCAGCTCAATCACCCGAGCCCAGGAGTGCATCTCTCCAGCTGGGCAGGTAATGTCTCATGTGCCACTCTTGATTTCAGGTTCCTGCCCTAGGGATGCCTAATGTATTTTATCCAAGAATTGTTTAAAGTAAAATAATCTGTCATATAAATGAATGGAAAGAGGCTCATTTTAGGAACCACTGCCACTATGACTGACCAATATAGATGAAAGTGCTTGCATTTAGGCTTTCTTAACTCAAAGCAGTAGCTTCCCTCTCTTTATGCTAAATTTACCCATCTGTAAAGCAGATACATTACAGTTTACCTAACTCAGAGAAATGAGATAATACAACTTTGGCAAAAGAAAGGCTTCACCACATTGCTTTACTAGACATAAAATGGTAATATGAATATATGATTTTAAATCAACATTAAGATAGTGTAGACTCTGGGACATTTCTAATATTGCTTTGGCTGTATAATGTAATTTATTTTAAAACAGGTTTCTTGAAGTGATTCATATTCTACAAAGTCAGCTTGTGTTACAAGATGTACATAGCTAATCTGCTGAGAAAAGAAATTATAAACTACAGTTTATCCCACATTATTTTATTCATGAGAGCATTTTTCCAATTGGTTCAATTTGAAGTATGGATTGGATCTTGGGATC
This sequence comes from Aegithalos caudatus, assembly GCA_013389925.1. Taxonomy (NCBI): domain Eukaryota; kingdom Metazoa; phylum Chordata; class Aves; order Passeriformes; family Aegithalidae; genus Aegithalos; species Aegithalos caudatus. Next base: position 139,557 of record WEIU01012639.1, on the reverse strand, counting down.
ACATAGCCATGCCAACACACTCCTAAATTAATCTGTTTCAAACATTCTTAATTTCCAGATGAGGAAGGTGGAGCAAAATATTTAAGGCCTGCATATCTGGTTTAAAACATCCTTATATTTTCTTTTCTTTCTTCTTTTGTTTTTGCATATTTTCATAAGGGAAAAAATATCATTACACTATTACCCATACTTTCCTATGTTAGTATTCTGAGCAGGGCATTAACTATATTAACAGCTAGTTTCCAGGGTGGAAATGACAGCATCTGCCTCTGATTGTCCCAGCACAGGAAGTATGACTTTTGGGAGCTCTCAGAACAGGCACCCATTACTGCCAGAAACAGGAATCTTTTGAGCAAGATTATATTGCCTTTTTTTTTTTTTTTCCCCCAGGACCTGGATTGAAATTTTTGTAATATGCATAAATTGTCCACACATAACTTACAAATCAGCCATCACATAGTTTCAGCACTATTGTTTTCACAGGATAATCCTTGGTGATGTACAAAACTAAATCTGTTTGATGAATGCATTTTAAAGTCCAAAGAGGAACATGGGTAAGTGGCACAAAGAAGATGGTGAAGATTTGCAAGCAGTGACAAGAGTTGACAGGAAGGAAAACTAATATCTTTACAGGTGGCTTCTCAGAAGTCATCTCCCCCCAAAATTTAACTCTTCTTATCCACACTTATGCAATACATATAAATGAATACAAAAGCTTCATTAGATACTATCCCTATAAATTATTTATGAGAGGTAGATCCCAAGGTCTTGAAGACATTGTCCAGAAGATCCTGCTAGATTGGATGTTGAGAGCTGTCTCTCATGACAGTCCTGGATACTAAGCCACTGTTAAATGTCTGTCTTGACAGAGATTTATTTTGTATGTGCTTGAAACTGAACTGTGTCACATATTTGGCAGGAAATGTAATCCCTTCAGAAAGAGGATTTGATCCTCAGTGTGATCTTGCCATTCTCAGGCAGGAATAGCTCTTGGTAAAGCCAACACAAGGTCTACCTATGCATTTCTGTTTTGAGTAAGGGGCAAGTCCCCAACATGGGCCTATGGGAGCAAAAGTTCCTGTCCCCAACAATCCACATGACCCCAACAGCATGAGAAGAGATGTCCTGCAGATATAAACTCCACAGTGCACACAAAAGATGCCTCCATCAGAATTCATGCAGAGAATTGCTGGATATTTTAAAAATTGTCTCCCAAACCCCCAAGTAGCCTGTGATACAAACAGCAGCAGCAGAATTACTATGAAGGAGAGTAAGGCATGGCTCCTGCTTTGAACAGAACCAAACAACATCACTGAATGGAGGATGGCTTAGAGATCCTCCCTAAGAGACGACAGCTGACAGAATTCTCCCATTAAGTTGATTCCCAATTTTTGAGACTCTCTTTGGCTTGCCCTTCTCCCTTCTTTTCAGACCATCATGTCAGCCCTTCCCCTGCTATCAGCTAAACCATGCATTCTGTCCTTTCCTTCTGACTGTGTCTCCTAAATGTAGCTATTCCCACCTCTCTGCCAACCTGGTTTTCTGGTGGCACTTCTCAATCTGAGATTCCCATTGCTGAAGTTGGGATTTACTATCAACTCCCCTTTTCTGAAAAACTTAGGAGTGAACCTCAGCAATGGCTGAAAGTACAACATATCTGGGATACAGGATGGCATTTGATACAGTGGCTCACAAAATCTTATTAGAAAAATATCTTATAATGCCTTGGATAAGAGTGCTGTCATGGGGATTGCAAACCAGCTGCAGGAATGTAAACAAAGGACAATGGGTCATGAAAAACAGGAATGCCCTGTGAAGGGATATCCAGTTGGGTTTTCCCAGGAGCTGGTGTTAAGTTTCATTTTACAGTTTCATTTTACATATTTCTTAATGCTCTGAAAAAAAAAGAGATGACCATTCTGAGAATTAAATTCATGGATGATACTAAATTACTAGATTCTTTTAATATCAATCAGGACAGAGTTATTCTATAGAGGGAAAACAGAGAGGATGGGAATGGGAAGAGTCTGTGACCAGACTCATCTATACAAATATGTGAGGAAGGGCTTAATGTTCCAGCTGATAATAATGGGAGGCCCCTGAAAGTCCAGCCAAAAGCTGCTTACATCTGGTCTGTCAAGGGCTGGAGCAGAGAAATAACAACAAAATAAGCTAGAAGGCAATTATTAATGATAACATTTCTCCCAAAGATGCCAGATATTAATGCTCATTTTCTAGTCTCAATAGACCTCAGTGTTTGAGGTTTTCTAAGATTTTGTTTGGTTTCAAGCTACAGAGTAACATGTAGCAATGTAATACAAAGCCATGTGTCTTCATATAAATATATAATATCTCTGAGAAGAAACCAGTGGTAAAAATCTTACAATTTTCTTTGTATGACTTCTTTGCATATACTATCAATATGATGAGAACAGAAGTAGTAAAAATTGACACGGAGGCATTAAGCCCTTTTAGGTATTTCACTGTCCACAATCCACTCAAATGGAATCTGCCTAGAGGTGTAAAAGCAAAAATTAATTCTGCATGTGCCCAATAGGTCCTATGTTACAGAATCATAGAATCATCAGAGAATGGTTTGGGTTTGAAGGAATCATAAAGATGTAGTTCTAACCCCTCAGCTATGAGCAGGCTTTCACTAGACCAGGCTCCTCATGAAAAATAAGATTTTTTTCCAAGCACTGTGCTCTGTGTGCTATGGAAACAACCATGAAAATATGGCACTATCCTTATCTATTTTAGTGACAATATGTGCAGAGTTTTTAACTCTATTACACTATTCCATAACAGATTGTGTCATGCTCAGCACGTATAGCTGGAGGAAGAAGGTGGAAGGGGGAGACATTCAGAGTGATGGCTTTTGTTTTTCTAAGTTACGGATGATGGAGCCCTGCTGTCCTGGAATGACTGAACTCCTGCCTGCTCATGGGAGTGGTGAATGAAAGCCCTGTTTTGCTTTTCTTTTGTGCATGACTCTTGCTATACTTATAAAACTGTCTTTTTTTTCAGCCCACAAGTTTTCTCACTTTTACTTTTCTGATTCTCTTCTCCCCTACCCCACTGGGGAAGGCAAAGCAGCAGCAGTGTGGGGCTGAGTCGCTGGCTGGAGCTAAAACATGACACACTGAAAACCTTAACATGTCAGCTAAAACAAAATTATCCATTAAAGATTATGCCATTCCCTACTTTCCTTCCTAACTGGGAAACATTTGTATGGGAAACTAGAGCAAGATAAACCCTAGGAAAATGTATGTAACACACACAAAACTCTCTTCAGGTTGCTTTAAGTCATAACAGAGGATGAATTCAGTAGAGGAATGAAAACCGTGCCTGGCTCCAAGTACAGATCCCAAATGTTTGAGGAGCTGATAAGAAATTATTTTAATCAACCTTTTGAAATACCTATCACTGCTAGTGGGTTCTATTTTTTCATGTAAGTGTTGCCAAAGAGACTACTTGGGGGAGCAAGGTTAAATATTTCCAGGAAGAGTTTAGTTGTAGTATTATCCAAGTAAATCTAAGTGTTGGTTTTATGCAATGCAATTACTTGCATGACATAAAACACTAATGTGTGGATGTTTTATTTTTTACTCAAATCTTACACCAAAAATTTTTTAGGACTGGCAAGGGGAAAAATACCTGGGCCCAAATCTCATTTGATGAAAGCTTGTATAGTTACTTTAAATTTAGAGAATGCCTTTCAAATAAGATAAAAATATTTTAATTATTTTCTCAAGAATTTAATACATCTTTTCAGTGGAATATTTGCAGAGACTATTCCTTCCTCCAAAGCTTCTATGGAAGTTAAACACAAATTTGCCAAGAAAAGTTGTGTTGAGCTAGTTTCTGGCAGCAGTCTGGCAGCATCTTTATATCTGCACAGCATTGTGATTATTTCACGAATTCACAATACTTTAATTCTGTACCCTACTATTTTCCATAGAGGCAATATCTTCAGTGCTAGTCTGAATGCTCTGAATGTTAAGTGTCTGGCTCTGGCTGGATTCCCTACGTTTTTTGTCTGTGAACACGTAGCACATGGCTCTTGATTACTACTTTTAAATTGATCTGTGTCTGCTATGAAAATATATTGCTTCATAAAAGTCTTTCAGGGTATCAGCTTCCAAATTAATGATTTTTCTCTCAAGCTCTGACTTTGAGAGCTTACAGTACGGAATCATGCAGTCCAGCTACTTGAATCAAATTGAAATCCATCCATCTGCAATTCAGATCCAAATTCTTTCAGTGCTCTTGGCTCATCTCTAGGTAAAGAGCAGCTGTTGTCCTGTTAAAGTGACTGTAAATAATTCTAACTTCAAGCTTCAACAGTGAAATTCACCCTGCTTCACTGGGGACCACTTAATCCCCAGGATGTTCCAGGGTTTGGTCTTCAGCTGGTGGAAGCTGCATGCTGGTGCTGCAGTGGTGCTGCTTTACAGCCCTGTCCCTGGCAGAGCTGTGCCCAGCGGTGCCAGGAGGTGTGGCAGCCCTGCAGGGCAGTGTGCCCTCCTGGGGACACAACCTTAGCCAGAAACCCTGATTCAGGACAATTTCACACGGTGCTTGCACCTGTGCAACACAGGTGAGCAGGGGAAAAGCTAGGGTTTCTTTCTTTTGCTGTTTTCTCCTTTATTTTCATGCCAAAGAAGCCTGTCACCATGCTTTTTAGGGATTACGTGTGTTCTGCAACACACACAGTACAGCACCAGGGAAAGGCTTGTTTACAGCAGAGATTCAGTAAAGTGTTTAAAGGAAGAATTTTCCAGTAAAAAGAGATGGGCCCTAACCAAGCAGGAAGGTACTTGTTAAAGCAACTCTATCAGAATAGCAGATGAATCACAATGTGATATAGCACTATTTGAAAAGATGTTTTGAATGGAGCTGTCAGCAAGTATTTTAATAGCAAGTCTTCAATTTCTGCTTTATGGGGTTTTTAACCACCAAGAAGAAAACATAAGTAACAAGGAGGGATTTAGGAATTGTTTAGTGTTTGGCTGTTCAAAGAAAGAAAAGAGCCCTCCACATGCATTGCAGCTAATGAAAATTGCCATTATGGGGTTTTTTACTCCATTTGTGAATGCTAAACACTGTAATAATGCAAAGTCCTTATGATTTTCTAAATCTCCTCCATAAGGAGGATATTATCTACTTATTTAATGACCCAATCTCTAATGGCAAGGAGCTGCTACCACCAGCAGCTCCAGCTCATTCACATAGTTCTTCTCCCTAATTAAAAGGTCTTTACAGTTAAAAATAAAGAAATAAATCAATCAAAAATCCAAACTGCCTTCAGATGATAGGAAAATAAAAGGCACTTCAGGGACAGATTTTCAGTTGCTTGACATCCACAACTGGGAGTATTCTTCTGAAATAACTCACTCCTCCTTTAGGCACCTCGGATAGAGCCAGACAGTTCAAAAGTGCTCAACATATATTTCTTTGCAAAATCCATCCCTAACTGTGGCTTTGTGTCCTACAGCCACTGTGGCTAGCGAGACTCAATTGTAAGTCACCTACCTCCCTCTTGGGGAATGTCATCAGCATCACCCCTTCTGCAGGAGACTATAATAAAACACCAGACTGTACTCATCCCTGCTCTTGCCACTGCTTGCTGCTGCAAGAACAGAGGCAGCAGATCTATTTTTACCACACTGCCAGTGAAGGCAGCAATAGCCCTGCTCTTGGATTTCCCTTGCAGCACTCAAAGCCGGATGTCCATTTTGCAGCACAGACTCCTCACTAGCCTGAATATCGAGCTCAAAACGGAATGTTGCTGTCTGCATGGCATTCCTTGAGGGTAATGTGCCATTGCCAGGTTAAAAGGTTTCTCTGTGGTTATCAGTCTAAGGCAAAAGCTTGAGCCAGTATTTCAAGAGCAGTTTACAGCTAGTGAAACCTGTACTAGCTCCTTCTAAGAACAGAGAACAAAGCCCAGAGGTCTTATAGCACATCCCTCTGCTCAAACAAGAAGCATTCAGTGGTATTAACATACTACCTGTTTATTAAATAGGAAATACAAAAAGTTCAGTTAACAGTTCTTTTTTTCTTCAGTCTACAGCTGTCTAAATATTATCCCAGTCTCTCCTTTGACATCCACCTGAACCCCAGACCTTGAGTGTAAAATGATATAAATGAAGCTCAACACTTGTGTAACTCACTGCTGTGTCCCGACAAACCTGGGATTGCATATTTGACTTCTGTGAGACCAGTGATGCCATATGATGCAATCCTGAAGTGACCTCATTTTCCAAAGACAGCTTTACTATGAGTTTCCTAAGTTTTGACCAAAAAGCTGAGCATGATGAAAGAGTTGTGGAATCACCATGCCAAGATTTGCATGACAACATTGAAAAAAAAGCAAAAAAAGCCAAGTTGTAGCTCTGCATAGTTTACAACTTCTGCCCTGCACAGTTTCTGTTTCGATCCATTTAGATGAAAAGCTGTGCAAAGTTTTAGAAACTTCTCCTCATTTCTGCTTTTGAGTCACTTTTGAAGGTTATTTGCCTTTCCCATTTTCTCTGTGGTAGCTAAGGAGATGAAAGTCTTTCTGTATGCACCAGATATCCCTTACACAATGGGAGAGAAATATTGATATTTTTATATTGCACAGTGGGTCATATTTATGAATTAATGCATGCTTCATCATAGCTCTAAATAATGGAACATTTTGGATAGGAACAAAGGGCCTGAAACTGTCTGAGTATGTCCAGCTTCCTCTCCCTTCTGAACTCCTTACAGGCTGATTTTGGAAAGGGAGAGCTTCCTCGGGATCAATGTTACCTATGAAAATTATTTATTCAAGAGAAAAAGTAAGGCAAGGCCTTATTGTAATATACAGTTTTCCACCTACTCTTTTCCCGTCACCACAAGGAAAAAATGCAGGACTCAGAGCTCCTATTTAGGCCTGCAGAGCTTAGCTGAATTTCTCTTTCAGTCCATGCCAACATCCTGAAGTTCCTCTGGCTTTCCTTTAGGACTTTCCTTTAAGACTGTAATGTGATGCAGAGATTATTGCTACAATATCTCCCTGCCTGCCACGACATTCCTGATGCAAACTGTAAGCCAAGGCAGGGGTACCCTCAGCCCTTTTGAGCTTTGAGGATACCCAAAACCCACTATACCATTAGGAGGGCAGGGAAGATGTCTGTACTCTGTCCCAGCTGGAGACCGATCATGAGAAGACAGAACAATGGTTGTGGGAATGGACCCACAGCTCATCTGCACAGATGGGGCAGGAGAGAAGCAGTAGTCTCCTTTTCTCTTCATCTACCACTGGTAAAATTCTGAGGATGAAAACTGCAATACTTCAGGCTAATTTCACAATTTTTTTTTTTTTTTTAAATTGAGATTCAGACACTTTGCAACAAATAAAAAGTAAATATATAAACATGCAACTCACCATCCAAGCTTATGTTCTCCCTCACTGTAACTTATGTAGATTGCTGCCTATGTGCATAGCTTTCATTACAAATAAAACATAAAAGCCAGCGCATATCCTGAAGAACTATTTTTCTTTATTGCAACACCATTACACGAAGCCTAGTAACATAAACAAAGATTAGACTTGGCTGTTTTGAACAAACAACCATTTATTGTCAAGGCTTTTCAGGAGCTTTCATTTTCCTTTTTGAAAAACAAGATCTTGTGCCAACCTAGCAAATGTGTAACATTAAATAATAAACAAAATAATGGGACACCCTACCACACTAGTTTATAGACAACCTCAGTGTCACAGTTGTACATATCCAAGCTAAGGCAGAAATCCAGTTAAACTAAGCAGACATATTCAATCAAAACCCCACCAGCAGAGCCCCTTGGGACATAGCTGCTGTTCCTTAATGCTGCCACCAGCCTTAGAGTGGGAGGATGCACAGGAGGAACAATCCAGGGGCAGAGCGCTCCATGCCACTGGAACAGCATGCAGCAGAACACAGCCAGAGAACCTTTTCCCTATTTCCTGTCCTGGCACGATGCCACAGAACACAGGACAGAGGTGTCTGAACCCTAAAGGAGCAGCAGGTTTGTGGTGGGCAGGTGGGAGGAGAACCCCAGTGCCCTGGCTGTGCAGCCCTGCCTGCCCGCTCCGGCCGTGGTGCTGCCGAGGCTCTGGCCTGTGGTGCTCCCTGAAGGTTAATTCCAACACAATTCTCCATTTTAAAGTGAATCTCCTAAACCCAGCCAGAAGTAATCACACAACAAGCTATCCCTTAGACAATGAGCAGAGATTATTCAGCTTCCTTGTACCCCAGCGAAACAGCAGCTTCCTTCCTGCCCCTGATTGGGGTCGTGATTAACCACGCAGTTCAAGGTGACAGAAGAATGCGGTTCCAGGCATATATGGCTTCCTTTAACCTCAGCAAAACACAGCACCAGATATTTCAATTAGTGTGTACCAAGGTCACAAAATCAATTTCTTATCGCCGAAAAACACACATACTGTAAATTTCATTTTCAGGCCATAATCTCTAAATTAAATCTGTGTACCTAAAAAATATACAGTGCAAAATTGCAGTCCTTCAGCCCCCTCCTTCTCTTGCAGCCCAGCAGCATTTTCACAAACATCACCTGGCTTTGTGCTCTATATTTAGAGCACAATGTTTGGTTAGATTCTAATCTTCTTGGAGAACGTCATTATCCCTTTCTTTGGCAAATAGAGGTCCAAAGTGTCAATTACCTTCTTAAACTCTTTCATACACAAAGGGCTGAGCTGGGTTTGATATTCTGTCTGCCAACAGCTCAGTTGGCAATTTTTCACAGTCATACACAGAAAAATTGTGCACCAGCATATCATCCTAGATAAATTACACATTTCAAATGTGGTTACATACAACTTCACCACTCCCGGTCAATATATTATAACAGAAGAAAATAAAAAGCAACAATTAAAAAAAGACAAAAAAATCCCAAAGATAACACTTTTCTGCAATGGAACCCTATGAGTTCAATATAGAATTACATAGAAAAAAAGTAAAATGAGTATAAGAGATTAGTGGGCTATTATAAATAAATCAGCATAGTTGTGCAGAAATTATATCATCTCTTATGTGTGTAATTCCTGATGATACATCCCTTATTCTGTGGGTGACACTGACTTCACAGCCCCAAATGCAGCTGCACAGTCTGATGGCTGCAGCAGCCTCTCCCATGGGTGAGTTTAGGTTGAGAAGTCTCAAGGAAGTGGAATGTATGGAAGCAGTTTCTTTACAATGAATCCTGGTCTTTCCTTAACAAAAGCTAATTTTGACTACACAATCACAGAATGAGTAAAACTAAAAATTCTGAGATTGCTTTACCTCTTTTTTTTCATAGAAAAGTCTGCTTTTATTCACATGCCTACTTATACATAAGTCCCTGTGTACATGGTTGTGTGCATTTAATATACATGCATGAGTATACATGTTCAGGAAATACTTTTCATCCTTTTACTTCAAACCAGCAAGCGAGAAGTACATATTGTTACTGTTGGACCTCCTGAGACTACTTCAGATGTTAGAGACACAGGAAGGGAATCATATCTCTGGTAAACACAAAGTAAGCAAACTCTGAAATAACAAGTTTATAGCTCCTTAAATGAATTTTCCCACATCCTCTAAACACGTAACATATTGATTCTTACCACCATAAAGCAGGATGAAAGGAGTATTTTCTCAAGAAAGGAAATTAGCGTTATTTGGCAAGGGTTAAAACACATTTTGAATTAAACAAGTATGAAACCATCCAAGTGCAGATGATCAGCCTAAAAGTTTGTGTAAATTTTTGAGAGAGACAAATAACTCTTTTCTACCACATCATCTACACACATTTTAAAAACTCTTTTTAGATGCAAACAGGACTAATTTAAAAGAGAGTCTGGATATGATTAAAGATATAACAAGAGGAAGATTTGTTTTTTTCTGGTTCTTTCAAAAGTGCATTACTGTATTTTAGTCATGCTCAAAGTACCATTTCAAGAAAATGTAAACAAAACACGTGAAAAAAATAGAGGAGTCTTTCCCCCCCCCCTTTTTTTTTTTTTTTTTTGGCTCAAATCTGTGAATGTAATTAGTCTATCTAAAAAGCCCCTAAAACGGACTTTATCCAAGGCTTTGTAAAGTTAGGATCAATCTTACAAATGGTTATTGTGGGCTGTGTCTTTGGCCCAGATGAAGTGTGCTTTCTGGCAGTAGGAAGAAGAGCTATCCCTCTGAGGATCTTCTGTCTCTCATTTGAGTGGGAAACTGGGAGGGATTCATTTGTTTCTGGATTTGACACATTGGATGCATAAAACGCTTTGAGTCAAAATTTTATGGACTCTAAGTTATTTTCAGAGGTAAGACAGTTGGAATGAGACAGCCTCCACCTTGGCTTATTCAGCAGGGCTGTATTGTTACTCCAGACATCCTGCACTGCTTTCTTCCTGACTCATGTCCTCATGCATCACCAGGCACTGTAGTAACACATGCTCCCCTTTCAAACTCCTGAACTACTCTTAAGAAATTCAACTAAAACATAATTTGAATAGTAGCTATAAAAAATAAATTAATGGCTACAGAAGCTGTTTTGACTAATACTGTTAGCCAAGGGTATGGCTATTTTGAGGAACATAAACATAACTCCATCCTTTGTAGCTGGAAGGCAACCATACAACAGCTGGTTAGTCCCCAGCAGCCTGCAGACATCACAGCCATCAAGCCCTTCCCAAATTCACAGAAAAGTGTGACATCTTGCACATGAAAAGGCAAAAGTCATACATAAAGCTGTAGGCCCCCAAATGGCCAGGAACCTGCTTTGTTAACATCAACACCAGCACTTTCCCAGGCAAGTGGACTGGTATGCACCAGAAAATCAAATCCTCCCAGTTAATTTGCCCAGACTTTTCACTTGTGTGATCTGCCTGCAGGTTTAATCTGCAATATGAAATCAAGATACCTCAGCTGGGTAACATCTCACAGCTCAACAATCAATCTCTGCACTTCAAGAAAAGTAAAAAACCATTCAGGTATATTATTACCAAAGAAGACACAAGGGAAGAAAAACCCTGTAGCCATGGGCTCAGTTAAATATAACACCTAAATATGCAGCAAACAGAAGGGTACCTCCCAACAAAGCTTGGGATCACCAAAATGCCCAGCACCTAAACCTGCAGTAGGAATTTTGAATTCAAAGGTGACTCCTGCTCTTTCCCTGAAACTGTGTAAAAGTTCCAGCAGAATATAGAGGCAAAGCAGTAGAGATTAGGAGATGCAGGAAGGGAAAGGGAAAGGAAAAAGGGTAAGGAGCATGTCAAAAGGGCTGGGAATTTGTGATCCTCTTTGGCCCCCTGTATAGCATATCCCAAGTTTTCCAAGTTGTCACGCTGAGCTGAGCCCTGTTAGCATTTGGCTAAGGCATATCTTTCTCCTGCTGTGCTGTGTTAGAGCAGCTGCAATTTGCCTTTTTATAGCTTGTGGTAACTGATAGCAGTGAAATGAATTTAGGAAGTGTGTGGATTGGATCTTCCATATCAGTGATTTCAGACTATTTGGTAAACACAGAAGTGACATCCAGTGATGCATGCCTGCTGTTAAAAAAATAAAAATAAAATTCTCCTTTGGTGAATCAACATTTGAATTAAATAGTTTTCTATTGAAGAGCAGTTTTGGATAGAATAAACTGATTATACACAGTGATTTTACAGGGTCATTTTAATTTGAAAGCAAAAATTCCCTCTATAAAAACTATACACAAACTATACACAAATTGGGTGCTGCAGAATGGCAACAATGACACCAGTGAATCCAAACAAATTCAGTGACTGCAATACAAGTCAATGGCGGAACTCAGCAACATGATGTTAGAACAAGGAACTGAGGTCTCACAGGAAAACTGCTTCTTATAGCTGGCAGAAGCCAGAGAATTGATCCTTTGACCCTCCATAAAACAAGAAAATATGTTTGTGCTCAGATATTGAGCATGCTTTCCATTTGATTCAGCTGGATTTATACAAATTGCCCCGTGTTCTAACTGGGATTTTGTATTTTGGTACAAAACACCACTTTGCACTGATGTATTTTTTTACCTCTGTAAAATGAAAAATCCTCCTACACTGTACTTCAGAAACAGAGTTACTGCCTTGCTCCAATAGAAAGTTTCTCTGACAGCTTAAGTCCTTGCTCAGTATTTCTGGAAGAGCTGTAACTATTTTACAAGTAAGACTGATTAATCTTGCAGTATAATTTGCAAGTGACATTTACAAGGGAATAATGTGTAGGGATATCTGGGAGGGATATTTTGTTCAGGCTTTTCCTGCTTGCCTGCCTACCCTCCTGGAACAAACAGCACTGCTTCATTTTCCTTCCGTATTTTACAAAGTTAAAGTAAACACTGTGATCACACTGTTTACTTTAATTTCCTGCAGTGTGCCAGCAAAGCAGCAAATTGGCAGTCAGCAATCAAGAAGCAGCCAGCATTTGAAACAGCAGAGCTGCTTAGGAAAGCATCACTGATGCCAACTCATTTTCTCCTTTGTTTTAAAAATAAAATATTGGCTTCTATGAAGTTTTACTTCTACCCTTATCTTTTCTAAAGCATCTAAAATTTTGTTTGTTTCCTTTAATTTTCTCTTGGAAGAAAGCTGGAATTATGAACAACACTTAATTTATATGTCCAACTCTTCTTATATAAAGGAATACATTTACAACTGTGGCAAATATATTCTATTTATCTGTGGAAAATCCATGGCATTTTTGCTTGACAGGAAGTTAACTTGTCTATAAATCAGTTGTTTCTGAGTGTATCTTTATTTTTTATGCCAATAGCTTTAGTCCATGTTACTTCAATTAGGTGTACAATATTGTGAAGCTAGAACCTCGTGCATTACAAGCAGAATACACATCTGCCCAAGAAAAGTCCTAAAAAGCAAATAGATGTACTATCAGAAGTTAGTCTCTATTATTTAATACTACATAAAGTGAGGAATATAAATACAAAAGAAAAAGTAAGGAGACTGGGATAGTATTTTGTACCTCAGAGGTGTAAAGCTTGACAAGGTGACTCATTTATGGTTTTCTGGAAGTTACTGTACAGAGGGAATTTATTGCCATGTAGATTATAATTCCAATATATAAAAGAGGCCAGATACTACCATCAGTTATTCTCCTGACTATGTGCATTCCTGCATGTATTCTTTCTGAAGACAATGAGATTATGAAGAGGATTAGCTTTTTGTTAGAGTGGCCAAAGTATGCCTTCAGAAAGTCCAAAACATGACCTAATTTAAAGTAGTTGAAATCTTGTGGGAAAGATTGTAAGAGAATAATTATTTTAAAAGCCATGACTTTGACACCAGGAAATTAAATTCATATCTATGTGTCTTTATCTATACACAGCAAATCCAATAATCTTGAGCTCTCTGCAGTCACTTAGCCAGCTGGCAAAGGGAGCAAAGTCAAAACTAACAAACCCCATTCCTAAGGTATGTTGACATCAGTGATTCATGATTCATCAATAATGGTGCTAGGAAATAAATGTAAGGCGACATTATTGCCTTTTGCAGAACAGAAAACTCAAGGGAAAATATCCAAGTGTGTCACAGTTAAAAGACAGGGCTAGTAAAGAAATAAGTTTTACAAGTATTTAAGAGGTGTTAAAAGCAAGTGAAAGTAGAGAAACAAATGTAAACCTTTCACTGTAAGAATGTACCTATAAATAAAAATGGAGAGTTTCTCAGCTAGGAAAGCTTAAGAGGACTAACCTGAAAATGAACATTTTCTGTTCAACATGTTTATAACGAGGAAGAATTTGAATAGCTTGTTTCAGAAAAAAGCCTAAAAAGAATGACTGCTCTGGTTTAATTGTCTACCAGGATAAGCACAGTGAAGAAGTTGCTTCTACATAATGCAAAATTACTAATGTTGACAGTAATTATGACTCTCACAATTTATCTAAATAACTAAAAGGGCAAATATGGAAACACAATGTACTGTATAGGCTCTTTCGAAAATGGCTGTATTAGCACATAATTGATGATCTGCTTTGAAGGTGACTGCACTATCATTGTAAAAGCCCAAGATTATTAACTGAATAAAAATGGGTAGCTATCTCTAGAACAGCAGATACACCTGCTGCTTTTGCCACACAGAACAGCAAGATCTCATACATCATTAAACAACTGAGGCTTTGCTTTACGTTTTCCCAGCTTTAAACTATTTATGATAGGGTGTAGCCTACATTTCTAATCCTTTGTAGAACCTACCCAATTAAAATTCTGGTTACTTTTGGATGCCATTAGAGGACTACTGCACAATATCAGTAATGCACCATGTTACATGCTGCCCTAGAGAAATATTGTCTCTCTTTCAGGGCCAGCAGCCACATAGCTCTGATACAAGCTTTGCTGCTTTGCTGGAGGGTAAGTGACTTTGGTGGCTGTTGAAGTATTTTACCAAAGAAAATGGTGGTCTCCAGACATAAGACTTGCTTCAAACCATTGCCACTTGCCTGCAAAGCACCACAAATACATCTAATATCTTATTTTCCTGGACTGATGTTGGAAATTGTATTTTAAAGACTCAGTTGTCAAACACTTAATATAATTCTTGATAAACAATTAATGTACTAATAAGTTTTGTGAATGAATATTTCACTGCACTGAATTTTAAGTGCTCAATAAATATTTTTATGAAATCTGAATGTAGATTTCTCTAAGAAAATACAGGTATAAGAGAAAACAAGAAAAAGATATTGTATCAGAAAATAAAAAAAAAGAGCATGGAAGGCAAGAGAAATCTGTCCCCCAAAATTTGGATTCAATAACAATATAATAGGTGCATATCTAATGGATAGTTTAAGAACATCAGTCATGGCAGTGAGAACAACAGGTGTCTTTACTGCAAATTTAATTGATGATTCATAATCACAGACTTTCTAGACCAGTTATAGACAGTATAGTGGGTACCAGATGATTCTAAGTAAGTAAATGATAGTTTGATTTATTCCAGGCAGTATTGGTAAAACTGACCTGTTTTTCTTGTTTCTCTGCATTATTCACAAATGTAGGTCCTTGACTCTGCAAACATGATGTGCACTTATTGTTCAAACAAGCTGACCTTCATGGTACTAAAACTGAACTAGTGTAAGAGCAAAACCAGTGTTGTGGAACCTATTTCTTTCTTTTGACCAGCTTGATGGAGAAATAATGATTAAGCTATCATGGCAAGGTTAGCATTAAATTCAAGCAATATATTTAGAAACCACAAGACATTTTGGTACAAAGAAGAGACTGACTGAACAGTGTTTGTTCAGACTTTACAAGGGAAGACAAAGGGCAAATAACAATGCTATCTACACTACCTAATGGGAAGCCATGAGGGCTTGTGGAGGAGATGAAGCTAAACTATTATTAGAAATGTACAGTGGTAAATGCACATGGGAAGGAAAAGTTACAAGCTGCAACTGGAGAAACCTCAACCAGATATCAGAAAAAATATTTTCACAGTTGTGGAGGTCAGACACTGAAACAAGGGCACAGAGAGGTGCAGGTTTCATCCTTGGAGATATGCAAGACTCAGCTGGCCAAATTCCTAAGCTACCTGGTGTAAGTTGAATCTGAGTGGGGAGCTGGACTGAATGACCAACACAAGTCTCTTCCAAACTAAATTATTCTATGATTTCGTGATTCCTCATTTTTTTTTTTTTTTTTTATTTTAGCCATCTATATTTCTCTTTCAACATTCCCACCTTAAAAAAGGGTAGACACCTTTCTTAGAAAAAAAGGCCTTTTCATTCTAAATTTCCCTAAACAAACATTCTCCCAAGCACAGCATGGCAAATGAGCTATAAAGATCCAAAATACCTGTGGGCTGTTTTCCTACACTCATACCAAACCAAAGGGTTACTGCTAAGTAGTAACTGCTAAATTTCCCAAGATGCTTGAACACAAAAACTGACCTGGTAGATGGTTACTAATCATAACTACTTCTCAAGATACTGAAAACTGACAAGATTAATGTGAATTTCAGCCTGTCTGCAGCTGGACATAGCCGTACCTAACAGTGAAAATAAATATTAGAGCTATTCATAGTGAAAGACAACTCAAATATGAAGGCAGGAAAAATATTTTAGCTTACTTTTCTTTAGATGAAAGACAGAGTCATCCTAAAGTATATCCCTTAGTAGGATTTCTGGCATATTTCACTTGTAAGGAGCTGTAGTAGAAAAATCAACACTGGCATGTCTCTGTGACATACACACCTCCTTGGTTTCCTAGAGCAGCCCAGGAGCTCTTATTTGATGGTGATCAGAAGCTGGGAAGAGTGGTCAAGTGCTGTGTGTGAGAGGCAGGGAGCTGTACAGTGGCCACCACACCAGCCCTAACTTCAGAAATCCTGAGCCACAAGGGAAATTGCTGAAGGTAAATCAGCAAAGATCAATTAGCAGCTCTCATGCAAAAGGAAAGCTAGAAAACGGGTCATACTCAATTGAGATACATGGCAAGCTGTATCAAAACCCCAGGCTAAACTCAGTTTGTGCAATTTCTCAGAAAATATTTAAGTTTTTAGCTTTGAAAACATGTTAGTGTATGACAGTGTTGTGACATAAAGTTTAATCCTTGAGCTAGTGGGCTCTTGGTTAACTTTTTCAAATGAACACACAGAAAAAAAAAAAAAAAGTATGGGTAAAATATCTTTACCTTTACAGACTGTTATGCCATTTCCTGTGTATCCTTGGGAGCAATAGCAGCCTGTTGTCCCACCCTTAACTTCACACCTGGCATCTTTGTGGCATGTCATGTTGCAGCTTGGAGAAGAGCAGCCATAGTCCAGCAGACTGGAAATCAGAACTGGAACAAAGGAAAATCAGACTTGTTTCATTATCTCAAAACTTTATTCTGAGCTCTAAAGCAAGATCTGGGCCAAAGGTTTCCACAAAATGGGTGTATTCCAGGAAACATTATCACAGATTCAGTTGCAGTGCAGGGCAGGGCAAGGGCCACCAGCTACAGGGGCATCTTTGGTAAAGCAGCAGACAATGCAGATAAACAAATTGAATGTGTTCTCAACCAGTATAAAATTGGGAAACAGCATGGAAGTTACTCAGTGGTCTGGGGGAAACATTTGGATGGCTTCCAAAGCTCTCTAGGAGTTTCTAGTAAAACCCAGGCATTCATTTGCACCCTCAATTTTGTATGGAGCAAAATCCAAACTGTCCTACACACCCAATGGAAAAATACCAAAGAAGGTTTCCCTGATCAGACTTTTTATTCTTATAAGTACTTCCATACTTCTGTAGCTAACACATGGGCATGGTCTGGTAGATTAAGATGAAATGTCACATATTTACATCATTATAGTAATGTGGTTTAAATGTTATTTACAGTGTGGCAAATTATGTAAATTTAATCTCTTAAAACACCATAACTAATTTCCCATTGTATAAATTCATATGATTTTCAACACAAAGAAAGAAAGGAACCTCTTCTTTTGAGAAAACTAACAGATCACTGTACTATCACACACACCCTCTAGCTGGTTAGATATAAGGCATTTAGGTCAGAAAGGAGAGTAAATTTTTTATTTGTAGTTTACAAATTGTTAGCAGGATGTAGTGAAATTTTCAGAACAGAAAGATCCTTCTGGGTGCTGTCTTCCCCTGCAGTTCTGCTTTTCCCTGTCTAAATGTCATTCTGGATAGTTGTTAGCCTAGTGTTACAGTTTCATTGCCTCATGATATCTCACCAAGATGTTGTTTTCTTGGACAAATTAAGACTTAACAAAAAATTCAAGGGACTAAAAATAATACACGATTTTTAAATAATTATATATAATCCAGGTCAACTTAGATATCAAAAAATTTCATATTTTCCCTGTGTTTCTGAGAGGATAGACTGTCTTCCACAGGGATTAAAACAGAAACCTGTGGGATTCTGTTGTCATTTTACTGTTTTCAGCATGTGAAATCTAAAAATTTCCCAAACAGATGGAGAGAAAGAAGGAAAAAAAAACCAAACCCAAAAATGCACAGAAACTCACAATGTTTCTGTTTTGTTTTGTTTTTTTTTTTTTTTTTTTTTTTTTTTTTTTGCAAAGAAACTCCAATTTTTTTTTTTTTTTTTTTTTTTTTTTTTTTTTTTTTTTTTTTTTTTTTTTTTTGGTTTTTTTTTTTTTTTTTTTCAGTACAAAAGCCACAGTGAGATAAAGACAGGCATTTTGGGGTTTGGTTGTGGGGTGATACTAACCATGCAATTACCAAATCCAGCAGAAGCACTGATCAAAACTACAGGGACTTTCAGTCCCGTGTATCCACAAGCTTTCAACCATCCCCACAAATAAAAATTTCTCCTTGTCAGATCCCACTCCCTTCTCACCTGTCACACTCCCCAGAGACAGAGATTTCACCTACCTAGGAATGGAAGCAGTTTCATTGGTGATGCTGGTGCTGTGCAGTGCCTGGTGCAGAGACCCTGTGTCAGAGGAAAAAACTTCCTGCTTTAAAATATATGACCATGTGCAAAATACGCACATAGACTATCAGGAAAGCGATGTCCTGGTACAGGCACAGCCTGACACTGCCCTTTGTCCCAAGCCTCACGCTTCCAAAAGTTCCTGAGGCTCTCAGGCAGGACAGGAAGGGTCAGGAGGGGCTGAGGACCTGGTCTTCTGGCAAGTAGGAAAGCAATGAGAAAGCAAAAGGGAAACAAGGCTGCGTCTTGCAGAGGATATCAGAGAAGATTTTTTGGTGAGGAGGTCAGAGGAGAATGGAGCTGTTTGGGACAGTGGCTGGGGCAGGGGAGGGTGAGGCTGGAAGGGGTGACTGCAGCCTGCTGGCAGTACAGCAGCAGCAGGTGGAGCAGATGAGGGAGGGTGAGGAAGAGGTGGAGGAGAGCAGTAACTTGCTCGGTGTTTACGAGCTCAGAGGTAACGGTCTACATGCTTCCTTCCACCTTTTCCTGCTGACATGAGTATGTGTGAGCCCTGAGACTCTCTTTGTTTGGAATCAGTCTTGGCTAACTGCTGTTCTTACTGCTTTCCTCAGTTTTGAGATGGATCTTTACTGCAGTCAAGCAATGTTGCTTTAAGGGTAATGGGATGTAAGGCAAGTACAGGAAATCACTGAACTCTGCTTTGTGAGGGAAACAAAGACATAGGCAGGGAGAAAAGAGGCAGGAAACTCAGGAGCTGAAGGAGACAAAATTTATATGAGTTTGTGGGTTGTGTAATAGGACAACTTCAATACATTGAACATGTATTGAACATATCCAAAAAGCACTTGGAATGTCTTTGCGTTTAATGCGAGAGCAGTTTTATTCTCATTATAGCATCCTGATGAGACTTCAGCATGTACTTATACCATGCACTGATATGGAAATATTTTCCCTAATCTTGCCAGCAACAATGTGCCTAGAGTAATTTCCCAGATTTCTGAAAACACTGTAAAAGTGGAGCAATGACGTGTGCCTGTCCTTATAGATGCCAGCTGAGGGATGTGCACAAACAGCCATGCTGCTGGGAGAGAGGAGAATCTCTCAAAGGTAGATAAAACACATGAGGCTGTGGAATGTCCACTGTGACAAAATATATCATGTCTGACTGGAAAGTTTTGAGGCTGGGATTTTGGTAAGTACCTGATGGGAAGGCATCAGCCTGCTCTTGGGAATTGTCTCCAGATCTGGCAACATTTTTTTCTAATCTTTTTAGGAACTATTTGCTCACAGCCATTTTCCAGCCTCATGATCACTGCTGGCTGGAGTTCAGTGGGTAAAACTGTAGTCAGGCCAAGGAGGTGTGAGGCATGTAGAAATAGCACATAGGTGTCTGGTTGGCACCAAGTACTTCTGGAGCACCTTGGCAAACAGAGGGGAAGCTCCAGGAACCAGATGTTAATTTCTGATGAACCGCAGAATAGTGAACAAAGGGTCCAGGTGTAGGAAGACTTTATTCCTCCTGTTTTACTTTGTGATGGGGGGAGGACTTAAAGGGTAAGAGAGGAAGGGACTTGGAATTTGTTTGTTTTGTCAAGTTTTCCCGTAATCTAATGTATGGAGACACAGAGGAACAGAAAATCAGATGACCTGAGGACAGCTTTGATCTGCACATCCTGTCCCTTGTACTGGCATGTGCTGTAAGCTCAGCTGGTGTGTACTAGCTTACAGATCCTGCTCCTAAACTTCAGTGGAATAATAGGGGCTGAAAACCTATAATGCAGAAAATATATGTTATTGTTCTGTGTCTTATTACTCCCCAAAATCAAGCTAAAAGATTTTAAGAGTAAGCAAGAGTGCAAGAAGCTACGACCTAAGATTCAGGTCTTCAGAGTTAGAAACACATTTTCACAAGTCAGAGATGTACATTTCCATTTTGTCTAGCAAAATTAACACCAGCATTCTACAAGGGGTGTCCAGATACACTGGTTGGACAGCAATTTCATAACCACAGTGATAGTAAATTTATAGTAAAAAAACTTTAATTCCTTTTCTGATTCAAGGTCTAAGGACAGAGAAGAAATTGCGGATGACTCAGAAAAAAACCCATAATCTTACTATTGGGAGACAAATGCCTCCTCTTCTTTTTGCTAAAAAAGCATGTGATAACCCCTTTTCACTAGTCAATGATTCAAACTCCAATCACATCAGGATATTTTCCATCTGGAATAGTGCTGCTGACCTCCTCACTGCACTCACAGGTATTGTGGATGGCATCCAAGGCAGTGCACAGGTCTAATTGGCAAGTGGTTTACACTGTGCCTGGCAATGGGGGAGCAGGGAGCACATAAAGAAGAAAGATGAGGAAGAGCAGAGCAAGGACAGGAGAAGGTAGGTTAGGTCAAGAGCAACCCGGTGATAAAAGGAGCTTCGATCAGATTTAGAAGGCAATAGGGAGACAGTGAAGAAGAGGGATTTAGGAATATCTTAATGAGATCTCAATACTGGGAGCAGTGGATTACTTTTGCATTACACTCCTTTAAAAACTGGCTAATGTGAGTGTCATTTAGAGGCTGAAGACAGCAAGGTCGCAATAGGAATGGATGTGGAGAAGGATGGACTTGACAAAGATTTTATGGGGAGAATGAAGAGGAGAGAAGAGATTTCTGAGACATTTTGGAGATTAAACCAGGAGGATTTACTGATAATATCTATTGGCATACAGGGACAGGAGTTAAACAAGTGGAGATGAGCAAGTGAACACATGAAAAGGAGACACTTTCAAATTTGTGCTGTCAAAAATTTCAAAAAATGCTGAGAAAAAAAATACTTAGGTGTCACAAAACTGAAGTATTGATGTGTGCCTGTATTTTTAGGCAGGGAGGAGGGGCATGCACAAATGTGCATATTCCTGAAAGCGTGGAGAATATGTCTAAGCTAAATAAAATGGGTACAAGAATGTGGAATGTCAGTACTGCAGAATCCATCATTAAGAAACATTAAAAATAAATGGTTTGTGGAAATATTTCAAAAGTCAGTCTTTCCATTCTTACCTATGGAGAGCAAAGCCCCAGTTCTATACTTAACTGTGTTGCTCATTTTATAAATGGGCTCATTTATCTTTGCAAGACTGAATTAGGAAGGCATAAGTAAATGAATATACACAGGTTAACACGCTTGACTTCAAACCACACATTTCTTATTACTGATCACTGTGATTACAACATCTTACATGTGACTGTAAAATTCTCAAGCTGGTTACTTTTGCTGGTGAACTGATAGGAAGACATCAACCTGCTTTTATAAATTATTGGGTATTTTCCAAGCTATGTATGATGAAAAAATCTATTTATTCATAGTGGTTTTAAAGGTAATTTGGATGCTGATTGTGCAGACGATGCTGTGAAAATAACATGTACAGCTGGTGGCTTTCTAGAGCTCAATCTTACATAGCTTTCAAAAGATAAATACAGATATATACAGAGCACTGCTTTCATTCCAGAAACTGCCTATAGTGCTAACAAAGGAGCAAAAATGGAACAGAGCTGGTATTAGGTGTGTTTTTTTAAGTAAGCAGAAGCATGAGCTACTGTATTAAAGATATTGTTTGGTGTGATCAAATCTGGACTACTACTGAATATATAAGAAAGAATCTCACCAAATTTGCTGTTTGCCATAGGTTGCAGACCCCACTTTCAGACCACAACAGGTCATCCTCAAAGGAGATAATGAGAGAGTGTACCATATTGAGAGATCCTGAATGCCCTGGTAGGGTTTAAAAATCTTCAGCCTCCTTGGTGTTGAGCTCTGTGTATTTTCAGCACACTGAAATAGCAGTATCAGTGTGCTCCAATATAATCCACCCTGTGTGTGCAGAACAGCCAAAGGCATGTGCATGCAACACACTTGTGTCTATAACATAAGTACATGCATGTATCAGTTACTGAATTGAGACAATACATTTTCAATGCCAATAATAAAATTATGATAATTATGATCACAATCTGCCTTTTTTTGACAAATGACTGTTGAGTCACCAAGTTTCCTGACAAAAAGAGAATATGATGTAAAACAGACAGCAGATGGACAAATGCATTGGATAAAGCTTTTTCTCTGCTGATTGCTGTGTTTTTTTTAATATCAAATTTATTCATTGGTTTCAATCAAGTCCTATTACTTCAAAAAATTTAGATGGTCTTCATAATACTTCAGAAATGTTTCATTTATCCTTGTCACTGGGACAATTATAGGGTTTTTTCTTCTAGTCACTGAAATCTGGATACAATTGAAAATGTACGTAAATGTCAGATCAAAATAATGAATTTCCATTATTGGTTAAAATTATTTTCAAATATAAAAAATCCATGGAAAGTATTTTTCAAACACAGGCCACTCAATCATAGGGCAGCCTATCTCAGAGGACTCTAGCTCAAAAGTAGTGTCAGCATCTGTTTTATAACTGTCTCACCTTTCTGTCTGAGTGCTTTACAAATCCTTATCATTTTATGTGCAAACATCATATTCCATCTGAGCATACAGGGCTGAATAGATCTCTTGGGATGATGTAACTCTAGGCAATTCTGAAGCAATAAACACACAAACTCACATAAACATATGCATGCACACATCCTCCTAAATCTGCGTAGCTATGTCCATCTGAAGGAAATGGCACATTTCAGTGCTCAGAGCCAGCTCCTTTCTTCTCTTTGTTTTACCTTGGATGAAGTCATGAAATAAGGGAATTTAAAGTGAATGCAATGTTTCTGAAAGCCAGATTAACTGCCCTGAAATTGGGCTCTGTTTCTGCATCTGCTATAGTACAGCAGAGATGTACAGATTGAGTATAAAGTTCCCCACAGCTAAAAGGGATAAAGTAATTCAGTTTCCATGTCTGTTTGTGTTCTCCTGGTCATGCTACAGTGAAATTGTAACAATAGTCACATCTCTGCAGGAGAAATAGAGTGAACTCCATGAATAATTACACCAATGAAATGCCAGACTACCAGTTTCTTTTAATACACTCATTTTATACCAGAACATCAGAAGCAAAGGGCTCTTACAGTGGAGGGCTAACATCTGAACCACCAGATGACCAGACTGAGTCCTACAGGCCCACAATTACATCTTTGTGTTTTTCACACAGGAGAAGAGTTCTGACACTTCTCATTTGCCTACTAAAGAGTCAGTCCCTGTCCTGACCTGTCCAGGGTTTTACCCTCTCAATGCTACAATCAATCTTCCAGCAGAGCAATATCCCACAAAAGCCATCTTGAATTTTTTGTCCTTGGGTAACACTCTGAAAAATGTTTAAATTATAACATAGGTTTGTGGTCTTATCAATTAACTTCAATGTCTATTGAAGAATGACTTGATCCCAAGCAAGGATATTGGGATTTGGTTCCATTCCCAGGAACCTTGATGTGCCATGGGGTTGTATCTTGCAGAAATGCAGGTCAAAGGGAGCAGAGGATATGTGATTATCCAGATGCGGCCACAGGAGTGGACAGAACTGTGGTCAGAATGAGGTAAACACAATACTGGAAAAGAAGATGCTCTTTTCCATCCTCTCAGTCCCTCACAATTACAGATGTCCTGGATAAGAGTTCATAGAAGTTCTGGTGCTCTGCTGCTGCTGTGTTCTGCTTCACTTCTCACAGTCCTGCCAAGGCCAGAGCCCTCTTCCCCCTGCCCTCTTTCCTTCCTTACCACCTTTCCTCTTCATCCTTTCTCCCAGTGACTCCTCAAAAATTTGTTCATTTCCTATCTGAGAACTCTTGCAGAAGGAAAAATACTTGAGGACCATGACAGGAAACAAAATATTACTCAGAAGAGGAAAATAATGAATGATCATTTAAGACCAAGAGTGGAGAGTTCATTGTATGAGCTGCCAAAAGTGCTTTAAGTCAAACCCAAACATCTGCATTACAAACAACAGTCATATAATCACTGACTTCTTGTATTATCCCTTCCCAGGAAGAAAGTACTTTGTGATGCATGGGCCAATAAAACAATTATTCTGTAATATTCCTTCTCTGTGATATCATCCCCTTCTTTGAAGGTTTCGGTAATATGGGAATTTGCTGGGAAGTTGTAATTGAAGAAAAGCATGGACAGGAGGGACAGGTCCTTAGGTCCTGTTATTATCCAATTGCTTTTGGATCACACCAGTCACTAGGTAAAGCATTTTCTCCATGTGGGGTGACTCCAGAAGGGGCTTTCACTGGAGCTCAGTACTACAAAGCAGAGAGATCGTAGAAGCTATGGAAAAGTTCTGACTTCTTTCTTTGTGCCAGTGACTTAGAGCTATGTTCTCTCTCACTCATGCTACAGGGTCATGTTTTTCTGGTGTTGGGCACTAATGGCTAAGTGCTGGCAAGTTCTGTTTGAGCAGTTTAAAATGAAACCTGGAGTATGCTGAAATAGTTATCATCAGTATAAGCCTATAAACACATTGCTAAAACTTTCTGTCTGTTCTCTCATGCTATACTTTGGATTGTGGCATGTCTAGAAGAAACTCAAAATATGCCTCTCACAGAGTTGCATAAGTTTTGTATGCTGCTGGTGCTCTTGATGCTCCCTTGACTTTGAAAGTAAACTTGCAAGTTTAACTTGCATCCTTCAGACCCCTTCTCACATGTACCTGCCATTTCACCTGGAGTCGTTTCACTCTGTCCTTTCAGAGTTGCCTTTCAGCTTAAATTGATGTAATTTTATCCCCCAAAAGACAAATTAATTATAAATAAATAAACCTAGTGATTATTGTCTCTCAGCTTGGACTCCTTCTTACAGGTCTAGGGGTTAATATTTCTGTCTTACATTAGCCCTGCTCGTAGCTGGAGTAGGACTAAAGAGATATTTCTGCCCTGGATGTACCCTCCCCCCTGCCTTACAGCACTTTTCCTTCCTCTCTGCTGCTGGATAGTTCGTCCATCCTAACCCAGAGGTTAGAGCTAATTCACACCCCATCAATAGCACAAGTAGTTTAAATGATTTCCTACAGTGTTCATTATCTTGTACCTGTCTGCAGTGAACTTCATCTGGTATCTTGTTAGTCAGTCACTCAGGTTTTATTAGCTCCTCCTGATATTCCTTACTTTGCTTCTTGGTTTATATTAACTTAAATAATTGTGTATTGTCAGCAAATTTCAGCACCTTGTTATTCATTCCATTTCCCATATCATTAAATATGAGTGGTGAGCAAATAGTGGAGGAAATTATTCATGAATATTCATTTGAAGTTAAAAGCAAATTCCATTTTCACAGCATTCGTGACTAGCCCTTGTTCACTTTCTGCAAACAACTGAGTGCTAAAGATTTACTAGTGTAAATGCATGCAGAAGATTCACATTTTATTCCCATATACAAATAATCCCTCCAAAAATTTCCACTTGCATATTTCTAGACAAAATTCACATTTACTTCTACAGAAGTAGAGGAGATATCTCTAGAAAGGGGACAGAATCCCAGAAGTTAAGAGTACATTTGACAGACTCATTCCTTTCTCATGCAGAGACAATCTGACACAAGACAAGTGAGGAGAGAACTGCATTTCTGACACATCCCATTCAACATTTGCATCGGTGTTCACCCAACGCCAAAGACCTGCAGCCTTCTGTTGCACTCTGCGTGGGCTCCTGACCATATTTCCAGCTAGTTTGGCTTGTGGGTTGGCCATTCCATGCATCCTGGCATTCTGGTCCAGTCCTGTCTGGTAGGGCTCGTGGACCCTGTGGGCAGCGTTGTCCTGCCTGGCCATGGTCAGCTGAGCCCTTTGCAGGGGTCTGGCCGTGGGCCCTGCTCTGCTCTGCAGCTGCACACCCAGACAAAGCTTTGGGCAGCTCACTGCACCTCCCTGGCCACCTTTGACAGGTGACCATTTCAAGAAGTAAGAGCCTCCCTCACCCATACAGCAGAGGTTCCACTGCTTACACCAAGTGCAGCTCCATATTAAACATTACCCTGTGCATTTCTGAAACAACATAATGAGAGGTGTCATAAATGAAGACCATAAAATAATGAGCTATTTTTATAATAGCAGTTAAGAACCCATCCAGTCTGTTAGAAATTCTGTTATGAGTTGCACAGCAGCCCTAACCTAGATCAAGGTTATCTTTGGAAGCTATGTGGATGCTGAAAAGAGAGAAAGAGAAGCAAGGCTTGAGAATGGGGCAGGCAATCTGCGATACTCTGACACAGTGCATGAGAAACATCATTGCAGCCAAGTGATTAAATTGATTTGTCTTCCAAATGCCAAGAAGAGGTTGAATGGAGGTAGCTGGTGAGCAGTGTAATTTGATTGCCCCCATACTTTATTCCTGATTTTTAAAAATGGTATCTATACTCTTTTAAGTGTGCATATAAAGAAAAAGTAGCCCTTCAGCTGCTTCAGTGAATCCAGATCTATGCTCCACATTCAGCTCCACATGAACACAATGTCACACACATACAAACAAACACACACTCATAGTGGACAATTGGGGTAATTAGCCTAAATTGCTTTAAGATCTGCTCCACGCATTAGTATAATGACAAAAACAGGATGGAATGGTTTGCAGTACTTAAAAAGCAGCACGAAATATGTGCTTGCCTCAGTTATATGTAGTTCTCTATGTGAACACCCAGGTGTGGCAGGCATTTCCTGATTAAAGTCCTGCCTGCAAGCTAAATTTAGGGGAAATTTTGCTCATGCATAGCTATAGGACTTGTTCTTTAAAAGAATACAATAAGTCTGGAACACAATAAGTCTGTTCATGAACTGCTTTTACTAGTACATTGAAGTCTTCACTTACTAAATCAGATGTTTTCAGATTAAATATTTAAAATATTTTCAAAACACACTGCTGCTGTATGTATGTGGTGCAGTCAGTGCTGATTATACCATATGATACAGCTTTTTTCATAAGACTGCAGGAAAGGAGACGTGCAGATAGTCATATGCAACTTCCTTCACAGAAATGCCTGTATTTAAAGTGGAAAAAGAAAGGAAATTAAAATGGGATTCCATTGTTTAGATGAGAAAGTGCAAAGGTTCATGACTAAATTAATGTAATTCTGACTCTGACCTTTAGACAAAGCATTTAAGAGCTTTCCAATAATGACATCATATTTACTTGGTGCCTATGCCTTACTTTGCAGTTTAATTACTTAAAGAATAAACCAACTATATATTTATATTGTATACATTATATAGTTGATACGTTATAACCTTCACACTCATCACAGCAGCTTTAATTAATTCAAGTGATGATATGCTGGACTCCAGCTCACCAAGCCCTTCCCTATAGCCTCACAGCCATGATCCTAGAAACACCTGGGTGCACAAATGGATGCCTATGAGAAATTCCAGTGTAATTCGGGGACCTACAGGGATGCAGATCATGAACATATACATTTGCTGTTCCACATTTCACATTGTTTGTTAATCTTCCTTTTTAAAAATTCTCTCCTAGGTATCTTGAATTATCTTTTATTTCAATATTTTTGAATCCTTCCTATAAAGAAGAGGGTTTCCTTGGAGATTTTGAGATTTTGAGTTCACTGAAGTCAAGGGAACTATGCTGCTTTATGCAAGCTGGGGATTCAGTCTGATAGTCTCTTCTTAGTGAATACAGAGCGGATTGAATTTATCCAAACTTATGAAAGCCACATGAATAAGTTTGTTTGAACAATACTGTTGTATCTCCTCTGTATTTACAGTGTAATTTAGCAGGCTGAAATTAATTTTTCCTCCCTGATTATGTTTTCTACAGACACTGGAAATGTTGATGAGTACAATGTAGTTTTAAATGATGTGCCTTATTCATGCTTTTTTCTTTATGTTCCATTACTGTAGGATTTGAGTGGAACCATATGATTATAGTCTTAGGCTGTCATGCAAATGGACTAATTTTGTTCCATTTCCCATTCCCCTCACCGTCCTTGTCAATGCAATGGATAAATCTTACTCTGTGTTCTGTTCCTCATAGACTTGCAGGGCTGTCATCAGAGTGGATTAATCTACTGCCTGTGTTATCACAAAATTCTCTGTCCTAACAATGACTTATCACTGAATTTGAGGCTTGATATACTTTATACTCAATCTGTAGACTTAGTCTTGCAACAAAAATTGTAATGAGAGCTAAAAATGGTACAAAAATAATCCATTCTTATCACTGTCTTTGAATTGTAATTTCATGGATTTCCTTGAATACAGTATTTTACTGAACAATACCAAGAGAGAACATGGTAGAATAACAGACTTGAAATTTCAATTTTAAATGTCACCTAAGTTAAGCTTCCAAATTGTTTAATTAAGTGACCATTGCTGTATTAGAGGTTATTGTCAGCATAATCTCTGTGCAAGCAGTTCCTTTGATAAAAGCCAGGGTGTGGACAAACTATTACTCAACAGCATATAAAAACACCACTAAAAACAATTATAATTGTGAGACTTAAACCTAAAATAATACAAATTTTAGAGTTACTTCATGCACATATAATCCTTTAACTCCCCCTTCATGCTTGGCTATTGCATGGTTTTTAAATTGACATGTGGTTGTTATACATGCTTGTAATTTATTCTTTTCTCAGGGTTCTCACACTGGTCTACATTACAAGAAAAAAATGTTTTAAGCATTTATTTAAAGTATGTATTTATCTGTGTGCTCAAGAAGTTAGATGAAATGTCAGTTTTTCAATTTTTTTGCCCTCTGATGTGAGGTGTAAAAGGCTAAAATAATCTGATTTAAGCTACTCTACATAAAAATAATGCCTTCTAAACTTTAATCTATCTTGTTATTTTTTAGCATATTAGGTTTGTCTACATGGGAATTTTAGAATGAGGCAAAGAAGTCGGTGCTAGGTTATGTTAAATGGAAGAAGGAGCTGCCATTCTACTACCTAGAGCTGATTTACAGAAATTCCTATGTTAACCATTTCGTTTACTGATTCTGGGTTTTTTTGACTTCATAGTTGGCAATTTTGGCAAGGAACCCAGTGCAAACTTTTTCATGTCAGCTTTGTGATTTTTCTCACCGTGCTTTATGAGATGCCTCCTACAACTGGCAGTAGGCCTGAGACTGGCTGTGTTAAACTGCCGTGGTGCTTTTCCCATAACTCAGCTGTGTTTTGCCGGATCCATTTCCAAACTGCCATGAGAGCAGCCTGGAAGACACACTGCTCACTTACAGCAGTCTTTAATATAAACAGGATAATGTCTTGTATTGGCACTCGTGCAGTCAGATGGATTTGCCCATGTAGCTTTGGAGGAGCAACGTTATGATTTCAGAAGAAAGAAATCTGGAGGAAGAATTAAAAAGCAGTGTGTGGTTTGTTGTGTTTTTGGTAAGGGGTTTTTGTTTGTTTTGTTTGTTTGGTTTTTTGTTTGTTTTGTTTTGTTTTCTTTGGAGGCCTCTCTCTGCAAATGCATTCAGTAAGTGCAACATTGCTGCTTTCCTTGGCAAGCTGTCAGTGTCTGGTAGGATGAATTCCTGGGAGGAAAAGCACTGCTGAAGAATTTTATGCTGGAGAAGGTGATGATCCCAATAAGCTGTTTGGTGCTCATTTGAAGGTACAGAATATCCACATGAAAACCTTTTTTTTCCCTCTAATTTAATACCCTTCTTGCCTAAAATGCTGAAGAAGCAAAAGCTTGAAAGGCAGCAGCAAAAAGTGGGGAATGTACTGGGTTTTATGGATGTGCCCCACAGACATTAAGGACATTTGGCTAGGTCTGTAATGTGCTGTTCTGCCCCTGGGTGAGAAATGACTGCCTCAGAAATGGAAGAAGACCTGGACAATCCACAAGATTTGTGTTGAAATGAGCATGCTAAAACAGACTGTCCATTTTGCCATGAGCCGTCCTCCCAGGACACACTCCCAGGCATCTCACTTTGCACCCACAGTATAAAGAAAGTTTTAAAATTATGAAAAATTTTTTAGAAGTGCTCCTACTTTGAGAATTAGCCCATCAATGCAGCATTTCAGACCCAGTGCTCTCTGTCTGCACCATAGAAATGAAGCACAGCTCAGTCTTGGGAGCAAAATTCCAGCCCTGACTTTTACAAATTTCAAAACACATACACAGAAATTATGTCCCTGAAGAGCTCTCATTGTCTGCAAGGTCATGTAGTTTATGAGCACCTCCTGGTCATATCTCAGAATTTATGTAGAAAAGTTGTTTTTCCCTCATTGTGGTGTCGTGGGAATTCACCACCTTTTCTTGGGTTCCTGTTTGGCTTCAACAATTTTTGAGAAACTTTCCAGCATGTTGGTAAGCACACTGGAAGTGTGCAGTGATAGAACATCTTGCCAAAGTGGTCCCTGTTTTCCAAGAAAACAGGAAGGTATTGGGAGCACTGACTGAGGCTTGGTCCTCTCATCTTCAGTCACTACCACAGAATATTTTTCCTTTGACTTGGCACAGGGAGTAAGAGCAGGAATTACCATCTCAGTTTTATTTATTCCAACAACATCTTGTAGACATTTGCTTTTGTGACACCCTTCCAGATGGGACTGAGCATGCAGCTATTTGAGTCCCAGAGCTCTACAGATGTCCAGATGGAAGACTAGAGTGCACAGCAATCAGTGAGTAATTGGGTAAGTGATAGACCTGCTGCAAAGCAGCATTACCTCAGCCTTAAGGAGGATTAATTACAAAAGACCTATGATGCCAATTAATTCTCTTAAAAAAGTTGTGTGTGGATTCAAGGCACTTTAAGTCAAAGGAGCTGCAGTTAATTTAACATAATATGCCTACATAAATAAGCAAGTGTTGAAAGATATTAAGCACTTTATATAGCACACTAGCAAAAGTNTTTTTTTTTTTTGTAAATGTGTTCTGGAGACAGTAATAAACTGATCCCCCTGTCACCAGAGGTGGTCTTCCTAAAACATAGTGTAACCTCCAGTTTTGTCTCACACACAGCACCCAGTGCTGAATACTGAACATGATGTTTCATCCCAAAGTGCTGATAAAATACAGCTGATTCCTCAGCTTAGGCTGACAAGATTTGTTCATGCTTAAAAAAATAATGCCTCAAGTGACAAGCCCTCAAGATTTCAAAGGAACCCTAAGAGAGTTTTGTTCAATCAGAAGGTAACAGAGATGCTCTTCCTGACACATCACTGCAGTCGCAATGGAATAAGACAGACACCAAGGAGGGGGAAATTCTACTGATCAGGTTAACATGAAAACTTTTTTGCAAGCACTAATTGGAATGCAAATCTTTGTACCATAAAAAACCCGAGCTATGAATAGAACATTGGAGTTTAATTGATTAAATCTGTCAGTTTCTAAAAAAAACCAGAGATACACACTCTGATATACTTGACTCCCAACAGTTTTATTAATAGCTATATGGTGCTTCAGCTTCCTTAGAGATGCAGGTATAAAACACTGTATATTTTTACACTGCAGATTTCCTACGAAAGGCACAGGGCAGAGTGACTCACAAGGTGAGCAGGAATGTGCCTGTCCATGGCACTGGCTCTGCTGGCACAGCTGAACTGCAGAGCTGTGCAGCACCAGGAAGGAGGCTGGCAGTCACTGGTGACCAGGGACATGTAGAGGTTTGCCATTGTTCCATGAAAGAAATTGCAATAAGTTGTAACAAACACAAGCTGCAAAATACCGGGAAGTCAAAGAGAAAGAATAAGAGAAAAAAATGAAGTCCAGATAATTGCTGTTTTAATTTCATCTAAGAAGCTAACACATTCATGAATTCTGCACTGAGAGATGTGCTCCCCTTTAGATAAGTATGACAGTGTATGGGTGTCTGTGTGTGAGGAGGGTGTCAGCCCCTCTGCTTATCAGTATGCTCAAGCTTAATGCTTAACGTGACAACTTTCCCCACAGCTGCTTTCTCATTAAATTCAAGTAGGTTAGTTGCAAAATTATATATCCAGTAAGTCACTCTACAGATGTTCACTGTCACCCTATGAATCCTCTGCCTTATTTCCTCAATGTGAATTATATTTTCCTCAAATGCTGGATCAACATTTGTCAGAACATATATTGGGACTTTTCAAAATTTTTGTAATTAATTGAGAGTCTGTAAATTCCTTACCTATCCAAGGGCAAGGATAAAACCCTGCAATGAAATGCCATTAAAATTATGATATAAATTAAAGCTGAACTAGAATGGTTTTGCTAACCTTCCATCCTGCCCCCAAACTTTAAAAAATATAAAATACTTCATGATCCTCTGATCCAAAATAACAATACCCATGTATAGAGCATGACACATGGTATCATGCTTTTTCATCAGTAAGACTGCTATATGGCTTGTGTTTTATTACTGCAATAGTGTTTAATAGACAGTTCTCGCACTTTGCTTTGCATACCTGGTCTCTCATTGTGGCTCAAATATTTAGTCTTTAAAGAAGAGAATATGAAAAGAGGAAATAAAAAAATTAATTCAATAGGCTTATATTTCTACTCTGTGTAGAACCACATGAACATTCTCTGATTTTCATCAATTCCAAAAAGTCTGAAACAGTTCCAAACCACCCGAGTCAGAATGAGAAAGCATGAACTACCTGAAAATATAAGATATCAGTTTAAAAATTAAAATGGTAAAGAAAAAAGGCCTTCAAGTAGAAAATTCCTTTCAATTTGGAATACTGGGATATCAAGATATTGAATCTGAGCAAAGCACTTTAACTTCTATTTCAGTTTTTATTTAAATTTCCATCAATATCTTTTTGACCCAAACAATTCAGAAAAATTGAAATAGAGCCAAGGAAAAATTCACTGCCACCCAATCAGCGTTTTCCAACAAAAATTGACCTACCCCTACTTTCTCTTGGTTTTTGGAAAGGAGATTAATTTATTTATGAATTCTTCAACTTTACTTTTTATGTTTTTCTATAGAAAAAACAAACACAACCGGAGAAGAGGTTCCAGCATAAATATATTTGACAGCTCATGGAGAGATAACTTGCTGCTATTAATTCTGCTGGTTAATAACAGTATAAATTTACCCTGCACAAAAGGCCTCCTTCTAAGGTATGAGCACTCAAGTTTGGACATATTAAATGAAAAGGGAGTGTCTGTTACAGGTGCATTGAGGCTGGGTGGGTGTGGGCAGCATCACAGGGAGCAAAGCCCAAAGCTGCAGTGGGGCTGTGGCACTGGGAGGTGGGGGATGTGGGCAAGGCTCCAGCCAACCTTCCATGGCCAGAGCACCTGCAGCAAGTGAAATTTGGAATGGCCACAGTCCCAGGGGCCCATCACCCACCTCACCCAAACAAACCCTGAGGGGTCAGGGATAAGGAGTGCCCTGGGGAGGGGGAACAGTGGCTGTCCCCTGTCCTTGCAGGCCAAAGCCTGCCCCGTGCACAGGACATATAATCCACTCCTCCCATGCAGAGGAACTCAGGCTGAAACCTGCAGAGTGTGGCTTTGGTCAAAATGTCATAGCAGCCAGTCTCAGGGTTCAGGGCATTTCAGTG
The DNA here is from genome assembly GCA_013389925.1 of Aegithalos caudatus. Taxonomy (NCBI): domain Eukaryota; kingdom Metazoa; phylum Chordata; class Aves; order Passeriformes; family Aegithalidae; genus Aegithalos; species Aegithalos caudatus. Next base: position 105,731 of record WEIU01012639.1, on the reverse strand, counting down.
GAGGAGCAGAGATCACAAACAGTGCCCTCTAATTTACATTGTACAACTTGTTTCCTATACAGGCTGACATAACTGTCTGTATTTCAAATGTAGGTTTGTACAGCAGTGGTTGAAAATGAACAGATTTACTGAAAATATGACCATAAATAAACTTTCCTGAACCAACATTGGTAACACAAACAAATGATTATGTCTGTTGTCTGAAATGCAGCAAAAAGCAAAATTGTGGCAGGTGTGACACCTGATAGCTAAATTGAAATTTATAGAATGCATATGGCAGAACTTCATTTTTCTTTTTCATTTAGTGATCAAAAACTAGATGACAGACAGTGTAAAATGAAAACAGATGAAATGAATTTCCAAATGGATCCTGCCAAGTTTCATTTTCTCCACAAGTTCTTGGAAAGCCCAGAACCTATTCCCATGTGCACAGCCAGAATTTGCAGATTCTGCTCTTTACCTCTTCATCCTGCCATCTGACAGTTTGCCAAGTCCTGTGTGCTGCAGAATGATTGTGAAGAGAGGTCTGTTTATTATGGTACCATCATTCTGTCAGACTTGATAGCCTAATTTTTATATGGAATATAAATAAAATATAATAATATATATATATGTACACATGCACACATTAATTATAAAAGTTTTCAAAGTCACAGTCATTATAATCCTTCCTCTGATGAAATTATAAAGACTGGATAATAAACTAAGTGTAATGGAAATTTGATATGAGTTTTTAAACGTGGTCTGAGGTAAAAGGTGAACATAAGCAACAGATCCTTTTACTCGTCCGATATGGAACAAGATTCTCTGTGGAATAAGTTTCAGACAGGCATGGAGAATTTATTTTTAATCAGCTTTAAAATACAGTCTATAATAAGCATGCCCCTAGGCAGTTATACTGTGCATGCCATCATAAAAAGAAGAAAAAGAAAAAAGAAAAAAATCTTGCAATGAGGCTTAAGAAAAATGGTCAACTGGGTGCTAGATTTTTTAATCTATGGTTGTCTTTGCCCCTGCTGAGGATTCCCACATCATCTTTTCATCAGGAGAGTTTGGCAAAGCCACTCAGCGGGTGCGGTATGTTGGGAGCCACAAAAATCAATATAGAGAATATGAAGGCAATTTTTAAAAGCTAATGTGTGAAACATTTAAAATCCATGCAGTATAAACCATGTATAATCTTAGCAACTCCCTGGCTCAAATGGATCAAACAGCAGAAATTGTGGTATATTGCACACTAAAGTGAAGTAACCTTTAAGGCTGAGGATTGATTCTTTGGGGAAAGTATTTACAATATGGTATATTAAGCACTTTGGATAGAAATAACATGCCTTCTCATAACAGGGATATACACTTGTGAAAGAAAACAACTGGACAGTGATCTCATGAGCTAAAGGAAAGGGTTCAGGCTTATGGGGAAAGCTCAAAATTTATTCCCTCTCATTAGAAAATTATTGGATAGTTTTCATTTCAGAACATAACACCATTCAATTACAGCTTTTAATTAGGACATATTAGTTGCAAATTTATGTAGTGTTTTCTTGGAGACAACATATGTCATATAGCACTGGAATTATTTTGGATAAAGCTTTATAAACGTCTTAAGCATCTAATGAGGTCCAGTGCTAGGAAAAAAATTGCCTTTGGCAGAGTTTCCATGCATCAAAGATATCCCAGTAAAATTGAAGTGATTGTTCTTGGGAGAAAATTGTGCAAAACACCAAAGCATGCTACAGTCTACCCCAAAGAGATGAGACATGAGGAGTATTTCTGTCTTGGCTGGGTAGCTGGAAACATGAAGAACAGAGAGATGAGGGGACATGCCAAGGTTATGTACAAAGTCTTTGTCAAGGCAAGATCTAAATATACATCTTGAGAGTCCTAGAGGGCACAATATTGTCTCATTTTGAATCGAGGTACTCTTTCTAATTCAGTGCAATCTTCCAAAACAATTATAGCCTACAGCATATGCACAATATCCTTGAAAAAAATTAACATGTGTTTTGTATAAAATTCCCAGCACAATTATCATCCTAGCACACTAGTATGAAATCAAGAATAAAGAGGTAGGTAAAAGGAAACAGCAATACACAGAAAACATTGAAAAATGGAAAAAATGGAAAATCTCCACCAAACCCCAAACAGAGAACTGAAGCAGACATTCTTACCCTCAACCCCCCCAAATTGTCTGGCCAATCAAATTAAAAAGGCAAAGGATTGAAACGGTGAGCCTAATTGGAACTTGTGTCAGTTTCTGTGCAGATACATACTCAATGTCTTCAAAGAGAGGTACTTTGCAACTTTGTAATAGAAGTAATATATTCCATGGCTCCTTTCTTAATTATTTCATTGAGACCTATGGAAGTCCCTTGTTAAACTTTTGCTGTGATGTGAAGTCACCTTTTTCAACATTTTTGTATTGTGAATTTTGTATTTGAAGAATTTTAACTGGAACATTAAAAACCTTCTCCTTCAGAACAGAAATGTATTAAGTACAGAACAGATTTGCATGAGACTCGTTAAGGGAGTGTGATTAAAAATGCCCCTACAACACCTAAAATATCTTCTAGCAGTCAAGAACTGAAGGAGGAAAATTAAATTCTTAAAAATATAAAGAACTGCTGCACTGTAACATTAAAGAAAAAAGAGCAGAATTTTCAAAAAATGTCCAGGGGAAAGAAAAACAAAAGACTGAGTAAGATTTTCGAATAACAGAGAAGGAAAAACAATCACCAAGGACTCAGGCATGACAAAGCTACTGTGTAAACACTTCTTATAATAGGCATTAATCAGAAGCAAAGACGTATTGGATGCAAAATCCAAGAAAACAAAGGGAAAATGTAAAACTGATCTTTAGTGAAGGGAATGTAAATATATACTTAAGTTAACCAAAGAATACTTTGGGATCTGGAGGGTTTTGCTACTTGGGGACAAGGAACTGGCAGAGATGATCACAGGGGACATCTGACTGATCTTGCAGACCAGGCTCCACCACCCAAATGTTAAACAAAATGTGGTGCTCCAGTTTGAGCAGAGAGGAAAGAATGAGTGACCGGGACATGTAAACTTTTAACCTGGCTTTTGTTCCAGGTGAAGAATTTGAAAGGGTCACAGAGGAATTAATTTATGAGAACTGATGGAGTGGAAAGCATCTCAGCAGAGTCAGCTTGTGTTTGCTGAACTCAGGCTAACATCACCGATTGACTTTTTCCACATACTGAACTGGGTAAAAAGGATGAGGTAAAATTAATCTGGACTGCAGCAAGATGTTTTGCTCTAGTCGCAATCAGAAGAGCCACTGAGATAATGGAGATGAATTGCTGGCTCAAGATGATGATATGGTGGATGGTGATTAGTTTTCAGATAGAGTATTATCAGGCTGAGTCATGGTTCAGCTCAGCCAGCACCGTACTACATAATCTCTAGTGATTTTAAGGCAGTGATTAATTTGGTCTTGGCCAAATCTATTGTTGGAATTGGGAGCAGCAATAAATATTTTTTTAGAGTTACTGTTATATATATTAAAAGCATCTGAGGGGGACTCTGGGTATTGATGGAGCAGCAGTTATGAGCTCTTATGTCAAGGAATGGAAGAGATGGTGAGCCACGATTTATAAAACAATTTTTTAAGTGTTACTTTGAAAATTATTACAAATATAGTGATAGGGGAAAAGCAGTGAGTAGAGAAGGGGAAGAATACACATAAAATGGCCATTGAAAAGCCAGTTTTCTCCTGGGATGAATACAGGGGGACATAAGCATGCTTATTGCATAGTAATGTGTATTCAACATGAGCTGAGTACAAAAGACCACCAAGCAGAAGCACTTGCAGTTTCTCACCGCTTCCAGGAGTGTTACAGACTGTGTGTGGTACTGAGTGGAGAATTCAGGTCAGCAGCATTCCCAATTCAGAGAGAGAAGCTTCAAAGCAATTCTAAATGGCCTCAGTTTCATTTAGAATACCACAAAATATGCATTTTATGTCCAGTGGATTTTTTGTAAATGACATCACAAAGGGAAAAGTGGTTCCTGAAATGGAAGTTTAACATGAAATGCAGATTTTCCTAGTCAAGATGCCATTGAGCCTCCTTCTCCACAACAGTCTTACAAAGGCCCTACTTTGCCTGCCAGCAGCACAATTCTGCATAGCCCTGTTCTTTATCCTCCAGTTTAATGCCCAGGCTAGGATTTAGAGAAGAGCAAAGTACATTACTTTGGAGATTGAAATAATTAATTTGCACTTGGATAAGGGGAACATTCAATAGCCCTGACCTTTTTACTTCTGCACTGAGTCTCAGCTGCTTCTCTCCAGGTAAGGAACAGCCTCTGGACTCTTTGTCTTACTATTTCCCATGCTAGTCACCATTCTGGTTTTCAGGATACACAACTCATAAGAGGGCTGATCACCTTATGAATGCTCTGTCCCAGCTCTACTTTCTTACAACTGGATTGGTTTGATGAGGGAAAAAAGATTTCAAACTCAGAAATGCTGGCAGTGTAGCAGCAAAGCTATGCTGATTTGCCTCAGTATGCTCATTCAGAAATCAGTCATTCCAGTTCCAGTCCAGATCTGCTGGGACTGGAATAACAGTCCTTGTTGTTCAATGTTTTCATGAATTTTCCTGTATACATACAAAATTTTGTATTCCCACACCTCTAACAGGATGTATTTTTACTTTTTCCTGACTCCTCTTCCTGGCAGGAAACTGGATCAGCCTCTCTGTATTTAGTATAAGAAGAGATAAAAGGGTCAATATGGTGACTTTGGACAATATTTTGCCATTATTTATTTCACAGAGTTTTCTTCTCCACAGTAGGTACTATTTCCAGAGTATTTTCCCCTGCTTTTTAAAATTTCTATTCTGTGGGAAAATGAAGAAAAATAATAACATTTTTTTGGAGTGCCAGCCATCCTGACAACAAAGGAGAAAGAAACCAAGTTGGCTTTATTTTATCAAATTAACCATATGCCTTATATCAGTGGGAGATGTGCCCCATTGAGAGGAAATAATTGCCCCTGATTTTATGGAGATCTGTTGCAGGCTATGGGCTTGGCTTCTGATCTGCACACAGAACATTTATTGATACTTTCAGGTTTGTTGGAATTATTCCTCTATGCTTATGTTGACAGAGACAAAAGTAGATGGAAAAAAGAAGTATTGTTTTAGTCTTACTTCAACAGAAGGGACCTGTATCATAGCATACCATAATGTAATTGCAATAACATAATATAAACACAATATTGCAAGATTATGATCCAAACACACCACTGTTCACATTTATTGATACAGTTTAAGGAGAAACATCTCCTTTTCCTACTCATTGGAAAAGAGCAGAAAGATTCTGACCTGTAAACATTTGTGCACAGGTTCAACTTCTACCCCTAACAGTAATCAAACCTTTCCCCTGACCTCACCACATATTTAAAGTTGAGTATAAGGCCTGAGAACTCACAGGGCCAGAAATATGAATCAGGGTTTACACAGAAAGAATTGAGGTCCAGAGGGATGCAGTTGCCAGGAAGTGACTATATATCAGAAGAAAAATTGAATTCAGACCTCTGAGAGCCAACTAAATCACAAGAGCACATTTCCTCTATTTAATCATTAGATAAAAAGTGAGGTGGAAGAGAAACTTCAATTTGTTTGGAAACATTTTTGCCTCCATTTTGGGACCAGATTTCAAAACCAGTACCTTTATCAAATTCAGAAGGGTAAATGCCCATAGACAGTGCCAGTGAGAGATGGTGATTTCCCATTTGCTTATTGCTGTTTTTGTTTCTCCCCAAACAAGAATTCCTAAAATTATCTAAAATATCTTTTGTTTATATCTGAAGAAGACAACAGTTTAAAATATGCATACCTGTTCCTAGTGAGTTGAAAGCACAATGCAACTATGATTTTATTACCATATCTTTTGTTCTCTGGGTTTCTGTTTCAAGGGTTTGATCAAAATTAATGTGGTCTCTCTACCCAATGGCATTTATTTTGGTTATAAGATTAGAAATGTAAATTCGCAATAAAAGATGAAAATAGGAAGCTGTTTTTAATGAATATTTTACACATGACTAATTAACAGAATCCCCTACAGGAATTTGGAAGTAATAAGGAATTGACTGAAAATAAATTAAAAATTAATAAAGGGGTCTCCAAACAACTTTGTTTATGAGCATTACCAGTTGCATTCTTAGTTATGAATATTTCAGGCTGCTTTACTATTCAGGATGTTTTATTCTTGGAGTATTCATAATTTTAGAGGTGATTAGACAAAAAAAGGAGGAACAACACAAAACAAAATGTCTTGAAATGATAAAACCTACCTGGGGAAAACTGCTAACGCACAAATAATGGCTTAATATCCATTGCTTTTGTCTAATAATACCTGTGGTATGATGTTCCTCTTAATCCTCATCTTCTAAATGGAGGGAACAGGAATGCTCACTAATTCATTGAGAAAAATGAAAAACTTTTCCCAGATATTGTCTTAAGGCAAGAGCTGCAGTGAGGCAGCTGTGCAGACATTAATGTCTGTTAGCTGAGCCTGGAGAGGGCTTTGCCCTGGGGCTGTTAGCAGCCTGGGAGCTGCTGCAGCAGCAGCGTGGGGATGTGGCTGCAGCACCCGGGCTAGGGTGTCAGGCAGTTGTGTGTGACCTGTACAGAAGTACTCTGCTGATGGCAGAAAGCATGAGCACCACCCAGCCATTCTCCTTCCAATTTCTCTGCTAAACCTATGCATCAAAGTGCTTACAAGATAATGGTACAAAGAATATACCTTTATATGTTTGCAGCATATCTTCATTTATATCAGTATGACAGAAATATTACCTGGGGAGGATGGAGGGGAGGGAGAAACACACAAATGCCATGTGTTCTCATATGCCTAATGTAATGTTTTAGCTAGGTGAAAAGTCTTTGAAATAAAAGTGATTTAAATTTTCTGGTATTGCCTTTGATACAAAAACTGATATAAAAAATTCCTCAGAGAACTTAAGCTAAACCATCCAACATCTTTGGAGGAGGAAGGTCAGAACATAAACCTGCAGCGTAGAAAAGAAAAGGAAATAAATGACCACTTCAAAATAAATAAGTAGATCCCCTTCACTGTTAGATGATCCAATCAATCTAGATATCCTAATACCAAAGATAAACTACAGCAAAACTAGAATAAAACAATAAACACTGACTAAGGCTTTTGTTGTTGTTGTTGTTGTTAATTTAAAACAAGTGAAACCATGGCAGCTTTTCTTAGATGGTCATTTTCTTCTCTCTGAACTTTACAGACTGAATGGAGTTCCAAAAATGTGACACAGTGGATTTTTTTTTAAAGCAGTGGTGCTTCCTGCTGATACAGAATATTCACAGGGAAGATACTTGGTATGTACATTCAGAAGTAGAGAACCATGCAGTGTAATCAGTGAAGACTGTGTGAAGGTTCCTTCAACGAGAGCTTGATGATCACTGCCCAGAATAAAATGAACAGCACAATATTTTTGTAAACTTGTCCCCTACAAATAAGAATATGATACTGATGCTACTACTAGTAATAAAAAAAAAATATATTTGGCCACATATGGAAAGAAAAATCACACACATTAATGTAGAAAATTCTAACTCTTCACTTCAGTGGCACAGTTTCTCTGTCCAACAGAGCAAAAAGCTCTTTCCTAGCTAAGTGTTTAGGCAAGTATCAGACCCATTTTGCTTCAGTTTCCAGGCGAATATGTCTCACAGAGGGCACATGTCACCAGTATTTGATGACTCTTTTCAAAGGCTGTATCAGACAAGATGTATGTGTCTATTCTTCTCCCCACTGCCCAGGGAAACAGAAGAACAGCAAGCGAATTCTGCTATCTCCCATGATAAAATTACCCATGGAAAAACAAGATTAAAAAGATATGAAAACCCACTCCCATCTTCTAATCTACTAATTGCTTTTATACTATTACTGCCATCTGAGAAGTTTAAGGTATCTTAAATCATGAACTAACATTTAGGGTGTGACTTCCTCCCTTGGAAAAAATCTGGAGATCTCTTGTGAATAAAGAAGATGATGACTCCATCATCATCAAATGCAAAATCCCTTAAAGTCGGTAAGAATCCATTATGCTTCAGGCCTGACAGTTCTCATAATAAAATTACAAGTCTCTGTTCCAATCCATGGAGGGACTAGAAATTCTCCATCACATAGAGGAAGACCTCGTATTTCTCTGATCGATAGCACAGACTAATTAATTTTTTAAAGTTCTAAAATAGAAGTATTTCCCTGTGTTTTGCAGGATGAAACCTAAAAAATTCATGGTCAGATTTGATCTTAGGCAGACTCCAATAAAACCAAGGAAAGCTCCCAAGTCTCTGAATTGCTATCTGAACATGACAGTCTTCAGATATCCTGTGCTAGTAATTTAAAATAACAATAGCTACTCTTGAAAAGTCAAGGAATTTTCTCCAAGTGTGAAGTCACTTGTTAGCCTCTGATCTTTTTTCCATTGCCCTTGTCTAACAATGAACCAACTAAATAAAGCTTCAAACAGTTTTCAACAATCTGTAAATGTGATGTGTTTCTTAAAAATAAGTAACTGATTATGATGATTTAGTTATCAGTAAAAGCTTTTAAATAAAACCTAAAATAGATCCACATTGTGAAAAGAAATAGTAGCTTCTGAGGTTTATTGATAAGGCCATTTATTAAAGACTTTGGAGCTGATTTGCTCATTTGCAGATAAGCTTCGAACAACATTTGTTGGATATTCATTCAATTCTCCACAGCCTTTGTTCATTCCCATCTTCCTAATGGAAACACTTTTTTTTTTTTTTCCTTTTTCTTCTTTTTCTTTTAAGGCAGAAAATCACCCTGCGCGCTTCTGAGCGGCCTGCAAAGACTAGACTGAAACAATGGCTGACACTGCAACACCAATAGCAGCCAGGAAAGAGTGTCAAGGATTCAAACGATTGGCGAGCAGTTCTTATTGGAAGGAACAAGGCCGTCCTTCCTGCTGGGAATGAGCAGCGTGTGTGGAGCCGTGGGCAGGAGCGCTCGGGAGCGCGGTGTCACCGGCCGCGTTAACCGCCCGCAGAGCAAGAGTGGCCGTGGGTGCACAACCAAGTGTCAGTCCCATCAACAGAACAACAGCTGGGCAACAATCTGAACCACAGGTTCTGCTAGAAAGGCTTGTGGTGAAACTCATGGGTCTTTTACAAGTAACAAACCCATAGCTGCTCCAGCTATGAATAGTCGAGTTGCAAATAATAGTTTAGAGTTCCAGGACAATTCTCCCCAGAGCTACCAGGCAGTGTGGTGGATTGCTGTGTGACTGAAATGCTTTACGCTCACAGGAGTAGTGGGAGGAAGGAAGGAAGGAAGGAAGGAAGNAGCAGCCTCTCCTCCCCCTCCCTGTAGCACTACAGACCATGCACAAAATTCAGGACCAAATTCAGCTGCATCTTGACACAACCAGCTGCCGGACTGTAAACGTTTTGAACATCAAACCCTTCAAACCAGTCTACCAAAGAAGAAAACCATGCCTTTAGAAAAATAGAAAGATCAAATACACACCCTGATTGACATTTTGCAAGAGTTTTTCTTCAAAACAGGCCCCCAAACCCAAAAGGGCAATTTGCATATATTTCCTAAGGTTTTGTTGTACTAATCCTTTAGAAAATTGTGGCAAATCTTCCTCACAAGACATATATGACAGGGAAGTAGACAATAAACCAGACTTTTCAGGTCATACAGTTTAGTTCAAGAAAACTGGAAACAAATAGAAGAAGAAGTGAAATGTGAATGAAAATTTTGAAGTCTCTTATGTATAATTTCTTCAGGTTCTCATCTTACAATGAGTCTTTAGAGCAGCTATTACAGGGTCTAACACTATAATTCATATTTATAATAAAGCAGCAAACAGGTGAGCAGTAGAGGCATCAGTAATTTGCACTAGCCATCGTGGAAATACTTGTAAATGATGGCTCTACTGGACTCTTATGATTAAAAAAAAAAATAAATTATTCAATGCTGGAAAATGACATGCAAAAGAGTCTTGTGAGGACATACTAATTGTGTATACACTGAGTCATGCTCCATGGGAGAAGCAAAATTCCCTTACTTGAAAAATAAAAATAAAAGAAAAAGGACTGGTAATGATTTGAAAGCAGAAGTCTGTCCATGTATAAAGAGCTAAAAACTATAAAAAACAGATTGAAAAATGTGTTTAATTGACATTTCTAGCATCTGTTTTATTTTCATCTTTAATTAGGAGCCAAATCCAAAGAAAAGAAGTGTTTTGGCTCTGAGTCAAGTGAAATTTTTCCAGATTTAGTTGATTTTTATCAAGTGCAGTTTCAATGCCTTTTATTTATCTATTTATCTATTTTATGGCTCAGTCTTTTACAGCACATCTTGCCTACATGGGTGAGTTTAGATCAGGAATAAAGTAATATACACTGACATTTCCAGTAAAAGCTATAGAAATGTTATGAAACTCTGACATGCCTCCCCATCCTCCCCACTTCTCCCTTCTCCAAACAGTAATTTCTGGCAGTTATTTGGACCCATTGTCTCTCCAATGCATGAAGAATTTTGAGTTCTGGCAAAAGCAATGATCAGTTATAATTCAGTCTTTTATTTCAGTCTCCCAGCAGAACTCTTCCTACAACAAATTGAAGATGATTTCCTTTCCTATCATGAACCTAAACCATGTTAAGTTTATGTCTCTGCAGACACCACCCTAGCTTCTGTCCTTTCCCCAGATTTCCTAGTTGCATGCTTTTAAGACCAACAATTCAGGCTATTTTTGACTGGTGGATGCTTTACCTTCCCGTGTCTCCTTCTCTGAAATATGATGACTCTTGTGGATGCAAAATTTCTGGGGGTGCAGGTGGTGCACTACCTCTGACCATTGCTGTGCTGGATCACACATCCTATTGGAATTGTTCCAAACTGTCATGGAGCCCTACATGTAAAAATTCACACCCAAAACAAATTAGGGGGCCCATAAGAAACCACAACCTGTGATTTACTTGCTACCTGAAATCCTTGTTAATAAATTTTTAAATAAGATTTAGCTAAGATACAGCTGTGTAGGATCCTTCCTTACTTCAAAAGGTAGTAAGATGTGAGCAAGTCCCAAGAAATTTTTGTCTTTATTGTCAGTACACTGACAAGGACAGAGCTTTTTAAAACAAAACCAACTCTTCACTGTAGCTGTAAGTTCAAATAAGGTGTATTTTATTGCTTATTTTTCTTGTTGCATTACCCAGGGACTGTAATGTAATTTGCTGGTACCATCTGCCCTATTCAAATACAATAAAATGAGGATTCTTTGCTGCATTCTGAAGAACATAGTCACTTTGTCCTTTGATCTCAAGCTTGTATTAAAAATCATGTTTGGATGTTTTGATTTTTTTTTTAACAATGAGTAAGCAGGCAGTGTTTTGCAATGGGTTTCCATAATCAGACATTCACTTCTATCAGGCACTTTTAAATAAAGTATAAAGTGTTGGCATGGAGGAAAAGTACAAAGCTATTCTAAAAGGAAGCACACTGATTAAAAATGAATAAATATGTTCAAATAATGAAAGACTGTAAAATAAGCCAAAATCTACATTCCAAAGCAGGCAATGTATGAGGATCTAAACATGGTCACCTTAAGTTTCTATTTAACTCTACTGACAGGTATTCCCAGTAACACTGAAATAATGATAACAACCCTTTCCTTCTCTTTCCCTTACATATGTACATATATATGCATATATATGTATGTGTGTATTATGAAACATAGATAGTACTACTAGCATTTCTTCTGCAAACTTAACTCTGATTAAGGCCTCAGCCCTGCAGCCTGGGAGATTGAATTTCATCATCCCAGAGTTTTCAATGGATGGCATTTCTGTGCTCACAAGAGCTGAATCCCATGTATTAATTTGAGAGAGAGGTTAAGTGCTTACACCTGTCTTGCCTGGAACCTTCCTGCTTTGATACCATTTTTAGATCCTTGTAAGAGGTAATTAAGCCCCAAAACCACTTTCATGGAAGACCTTTGAGCATTCATGAACATCAGATCAGGGCTGTAATCTGTAGATTGCTGATCAAGACTCTTTCTCTTATAACATCAAAGTATTTCTTTTTTATTTCATGAACAGTCCTTGAAACTGCTCCTCTATCCACTACAAAACCATACGAGAGCCAATTAAGCTGTCATATGAAATTGATTGGGCATTAAACTGAAAAATCTATGTTTAAAGCCTTGCCTTCATGCAAGCTGGCTTAACAACCTGACTGACCTATAGCAAATAGACAAGACCATCAGAAATGGGATGATGGACCATTGTGTAAATGGAAACTTGCAGTCAGTCAAAAGAGTTTGCACTTCATTGATCAGCTAAGATAAGAAAAAAGATCTGTAAGTGCAAGTCTGAAAGTAATGGGAGTTCTTACACATCTTGTTTACCTGGACCAGAAACTAAAATGCCTGGATTCCTCAAACAATGGAGCTGAATTTAAAGATTCGGTAAACCAAAATTCCACCCTCAACAATCTGTAGCCAAAACCTCAGAGGAAAGAAAAGGCTCAACATCCATCATGAGTATTTCTGAATTAACATGTTGTAACAAACCTGTTCTGTATTTCACACACACACTCAAAAAAAGTGAATTACTTTTTGCATGAATATTGGCCATTCCAAAGGTACACAGGAGGTATAAATGTTACATACTTTTCAACATGAATTATGTTATCAATCACATATAGCAGTTACAACTATATCTGGAAGAAATAGGAGAATTCAATGTAAAACCTTTATAAGCATGAGGATTGGATTTTGGCCAGTAACATCCTTTATTCAGTGCCTTATCAGGTAGAAAGTTCTTCCCTGTGAATGGTATCCTGAGGGAGGATGACATGAAAACTGAACACTGTAAATACATTGAATGATTTCTGTTATAATGATGTATTACTAATGATTCCCTAGTTAAGATTGGGCTGAGATTTGCATTTAAATCAAGGCTGAAACAGCCTTATTTCACACTTTAATGGTTGAGTAGCCTCTAAATTTGGCACAGTAAACTTCAGAGTCAAATTTTGCTAGTTATTTTTTAGTAAATATTTACTACATAGTTATTAAATATTTGCAAGTGAAAGTTGCAAAGGAAACAGCTTTCTTTTTTGTCTCATTTCCTTGGATTTTACAGCCCTCAAGCCCAGCAAACTTCAAAAATACCTAAGTACATGTATGTGTATATGCACACCTTACAGTCCTTCAGGTATTTTTTACCAGGTAAATTACTGCCAATATAGACACTCTAGAAATTCTGAATTAAGCACAAACTGCTGTTTTGCCAAACCAGCCAACCAACCTACTGGAGCTATATGTAGAAGAGACCCTTAATCCAGGCTCTTGGTGTGTTTAAAATAAATCTCTCATTCCTTAGGTTCACTTGTCCGTTTTTCCTGTGTGGAGCTGGGCAGCTCATCACATATGTCATATCATATCCTTATTATTGTATTAAAACTTGTTACAATTGTGGATTTTTATGATTGTATACACTGATCCATAAAAAGGACACAATCATAGCTATAATGGGAAAAATAACACTGTTTTGTTATAGAGATGCATAACAAGGTGATGGAATTAGAGAACTTACCCAAAACTAATCATAAGGATTGGAAAAACGGGTTGTGAAATTGGAAAGGATCTGAGTGAATAATGTAGTTTCTCATCCCTGCTTTGAATCTTTTCATTGCAAACCTCCTGTTAGCCCTGTAACTCCTTCACTTCCTCACCTTTTTTATTCCAATGGCCAAACTCTGCTGCAGGACAGCCTCAATCCAAGGTGCTTCAGCACTTGGATGTGAGATGTTTCTTTTGAACTAAGCCAGAAGAAATTCACCAGACTGAATACAGGCAAGAGGTGAGAATTTGAATTAGACTAAGTTTAAGGTGGGTAGGGTTAAGGAAAAGGCCAAGGAGAGAAATAATAAATTAAATACCAGCAGAATATCAGATAACTTCAGAGCTTATTTGCCTTTCACATCTGGTATTACTGGGATGTACAATCCAATAACCCCATCCATGGAAAAGAAAGCAAACAACAAATATGTATGGACTTCATACAGTGTAGCAAATATTTGGTTTAATGTATAGTATTACAATTGGATTATGAATAATAGGTTGAATTTCTCTTTGATTAAGTAGAGCTGGATTAGGAAACGAGTAGCCTCAGATCAAACAGCTTGTGGAAAGAATTAACACAGTTCTTGAGAAGCCTAGCAACTAGCAAAAAAGACAAAAAAGAGAGAGAGAAGAACATTAAAAGAATGTAACAAAAAAGTTCCCAGCTTCAGAAGGGCAGAGAGACTCTAAAGAGCAGTGAACCTTGGGTGCAAGTGAGAGGTTGCCACACCCCACCCCATGAGAAGCACTGAAAAGCTGTGCCACAGGGATTTTCTCCTCTGTCCATCGTGTTCCCTCCAGTTCCTCTACTGTTTGTCTGTGTGAAAGACCCCTTTTTTTTTCAATTACATAAAAGGACAAGAAGAGATAAAAGATGGGTCCAGGAAGTTATGCTGCCCAGATAATGACCCTTTCTTTGTTAAAATTCCTAAATGTGAAATCCCAAAGAGAACAAATTCAGCCTCTCATCTTCTATTTCCCTTCCTCCTTTTGTCCATGCTGCTGTCAGTCTCTTTGACACATTATTCTTCAAACACTCCCTATCAACTCTAATATTTCCCAAGAAGGAGACTCTTTTATGTTCTTCATCATCATGAAGACACCATACATTTCTTTGGGTCAATGAACAACTTTCTCTCTGACCATTCAACCTGACAAGTAAATTACACTCAGACTTCAGAAGAAAATAATACATCTATGACCAAGATCAAACAAAACCCATACTAACAGTGTGTGATTCACCATGGGCCCTTTACTCAATTCAGTATTACTGGAAGTACAGTTTATCAATGTTAACTAACCTAAATATTTTCATGCTTTTAAAAGCGAATGCAAATTTAAAGATTTCAGTTATCCCTAATGTAGAAAGCTTTTGATTATTTGCTTCCACTGACACAGCAGCATTTAAATAGAAAACCTGCCAGGCCAAGCATAGACCAAAGGAATGTGTAAATTATCTATTCAGAAGCCCTAACTGGCTGCAAAATAGACACCACTGGTGCACTTTAAGTGAGTGCAAATGACAATAAAGTGCTGCAGGTCATGGAAGGGAAAGCAAGTGACTGTCAGAGAAAAGCCCGGTGATGCAGTATAGGCAAAGTAGGAGACAACTGAAGTGATAAATATTTAGATACAGGACTGAAAAAAAAATATTTCCATGGTAACTCAATTTAGATTCTTTTTTGGTAGAAACATTTGAAAACTATTATGGCTGCAACAGAAATTGAACTATAGGTTTGTCTTGAAGCCTTTTTTTAAATGAGAAGAAAGTATATTCTGCTCAAGGTAAAAGAAAAAAAATTCTTATCTCAAAGAAAACACATAAAAGGAACATTTTCCAGTTTTCAGTATTTGCAGACCTATATTTTTTCTCTAATTTTTAGTTTCCTTAAATCTGTTACTTATAGACAAAACTTAAATACTATGGTTCATCCAATTTCATCAATTTCTACCACTTCAGCTGGACCACAGCGTTTATTAAATGAACAAAACCATATTCTCTGTTTAGAAAGGAGAAGACCACATTAAAAGAAAGGGAATGCTGTCATCAGCAGTGTGTCTATGTGTGTCCCTGACTGTCCATTACTCCCTCCTTCCCTCATAGCCAATTCCCCATTTTCCATCTGTTTAATTTGCTTAAGCAATTAATTAATTTATGGGCAGCTTGTGTCAATATGTTTAGTTTAGCAAGTAGCTGTCACAAGAGTATCCCATCTCACTAGTGGGAAGATGATTTTTAGTTTTCAGATGAGAATTTAGCAATGTAAATGTTGGTATCTTGCCAGAAATGTGGCTTTACATCACGGGAATAGGCACGGCACGGGACATCTTACCCACCTTTTGTTTATAGTGGAAGGATACAAGCTTGTCCTCATGGGAGCTACCTACCAGAGAGGGAAAGACACTTTACCCCAGCATTTACAAGACCTGTTCAAAACAGGCATACCAGGGCAGGATTTTTGTTGTTTATAGTTTTTAGAGAGAAGTTCTAGAAACTGTCCATGCCCCTTTGTGAACTATGAGTTGTTTTCTTTATGTTTTTACAAGCAAAGGAGAAATTCCCCCATTGATTCTCCTAAGATCTTTCCTCCCCCTGAACTCTGGTCCTATTTCATATTCGGTCATTTCCTATTTCACAGGTACTTTGGGTTCTCTCACTAGAGTGGGCCATTCACGCATGGAGACATTTCTTGTCAAATCAGGCTTGAAATGCCACTGCACTTTTGCTTTTATTAACCACCTTTACATGATAATCATCACCTTGCTTGCTGTGACTCAGCATTGAGCATTAGTGATCTATGTGCAGCAGATCACTGCAGTTGGTGGAAAAAGTGGGTTTTTCCCTCTCCTCCCTGATAATTGAGGCTTTGCTGAGATGGCAGAGGGAAAATATTAACACCTGGAAATGAGGGAAAAAACAAACAGCATTGTTGAGCTTCATTATAACTAAGAGCTTTACTAAAAGGAACATCAGTGCAATTAGAGTGTAATCCAAAGCCCATTAAAGTCATTGGGAATCAGTCCACTGAATTAAATAGGCTTTAGATCAGGCGGACACTGCATATCAGAAGGCAGTGCTATCTGAAGGAGATTGCACTTCGAAGTGTGAATAACACTGCTGCACACACAGCTTTGCTAATAGAAATTCCAGATCTGTCACATTTTCTGTTGCTGGCATCCTCTTTTTATCAACATTTGTCTTGTAGCAGATTGTGGTTATTATTCTAAATCTAAAATACTTTTTGAAAAAGCATCATCATCATCTGGGCAGACCTGCTGAATAGTTCTGTAACATAGTGGGCATGGCCATGGTGGACACAGAGCAATAATAAAAAGACACCTTGGAAACATGTCATTTTAATGTCTTATCAGTTTTATAGATATTTTAAATATTTTGTAGTTATGACCAGAACTGCCTCTGTAAGCAGAAGAAACAACACGATCGGGGTCAGTTGCTCAGAATGCTGGAATGTCTTCCAGAAGCCCTGGGTCAAAAGGCCTTGAAATAAACATACACTTCTCCCTGTGATGCTGCCAAGAGAGGGAAGGTGGCAGAAAGTATTCTGATCATTAGTAACAACTTTGTCCCTAAATTCGTTGCTGGTATCCATTGCTGGCCCAGCTAATTACTGTGAGTCAGGACAGGACAGATTTTTGCATTTACTGAATTTAAAATGAAAATAAGGAGTGTGAAAAGGGAGCCGGCATTAAACAAAATCCCTTCACCAACATGTAGCACACACCAGGGTGCTGGCTCTCCTCCTCCTCCTTTTGCATGGATGAACATTTTTGTAGGGATTATGCACCATCTCCACCAGCTACACCTATGATCACCTGTGGGCAGGGGATTTGTTCAGAACCATCATACCCAGGACTAACTCAAGGCACCCCTGTCCTGCTGTGCTCTAGAACTCTGACCTCTATGGCTAATCCTGCTTTCAACTGGGGAAAGAAAACACAAGTGTAGATAGGCTAGAAGGGAGGAATTTCCTGACTAGGCCCATTTTTCTCACTAGACACATTTCCAGGACTTTTACAGAAGCTGTGTTTGTAGAAGTGACAAGAAGATAAAGCAGTGCTGTTTACCATATGCCTTACCATGGATGAGGGGATGAAGGAAAAAAGTTATGAAAGAGATGCAAAAAAACCCCAAGTAAAAGGGTTAATTAGCTTGTTGTAGGAAGCTGAGGGCATATGTCTGCTCTATACCACTCATTTTGGCAGGGAAGAGAAAACGTGGTGGCTCTCTGGGGTTGAATAAGGCAATGAGTGTAAGAGCCCATCAGTCTCTAACCCAAAGGCAACTTGTGCAGCTCACAAGAAGGCAATGTTCTTTGGTGGGGGAGGTTGTAAAAAGCCTTGAACAAATTTCTTTTTACATTTCAGGCCACATAAGGCAATATTAATACTGTGAACTAATTTTCAGTGTTATCTTTTTTCATTAGTAGCCTTCAGAGAGATTTACAAATGAATTCTGTGTCAATATCTGACATACAGACAAAGCAAAGCAAAAGTACACGAAGCACACTTGAAGAACCTGGACACTTTGAACAAGGCAGGGAGAGCAGATGGAAATGATGGGGTACAGAAGACACATTTTTTTCCACTCATCTATGACAAAATTAAAGTCAAAGATTAAATCAATTAATAAAAGCAGAAGAATATTCCTTTATCAAATTCTGGGATGGAACTATTAAGTCTTAGATATGAGAGTTTACAAAACCTACCAAAAGCCTACCAGAAATGCTGTTGCTGAGAGTATTGAAGTTTTGCTACTGGTGGCAAGTAATAAAATATGGAAAGTAAAGATGTAGAGTTTGCTATTCCTGTTATAAATATGCATCCTCCTTCACCCAGCAGAGAAGATAAATTTAAATTCTCAGTTCTTCAATTCAGCTGCATCATTTGGAATTAATTTCCCTAAAGAAAAAGCAAGGGATCAAACAAGGTTGAGCTCTGTTACAGTCACCAAATAAAATTGAACTTGATGCCAAATATTAATAATCCTTGGGAATATCAGTGGTAGAAACAGCAAATTTCTGACTGAGGGCGAAATATGTTAGCTCTAATGAAAAAGGCTTGGATTAAATTTATGATTTGCAGATGAAGCATCTAACACAATTATATTCTGATAAACTCTCTTGTCAGAAAAAGGCCAGAATATTTTGTCATGATGCCCAGTGTCTGTCTTGGATGAGGTAAGTAGGAGTTTGTACTTCTGTAGCTGCCTTCTCTGCAGAAACCAGAATGACTTATGAACATCAGTTCACTTATGCAAACAACGGAGAATAGATAATTACAAGATGAAATAAAACTGCCTTGGTGTGAAACTCAAAAACAATCCACAAAAGTTTAATCAGGTGGGAAGACTATTCTCCACTGAAAATAGCAACAGCACTTCAGAGATGTAATCTGGGCATACTTTTATGCAAAGTGGTCAAGACCTCAATTTCACATTTTGCATTTTCACATTCAATAGCTTATTACCCCATATAGTTTTCTTCATCTTTAATTTAATTATGACTGGATGCTGAAATGATGTGCATTGAATAACTGGTGCCCCTTCCTACAGCCTATTTTTCTGCATTTAAAAAGTCTGATAGACTTACAGTAGAAAGTGGTGTAACAATGTTATATTGTGAAGTTAAGGAAATAAAATCAAATTAACACTAATTTAATTTTAAATACAAGTGTCCACGATAAAGTCTTAAAGTGATTTAGCTCCACTATTTAAATGGCCAATTCAGAATAATTTTCTGAAATTGGTAGTCATGTAGACAAGGTCTTATTCAATAGTGACTGACCTCTCACTTCTGGGGAACCGTTTCATGACAATTTAAAAAACAGGGAAAGATGTTCATTACAAAAGTGACACAGGATGAAACTTACTAGCTATTGACTGAATAATTTAACTAGGAACTGACAACAAGAGGATTACATTCAGGTTACATAAAACCAATACTAAGTTCAACAGTCATTGGCAATATAAGAGAGAGTGGATGAATTATCACATACTTCTTGAACTTTAAATAAATATAAAGACAGAACTAAATGTAGCAACATGCAAAGCTTTGAAACATGGTCACATTGGAGTGCAATCATTTTGCAATTTTAAACAATTTTGATTTCCGTTAAGGGCAACTTTCATCTTCTATTTTATCCACTCTGAAATAAGGTGTTTGTACCATAGTGTCAGGCTTTGCCCTTTTAGAAATGAAATTTTATCTGTCAGATATTAGTGAAATATTAATATGTGCCCACATTCTCACACCCTGGCAACTTGATTTTGTGAAGAAGATATTTTAAGTCATCCTTAAACAGAACAAAATAAAATCAGCTCATACGTATATGTATTCTGTATAATAGAAATTGATTTTAATGTTACTTTGGAGTACATACATCACTTCTGCACACTGCTTTCTTTGTCTTTTCTGCAAACTCCATCACACCTCTAGAAAAATCAAAAAATATAAAAAATTACTGCCTAAAAGCACATTATAAAATCTGTCTGATGGGCATAGGTATCATGTGCTGAATGTGTTAATTGCCATAATTCCAGATGCCGGTTTGGATAGAGCTTTTTAATTTGCTATAAACATCTTTGAGTTTTCTGTTTTCCAAGAATTTTGCTTTTAATTTTAAGCGATTGTACTCCTGCTTGTCTGCACAAAGATGTGGTAAAGGGACTAAGATGGTAGTAGAGAAAAAAAAAAAAAAAAAAGCAGACACCTTTTATTTTGTGTTCACCAACATTTCTATGGAAGAGGTCTTTGCTGTATTTCCAAAAGGCAATACTCTTGCAAAAACATAGAGAGAGGCAGCTTCATCTTCCTGTTTTCCTAAAATGTTTCCCTGAGGCAGCTCAAAGAAAGCAGTAAAGATAGACATATAATTGTTTTGATTTCAATAAAAGTAACCAATTTCACCTTTCAGGTCAGGTGTTATGTTGTGATAATGCCATTTAGATGCAGAGTCATTTGTAGAGCAGCAAGCACTTTCATAGCCCAAGGAGCAGTGGCCCAGCTCTTTAGCTGGCATAAATCAGCGCAGCTGCACCGAACCAAATGGAGCGACTCTGATTTACATAAACCAAAAACATGGCCCTGTGTTTCCAGGACCACATTTTGTAATATCCTGAGGATATGTTTTGAAATAAATAAATAATTCAGGGCTGTGTTATTCACCTGGCAAGCTTGGCTTGCTGTGCTGAGCCAACACTCGAGCACAGCCCTCACGGTTGTCAGGAGCCGTTAACTCACAATTTCACAGCAATATCCACAAATATCCAGTTTGACTCAAGAATATTATGGAAACCACTTTCCCACCCCAGATCTCTATCGTGGAGAAATATCAAATTGCTACTTAGCACAAGAGTTTCTTCTGAAGAAATTGGCCATTAGATAGACATCCCATCCTTACAGAGAGCATGAGACTCAAAATCCTACTCTAATTAGTGTTTGATGAAGATGGAACACCCGAAGCAGGGCACAAGAAAAACAGAAAAGCAGTGTTATAAATAAAACTGTTTTTTTGTTGGTTATCAAATACTGTAATTTAACAATATGAGAATTTTCTATACTAAACATCAGGAAGTATGTGGGAGCCCCTGGTAATTCCCCTCAGGCCCACCTGTATCCCATACTTTAAATTAAGGAGAGAGAAAAATACACCAGTTTAAATTTTACAACAATTTTGGCCTGAAGCAAACCTCACATTTTACCCAACACAAATCAGCCGCATTTAATTCCCCAGACAGCTGGCATGAACACAGCCTCTCCACAGGACACCTGAATTACAAAATTAGCACATTCAGAACTCTAAATCACATTCCATTACACTAAGCCCTAAGGTCCAACGTTATGGAGAAGGAGAATAAATTGCAGAACTTCTCCTGAATTAACCCTCTTAGCACACTTTCAAAGTTAAATTGCCCTTTCCTCCCCTTTATAGAGTCTTGGAAACTGAAACACTCCCTCCTGTCCTTTCTCATCTGTTTCACCTCTTGCCTAATGGCACAGGTTACGGGACACAAGTTGAATATATTGTCAAAAACTCACATTTATAAATTAGCACATCACAAGCTGTTTTGTCTCACTGAGGAAATGTGCAGGTTAATTTCTATTCCTGGTCCTTCAGACAGTACTGACCCATCCAATTCTCCTCAGCAGCGCACTGTGCTGTGTGATGGCACACTGCCTAAAACAAGCACGTGCCCATCAGGTTTTCTTGTGTGCAAGATGCTGCAAACAAAATAGTAATTCTTGAGAGAAGGGGTGCAAGTTTGTGAGACACAATTGTGCACAGCAATGCAGCACTGACCTGATCAGATTGTTGCATAGTTCTTGCTATGCTATGATTATATTATTTTTCTGTTGCAATTAGTATGAATTTTTGTGTTACGTACTGACACAAAAGATCAGATTTTGACTCAATAGATAAAGACAATTAGAAAGCTAATGAAAAAGTAACAAGGAGGAAGAACAGGATCAGAAAAAAACAACAGACGTGCTTAAGAAAAAAAAGCATTATGTTTGCAAAAGCATCCCATTTCCAAATTTTAGATTCTTCTTATTAAGTACTAAACATCAATGAAATGTTAGGATATCTCAAACAAGTATAATAATTTTTACATTTGCTCTACATATGCATTAGGCAAATGCCAACATGTGTGGAATTTAGTCTTTCCCTCTATCCACATCACAGAAGCTCCTGGGCAGTTCTGCATGCATCTGCTATGCTGAGATGTCTTCAAGGGCTTGTGTCATTCAGAGGTTCAGCTATACTTTGAGATGAAAGTACAGTCATGATTCACTGGTATTTGGAGGGAAGTTCTGTCGTTTGTTCATCCCTTCACATTTTTTCAGTGTGATAGGAAAAGGACTGAGTTGAATCATTACAAGTACATCCAGGACTTGTTGCTTGAAATTACCTCACATCAAAACATTAGCAATTTCTGCATGGAAGTGCCTCTCTGCTGTTGAATCTGCTCCCTTCTATCTTTTCTTTTGTACTTTTTTGACTGTCACACAGAAAATAACTTTTTAACAGTGGCATTAGTTATTTATATACCTGAGATGACTTGTGCTGTGCTAAGCCCAGACAGTCGATATTGCCTCTGCTCTAAAGCCAGGTAAAGCTATGCACATCTATTGTACTCTTTCAACTTCTTTAGTCACTTAAATCAATAATTTCTGAGGTGTTTTTGACTACATGTTCATTCAGTGTATCTTTGCCTCTTATTTCTTGTTACTCATACTAAATTAATATTGTGTGGGATACCAGAAATCCGTGACAACTGTGGCAGTGAGTTTTGTACTTTACAGAGAATTTCAGTGCTTGGAGAATGAGAATAAGCAATGCTTTAGTATTTATCTCCAAAAACCTTCCGAGATCCATCTTTACAAAATGTGTTTTATAAACAAATAACCTATGTAGTTTCAATTCTCTTATAAATAGTAGATGTAAAACTTGTGATAAAACAGACTGAAACAAATGGATTTTGCTAAGAAAAAACCCTGCCAGCTAAGCTAGGAATCTTGATCTTTTATGAGATGTGCAAGGGAGTTGCAATAGTTAGCAGAGTAATTTGTTTACAGATATTTGATTTGAGGAAATGACTCCCGTGTGAATGCAGCCTGGAGTGAAGAGACGACTCCTTGGGCTGTGAGTTACAGCTGCATCTCACAATTCAGGGGACTGCCAGCACCCTTGTCCTGAAACAGGTCAGCAAGGTGAGACATCAAGCTCTAGAAATCAAAGTTTGCTGAGGCAGAGACCTTTGCAGAGCCCCCTGTACTTCAGAAGCATCTGGAGCAGGCTGCAGAGGGCAGGCACACACAGGAGAGTCACAACAGCCACAGAGGTTTTCACCCACAGACCTGGGGAAAGGTAGAACATAGGCAGCTGCTTTTACATTTTATTTGGACATGCCATGTGGTGTGCTCAGAAGAGGTATTACTTTGCTTGAGGGTCTTCTGCTTCCTTTTTGTTGCCTCTGGCTGAGCCTCACATGTACTTTTCCCAGCTGAGAAAACCAAATGAATATCTTGAGTGTCACTCCACATTGTAAGAAAGAGATAGGTAATCCATACACAAACTTTCTTTCAGGAGGCTAGAAGGGAAGACATCATCACCAATATTAAGAAATGTTGTAGAAGACGAGAAGGAAAAAAAAATATGGTGGAACAGTTCCATGAGGAAGAAAAGCGACTCTGCTGACGGGGATACTGGTTGTTAGGTTTTAGAATAGAGGAATTAGATCATGTTGTCATTTGGTTTCTGTTTTTCTTGCAGTGAAAACTAAAAGCATGAAATAACTTCTGAAAACAGATTTAGTTTAAATATGTATGTTGCTGGGTATTTCAAGAAAGGATTTGAAGAATTCAAAGAACTTAATGAAAAATAATAACAACCAAAGAAAACAATTTGCAGTAAGTGGAACAAATAGAAAATAATGAAAGCAAACTGATTCAGTCTAATCTACTGAAACTAAACTCTTAGCTGAGTACATGATAATGGAAATAATTAAAATTACTGATTGGATGGGGGACAAAAAATAGCAATAAGGAATATTGAGCTAAAGTATGGGAGAAACAGATGTTTTTGCAAATATTGTGTGTGGTAGGCTTAGTGAGAGTACAAAAGTGGCAGCATATTTGAATATAAATAAAATATTTTTCATAAACAACGTTTCCAGCTTCCTTTTCCTGTGGCTTTTGCTGTCCTTCAGTGAATTTAGAGAGAAATTTATCCTTGGGCATACTTTTTGCCTTCTCTGTCACAGTGTATCAATTATACTTCACACCATACAGTGACAGGGGCTTGCAACATTGTTTTATGCTCTATTCTGTTATTATTTATATTTTAAAAAAATCCTATAAAAGCTATTTTAGAGAAAAAAGCTTCAACACATTCAACCATGCATTCTCATCCATGGTGAATTTTAATGTCCTATATTAGTCCCTGCTAAAGACAATGTTAGGCTATAGAATTCAAATGTCTTTTCTCTCCACCCTGCACAGATTCAATCATTGTATCTTCAAAGTCCATGGTGTGTGTGAGCTCATGCTCAAGAAGCCAGCAGTGACAGAGAATTGAGATGTGCTGCCTTTTTACATTCTTTATCATCCTTGCCTGGGAGAAAGAATATTCTTTATCTGCAGTCCAATAGCTGCAAAACCACAATTGAGTATTCACTAAGCATCTACCTAACATTATTTATGAAAAAATAACTCAAAGAATGTTTACAAGAGGACAGTGTCCATCTGGAAGGCTGAGGGTCAGAAAGCTTGGGCTGTGTGAGTGATTCTGTCACCTGCTGTTCTATTCATACCTTCTCTTTCTGCATTAGGTTCCTGACATCTGAATGAGTGGGGGGAAAATGACTATGAAGATATATGTTTTGACAGATTGTTATTGCCATCAGTATATGATTTAGAGAGGAACACTGAATCATATTTTAACCCTGCAAGCTGACTTTACCCCCCATCTCTTATTCTTCCAGTGTTTGGAGGAAAAATTATTCATAATTTCACAATAGTTCTTCTAAAGCAAACTCAAATAGGGTACTCATAAAAATACTACCTAAAGAGGCACAGGCCTCTTTACTCTGAGGAAAACACAGGTAAATTCATTTATCAGATTATAGATCACAATTTTCTAAGAATAGCATTTACATGGAATTTAGCAGAAATTTCCAATTTAGAAATTCCATCCCCTGCAATCTAAAAAGCTCCATGGATGCCCCTTTCTCTCCAGAGAAGACATGAGCTTGCCTGGGATGTTATCTTAACTGGTATCTAATTTGGTGGCACATAGATCCCTAACATGAATAAATATTAGCAAGGAGCCATGAAGGTGAAAGATGAACTGGGGCATCCCCTGTGTAAAAAGATGCTTGAACTCTTCAGTCCAGGGAACAAATGGCTCAGGGGGATCTCCCCAAAGTATAAAAATAGCTGATGGGAGGAAGTAAAGGACATGCAGTCAGAGTCTTCTTCATTGTGCCCACAGGACAAATAAATTGAAATACTGGAAATTCCATTCAAATATAAGAATTATTTTTTTTCCCCTGTGCAGATAATCAAAAGTATGAACAGGTTAAACAGAGAAGGTTAAGAATGTGTATCTGTGCAGATACTTAAAACCCACCTACGTTGCCCACAGCAACATGCTCTCACTGACCCTGCTTTGGGCAGGTATTTGCAGTAGATGATCTCCAGAGGGGCATCTCTGCCCACGTCAACTACTCCATGATCAAGAGGCCAGAGCTTACAATGCAGTTTTTAAATGCCTCACATAATTTTCTTAGGTGAAGAAAAAGAAAGTTTAAAATTATTACAGTTCTGATGTTTGATGATCTTTACCCTTATCATGTTCTCAAATTCATAATGAGAGACAAAGGCAGCACATTAATATCTTTTTCTAAGCGATAATACCAACTACTAAAAGAACAGACTTATCAAATACTATTTGGAGATAGCAGCTGTGTTCAGTGAAAAGACACAGAAAATCTGGATGAAGTCAATGAATTTTGCTGATGATACATAAATAGATGTATTTTTTTTCCTTTTAGCATCAAGCCAGGAAAAAAAAATCCACATTAATTCATTCTTCCTTTGTCAGAGAACTCATGAGCTGTCTTGAGGGAATCACTCAGAGATCTGCTCTGATCTGCAAAGAGACATAGGATGGAAAGTTTCTTCTTCATTCCCAAAAGGCAAGAAAGGATGAGTGAGAGAGAGACTGAAAGACAAGGTGTCAAAATCCCGCCGAATTTGCTATCACAAGAACAGGAGATAACTGAACAGTCTGAAACCTGACACCCTAATGTGTCAACTTGGATGGGATGTGTTACAGACTCAGCTTGCAGAAAGCTGTGCATTCTGTTATTTTAAAACATTTGCAACAGTAGCAGCAAGGCTAATTTGTTACATTTACATAAGGCATTCAGAGAGACTCATGGTGTTGGGAAAATGATTCTATTAGTCTAGAGCATTGGTAAAACAATGCTTGTTTGGAGTCGTCACCATGCTCTGTGCAAGACCATACAAGTTCCCTGGCAAAAAGCAGACATAAGATCCCTTTGGGAACTTGACCTTGGTAGCACCTATTTGCATCAAATTGAGTCAAATCTGCAAATAGAAAACTTTGTTTTGCTCTATATTTGCAAAATAATCTAAGGTCCCCAGATAAATTTGCTGTATGTGCATAAACTGAGCATCAGTGTGAGAATATTGGCAATGAAGTATTAAAGTTTGACCCTGACTCTCTCCTTTTTACTCTGCCACACGTGCCAAGAGAATGGAGAGCTATTTTAACAGGATGGCTGGAGATTTCTTTGATGTGGGCAGTGCTATGCCACCCACAGTCATTGGGAACACTGCAGGGTGGGCCCAAAAGAAAGGTTCTGGCCAGGGGTAGAGCCAGCTGGGCTGGTAGAGAGCACAGCAGACTCAGAAGGGTCTCTCCCATTCAGCAGACTTTTAAAGACTTAACTTCCTTATGTATTTTAGAGATCACCTTCATTCCAAACAAAGTTCTCAGGGAAAGTCAGCATGAAGCCCACCTTTTCTCTTTTTTGACCATGCTCTTAATACAGTAAGGAGTGGTCTTTGTTATCCATTCACATGAGCTTCCTCTGCAGGTACTGTGCAAGATAAATGATGTACAATACTAATTTTATTGTTAGAAAGCCTAGAGTACCTCAGATGTTGGAAGAGGTCATTTACATAATTTGATGACATGTTCAGATGAAGTAATATTTTTGTCTTATTTTATGAAAGTAAAACAGAACAAATCCTTTGTGATTGTTTTGTAACACGATGTGCTTGCACCTTAGACACAAAAAATGCTGCTAACAGCTAGTGGTACAACTCTGCTTCTCCAAACTCTTTTAATTCTGCTGAACTTTAAGACAGAAGCCCAGCTCTTTCTTTTTCAGCAAATGAATTCCATAAGTCTATTGGGTAAAGCAGTTCAGCCAGTGATGTAATATGCAGGATGTTTGCAGGCATAGGTTTAATACAGCTACATTGTTCCATATTTATAAATGTGTCACTTTTTACTGGCACAGCTTCACACATTTTTTATGAGAGCTGCTCTTTTCTTGGCAAAGCAACACATTCATTACACCAACATCAAGACTTCAATGAATAGAACCATCTTTGCATGACTCAGAGGTCTTACTCAGAGGTAGGGCAGATTCAAGAGATAAAGCAAGGAAAAACATTCCTGAAATACAGGAAACCAACTGGGAAAGACATGGGTTTAGAAGGGAATGAAGAATATATATATTCTGTGGTGTATTGTCTTATTTTGGAAAGAGTCAGAATTCTCTTGTGGGTTTGTCTCTGATCCCTTCAAACTATTTTGATGTATAGTTGTATGCTTAAAATTACTTCTCCTCCCTTTTATTGTGCTGTCATGTTAATGGATTCATGTGTCACTTTTTATTTTCATTACAATTTCTGTAAGGAACATGAAAAACTCGAATGCCTTAGTAATTTGTAAACTACCACAATGTACTTTCTTTGCCCTGACCTTGTCATTATTGTATAACTTAATTGGCCAACTATTCCACTTCTTTTATTTTTCATAGCCTTGTTATAGTGGAAAATGAAAAGAGACTTGTCATTGACCAGTCAATCAAAAATACACACCATTCAGAGATGAAAATAACATCCTCTCAATTAATTTAATAGAATTAACACTAATTATAATAAAAGTCTCCTGAGATAAAAATTGAGACCAAGACTAATGAGCAGACATATAGCCATTCCTCTGACAAAGCCTGTAATAAAATTAGGAATGGAAAGAGTTTAGTTCAATCACAAAACCTAAGTTCCAAAATTTCAACCTCAGACCAGCAGATATTTAACAGACCTTCATTTTCTCTGTGTAGAGAGTCAGAGTACATCCCATTTTGCCTGTTCTGTTGGCTGAAGTGTAGATCTGGCTGTAATTTCAAAAAATGTCTTTCCCAAGATACTTGATGACATTTTTCACATTTTGGACCACCTCTCTGATGGGAAGCATAATCATTTCACTATTATGCTGTTATTTCTTACAATAGCTTTAGTTTTTTCTCACACAGTTTCTGTCTTCAGATGGAGTAATTTTAAACTTGATAAGGAAAGGGAAGCCTTCTATTTTTTTAACCAGTGCCCATAGGGTTTGCCACAAGATACTCTGTGCTCTATCACAACAGTAACAATAATTTAAAAGAAATAAAATAAGCAATAGACAAGACAGAAAGTGGTGCTCCAGAACTGGCTGTAAATCAGTAAGGTCTGGGGAGAAGGGAGCCACTGGGGGAGGCTGCTTTATTATTACTATGGGAAAATCAGACACTAGTCATTTAGTACCTGATTTAAGGTAACACAGGCTTCAAAATGAAAAACTGTTCAAGACAGAAGCTTTTCATTTCTGTGAAAACAAGCATTGTTATCACAGAATCAGTGGTTATTACTAAAAATATAGCCAGCTATAGTTATGAATATTTGTTGGTCCAGTATCTATCCTGGGAAAATATTTAAGATGATATATTCTGGCTCACTGTATAAAGATTGCACCTCTAATTTAAGACTAATAGTTAAAATTGATTAAGCATTACTTTCATTTAGTTAAATGTTTTTCCTAATCATTTTAATTGAGACAAGTTTCTCTCCTGCTTTGTAAAAAACTCCATCCAGCCATCCTCCCAAAGATATTAACCTAGACTTCATCTTCTCTCTGCTCTTCACAGGCTACCTCTGCAAAAAGCCACAAGGAACTATGAGAAATTGGATGCAGTTTTGAAAGAAGTCATCTCATCAAGCTGATTACCTGCTGCACGCCAGATTAGAGGGCCCAGGATAGGGAAACACTGATCAGGTAGGAATTACCTTTCTTTCCCCTTCTTTTTTTATTTCAGGTCAAAGAGCACTGATTTAAAATGAGAACGTGACATTTGGAAAATAAGCACCAAAACCTTTCTGTCATATACTACAATAGTTCAGGATTATTAGGTTGCACATTATTCTCTTTCTCTCTTGAACAAATCAATTTACTGCTTGACAAATAAGCACGTAATGCAAAATGCCAACTTACAGATTGGTATCATTAAAGAGAGAGCATGGTTTTATTGGCAAAGGACCATATTTTGCCTACACTGCAGATCTCTGGGCAGAAAGCTTTGTTTATAGGGGATATGACCCATTTCATCTGGTACACTGTAAAGAAAATATAGATATGTTCAAATAGGACTAAAAGTGTAAGTATTTGGATTGTCATGACCCTACCACAAGCAAAACTGCCTGGTTCTTCACAGGCCTGTCAGAATTGGGAAGTAATTTGTTATAACTGACGAAAAAAAATAAAAAAAAATACATAGAAAGGGTTTAATATCTTGGAATGCAAAAGTCTCCAGTGGTCTATGTCTAAAAGTTTAAATAATTATCCAATTTTCTTTATAGTGCTGAGGCCACATACAAAAATTAAAATCTCATTGATTAAACTTATTAAGGTTGCATTCTAATAATCTAACAATAATTTAATATGAAGATACGGGGAGATCTGCCTTTAATATAGAGATTCTGTAGCAGTTTTGAAGATTGTAATCAAAGTCTGTGAGGAAGAGGATTAAGTTAAGCTGTCTCAAGTGTTGTCTTTTCTGTTGTACTGGTATAGTATGGTTCTAATATAGAAATTGCCATCTCAATTTAAATTATTCATGCTTTTTTTTTCATTAGACAATTTAAAAACTTGGTAAAATTTTTATGAAAGCCAGAGCTGTACAATAACTTTGACTCTGCATTCCAAGGTAACAACTTGTTCCTCATCATTTCTTTTCTCAATAAAAGCAAATTTTAAAATTTACATCCTTCAGGAGTGATGAGACCCTATAAACAAATATAAATACACATAGCCCTATATAAATATAAATACACATAGCTCTGTTCCAGGTTGGACATTTGTCACTCAAATCACTGTCATGCACAAGCTACCCCGATATAGTCAAAAGAGAAACTAGATATAGTTAGATGAGTTTACAGGATGATATCTGCCTGAGCGACAGATGTTTGTGTTCTGGCAGCATTATTGCTTCTAATAGCTTTCACTTTTACATTCAAAGTATTGCAAATTTACCTCCGTATCTAAAAAAAAAAAAAAACACAAGAAAAATGCAGAAGTTGTTTCCCCCTTCTCCCAAAAAAAAACTTTTTTTTTTTTTTTCAATAGAAAGTAATTTGGGCAGCTGGTGAACTGTGGAGCTCACCAATCTATGAGTTCTCAAGCACATGCAAGCTGTGTCTTCATGGTTCAAGGAAGAACTGACATTATGCCTGGAAGCATTATCAATCACCAGCTGCACAATATCATCTGTTGCAAATTGGGAGCCTGATTAATAACAGGAATTCAAGCATGGTCCTTGAAAACTGTGATCTTTATTGACTAACTGGACTGGTGACTTTCTCTTTTCATGTTGTTTGCACTCAATTTGTGCTGCTTTCTGTTATCAATAGTGTATATTACTATTTCTGTTATGATTGTTTTCCACATTATATAAAGTCAATAGTGAAGTGTCGGGTGAAGCAGGTAAATTTTTTTATCAATTGTGCATGAGACTTTTTGCCCTGCTTTTGATTTTCTTTCTCATTCACCAGTGATTGTAGTGCACTTCTGTTTTCTACTCATTTCGTTGTGGGAATATCTAGAAAACAAGGGGAATACCTAACCCCATTGGTTAAAACAGCCTTTGAACCTGTTCAACTTTTCAGAATTCCTTATTTTCCCTTAAGTATTGAATCAATATTTTGGAGGTAGTTTGCTTTTAAAAAAGAACTATTTCAGAAAGTTTGATTTTCTACTAGCAGACCCATTTTAACTATTTTAAACCTGACTCGGATTACGCTGAACTTTGTATATTTTTCAAGTGAGAAAGTCAATCTATTGCTGAAGAAAGAGACTTTGATTTTCTATCCCTCAGTCACCCATTACATTTTAGGAGCTCTATGAAAAAGAAAGGGTTCAACTTAA
This sequence comes from Aegithalos caudatus, assembly GCA_013389925.1. NCBI lineage: Eukaryota > Metazoa > Chordata > Aves > Passeriformes > Aegithalidae > Aegithalos > Aegithalos caudatus. Next base: position 74,050 of record WEIU01012639.1, on the reverse strand, counting down.
ACTGTTTTGGGGTTTTGGTTTTTAAAACTCATTAAATTTTGGTTTTGACTTCTTCATCTTCACTCTACTTCCTTAGTCTAGTCTGAGGAGTGTACCACCAAATTTTTCTCTTGACTGGCATGGATGAACTAGAGCTTGTATGCACAGGATTCCCAGCAAATGTCTCTCACTGAACTGGCAGAGATGACCCTTTTCTCTTGAGGTAACACATTCAAACTGTGTAACTGCCAAAGAAGTCACACACTCTGCAGAACCTCCAGTAATTACTGACAACTGTAGATCAATTCTATAGGTGACTGGACCAGCTTCACAGTTGACCAACTGTAGAAGCTTAATTTTTTAATGTGCTTCTTATCTTAAAAAATGGATGTAATTTGGGACTTTTACCTGACATCATACTCACTACCACATTTTTTCAGCTAATAAATACATGAGCAAAACCTTGCAGTGCAAAAAAACTGCAACCCCAACTCTCAAGCAAAAAACCCCCACCCAAACTAAACCTTAGCATGGTAGGAAAAAAACTGATGCTGAAAGAGTCAGTACAGTTTGGCAACCAGACCCCATGAAGGACAATTGAAAACTTTTAAAACTCATAACCTTAAGACACAGGGTGTACCAGAAGAAATAAAGCAGATCATGGAGCATATGCCAAAAGCCCATGCCATTTTTTTTTTTGCTAGAAGATTAACAATGAGCATCCATGAATGGCTGTTTTGAACATAAAATTGATTTAGCATAGATCACCTCTGTTACGTTCGATTGCTATATATTTTTACTTGTTACAAGTGAAAGTCTCAAACCTCATTAAAATAATTTGCAAAGGAGATCTACCTTTTTTAGTTAGGGAAATTATTTTATTCCTTAGGTGGCCTGAAAGTAGAGACTACTAGGAAATGATGTCCTCACAATTGAGAGTATTACATAATAACCTCAAATTGCTTTCTGCATGGTCTGTGGTGCTGCAAGTGGGAGTAGCTGGGGTCTGCACATAGCAGCTAACAACAAACTCATCACACCAAATTTTTAGAAAAATGTTTCTGCACTAAAATACTTGTCAGTTTTCAGATAATGATTTACAGCTGAGTAAGTCCATGGTTAGAAGACAAATTTGATGCCCCACTAATTAGAGTGGAAAGAATTTCACAAGAAGTCCATTGCAAATGTACCCATGGTACAACGTTGCATAATCAAATCCTATAACTATGAAATACTGTTAAGGGACCTCAGCTTGCTGGAGACTCAGCTGTGGGCAGACACTCCCAGTATCTCAAGCTTCTCTGTGAGGTAGTGAAATAAAGAGAATGGAGTTATAAATGCTGAGTTGTCTCACTAATTTGTGTAATCTACTGGGAGGACAGAGAGGAACCCCAGGGAAACTCCAGAGACTCTCAAAAGGTGCAGCAGAGAAGTTTGCTCTTTCAAAAATTCAGCTCCATTCTCAGGAGACTAAAGGGAGGATGTCTGCCTTGAAAGAACAATTTCTTCAGCAGTGAGAAACCATTTCCACTGGTTAAATGGAATGAAAGGCAGACAAGGATGCTTTAGGAGGAAGAATTTTCTTCAGACTGAAATTGCTAAAAATACATTCTCAAGAATGGCTCTTAAGAAGAGGTGAGACCTAAAAGCACAAATGCTAAGAAGCCTCGATAAGGGAGCAGGGACATTTCCAAAAGAATATAATTTGCTGGAAACTGTTCTCAGATGTGCAGTATTTTGAGCAAAGAGCTAAACTTCATGATGAACCCTGTAGCATCAGTGATTTGGGATATGATTAGTGTCCCATTGAAGTCAACAGGAGATTTCTTCTGCATTCAACTGGCTTTCCATTGCATCCTTGTGGGATGGAAAATTCAGAGTATAATTTGTAGCCTAAGGTATGCAGTCAGGGCAGAAAAAACACTGCATGCAACAAATCAACCCACAACCAGGCCAGCTGCCACAGACAAATAAAAAGATACAGCCAGAGTGACAGCAGGCGGAATATCAGCCATCTCTGGACAGACGAGCAGGTGGGCAACATCCAGGCTGGGAGACTGCCAACAGCTGCCCAAGGAGCACCAGCCAACAGCCCAGACCTCCAGAAGCAGAGCAGCAGAGGTGTGGGTACATGGAGAAATGGATGCACTTCAGTGCAAGCAGCCACACATTAGCTGGCGTGACGAATCAAGGGAGTCAGGGACTATTTTGGACAGATGAAGGTTGGGGATGAGTGGATCAGTCCTGCTTCAAGTAGCATCCCCAGGCAGTACACTCAAGGCCTATTTTAAGCCCATTAGCAGAGGATCTGAACAAAGCCACCCCTTCCACCCCTTTCTGAAGTGTTAGTGTTTAGGCTGGCACTGCACAGAAGTTTCCATCCTTGTATTGCCACTCAGAGACTCACTTTTACCTCAAGGCAGCTGTTTATATCTGCTGCTCAAAGGAAAACAGAGTCCCTGTTGTGACCTGGGAAAGGATGTCTGGAGGCTGCAGGGTGCCTCGACTGGACAGGCTGCAGCAGGAGCTTAGCACAGATTTCTCACTCTCTAGTATATTCTGGGATGTCTTTCCCTTCCTGTCATTCCTTCAGGATGCCGTGACCTCCCTGCTGTGCTCTCATCTCCTACCAGTCCCACACCACCACCACCTGATGGCATCAGTACTGGATTCAGAGAAGAATATAAAGCAGACGGAGCTGTATTTGTTGCACTGAAAGAAATTCACTGCTATGTAGAAAATACCAGCAACATTAAGAAATACCTATGGGCCCATTTACATCTGGCCACAGGCTTCCCTGACAGTGACAATCTTAAATAGGACTGAAGCAACACCCCACCTGAGCATTCAGAGCTTTACTGGAGCACACATGGGCAGCTTTCATTTCCATTGTTATTTGTGCCATGTGGGGAGATAGCACTGCCCACATTTCTGTGCAGGTCTAATATATTTAAGACCTGCAGTAGGAAATAGTCGGTTTGGCAATTCTAATATGCAGCTCCCCACAGTCCATACAATTCACTGTTCTCTAACTGGCTGGTGTTGCCCTCCTGCTGTATTAGCCTGATACTGCCCTCCTGCTGCTCTGTCCACCTGCTTTGAATTTATTTCCAAAATGCATCACTACTGTGGGATCTGCTCCCTGAAGGTGAACAAGTGAATAGGTGTGCTCTTCTTGATTGGGATTTGACTACTGATTATGCATTTTTTCATCTTCTATTTCTAAGCTGAAGATAAAAATCCCCTAGGCAAAGGAAGATACCTTAATGCAAGATACTTTAATGCAAACCCTGAAATGAGCACATATGAACATGAGTCATGTTCTATTAACAGTTGTGTTGTAGTTGTTTCTTTTCAAAATGAGAAGCAATGGAAAAATATACAATGTAATGTTTTGAAATAGATCCAAAAGTAGACTAATATTTAAAACTCTTGAAATTATTTCCCCTGCTCTCCTTCTGGAGAAGGCCTGTAAATGTAACAGAATGATAACCTCCCTACAAAATATTTAAACTGTGAAAGAGAATAATACTCCAACTATAGAATTCCACTCAATGGCTTAAGTAATTTGTAGACAGAATTACATTTTTATTAAACCTTACACATGAATTTCTATACAACCTTATTGGTTTCAGCCTTGTTAAATTGTATGCCACTCTTCAATATGAGACTGTAAGAACTCCAACTGTGCTAATATTCTTTCACATATTACAGGAGCAAATTTGTTGCTACCTTCTCTTTTTTTCTTCTCACCTAAATTATTATATAGCATTTTGCAAACACATATGGATTTGCTGAGAAAAAAAAATCCTTGCTGTGTCGAAATGACCATCTTTCCTTGAGACATATCTGTGTGTACACAGATGATAGAGGGAAAGTTTCTTATTTTCAAATGTAGTTGAATGAGCTCTTACTGGAAAATTAAGAATTTCTGGAGAAAATTTGGCAGAACAGATGTATGCTTTCCCCAAATGAGAAACATGCATCTGTTTCCTAGAAATCTAAACAACAACAGCAAAACAGTCACACAAACGATTTGTGTGGGTTTTTTTTTTTTTTTTTCCCACAGATGGTTCTTATTTTTATACAAAGAAAGGGGGGAAAAGCCACAGTGGAAGTTTCTAAATGAAGCAATGAAGTGCATTCTTATCAATGAAATTTAAATAGTCTCCAGGATGAAATTTTGTTTCATACAAATCTGTCCAATTGTACCTGAAAACTGTACAAAAGCCTTCCTTATTAAAATGCTGCCTTTCAGCCTCACTGCTTCCATTTAGTCACAGTCTGATCTCCCTATCAATTCATTTTTTCCTTTTCTGTTACCTGTAGATCATTTTGTCTTGCTCCTACAATGTGGATTTAGAGTTTGCAGTCAGGAACTGATATGATCCAGTGCAAACCCTTTTGATTAGACATTCCTGTTCCATGCTCAGAGCTGACAGGAAGGATATGCTTTTTAATGTCATGAACAGCATTTCCCCCCATTCCCATAATCATGTTTTACAACTACTAAAGAGTGAATTAATAGAAGAGCTACCCAGACTATCAAAAATCTGCCATCCAGAATGGCAAAATATCTCATTGTAATTAAGCATTAGGATTAATTTCCTAATCCTTAAGTTTTTCAATTGTCCATTTGAGAGATGAGCCTCTAATTAAATTTCACTTTGGTCACTGTAATGAAAACAATATCATCTAGGAGTCCAGCCCCAGTCAGCCTGTGTGGATGGCAGTGATAAGGCTGGATAATTGCAGGATTAATAACTGGCCTTTTATTGTGTCTGAAAGCAATGTCACAATATATAGACTTTCTGAGTAACCTTAAAACATAGG